>JAWNNK010001013.1:0-125401 GCA_035045065.1 Hirtodrosophila trivittata
CACTTTCCGCTAAACAGGGCATTTCTCAGTGTAGGCATCTACCGCACTGAAAAGTAACCGAACACAAGACAATAACCCCAATATTTTGACATACGTTTCACCAACCTTTTTCATACCCGAGTATAGACGGGATCATACCCTGTACATTGGTAAAAGAACCCACTAGGCTAGAGGATAAAAAAAATAAAAGATTAGAATACTGTGTAAAAACCATAAGCCATCTCAGAGCTCTTCCTTTATCAACTCCACGCCCTTAGTTCACGGGTATGGCATCCTTACAAGTATTTTTGTAAAGCAAATCCTGGTTAGATTGAGTCCGTACCCGTTAGCTTGAATTGCCCTTTACAGACTATATAAAAAAATAGTTTAAGAGGTAAAGAATAGAATAAATTTATTTTTCAGCCTAAAATTTGTTTTTATTTTTCCCCCAACACAGGGAAACTTACTTTTTGAATACCCCTCGTATAACCTTTTCATCTCCAGTCACGATCCGGTGCAAAACTTCCTTCCTTTGATGTCTTTCAAGAAGCAGTTCGAAGTGAAAATTCGCCTTTCAACATCTCTCGGCTCTAACTCGTACGGCACCCAATTTCCTTGCCTTTGAAAAATCCCAATTGTTTTAACCGATAGGAAATTGCTCCCAACGATACTGCGAGTTCAATTTGCATTTGGCACCGATCTTGATCCAATATAGCCTCCAAATCGTTACTTCGCACTTTTTGGGCTGACCAGGACGCTTTTTGTCTTCACGACTTTTGAAGCGTCGAAAGCACTCTCTGCATGACTTATCGGTTGGAGCAGATTCACCATAAACTTCCACAAGCATTCAATGGGCTTCAGCTGCACTTTTCTTCCCATTAAAAAAGAAAATCAAAACTTTCCACAAATTCACACATTTTCGAAGAGGCAAAAAATCATGTTGCGGTCACAAACAGACGCTGATGCTCATTAATTATTATTGACAGATGTAAAACTTTTCCAATGATTTATGTATACACTTCCAAGATTGGCCGACCCGAATTAATTAATTATTAAAAAATATAATATATATTAAAAAAAAAAACTAATAACTAACAGCCCTATGTGCGGTTTTCTCCAATTGACAATACTAAGATCCGACAGTGCTATGGTAATTTGGTTTTGCCAACGTATTCGGGCCCTTTCTTACCCAGCAAAGTCTCTCGGTATTCTTCTGACTGACTACTTTCGTCGTCATACAGCTCATACAGCTCGCCGTTCCACCTGAGATGGTAGGTTTCGCCAATGCGAATGGGTCCAAAGATCTTAAGAAGAATTTTTCAAATGGTCCAAGTGCAGCTGTATCTCATTGTATAACCAAGCCTCCGCACCATAAAGAAGCACTGGAAGCATAGCGTCTTGTAGATTTTTATCTCAACCTGCCGTGAGAGCCCTCAACTATAAAATTGCCTACTTAGACCAAATCACCAAATCAATTATAACCTGTGGGCAAGAGTTATTCTTGGTTTTATCTGCAGACTGATATCATTGCGTTTAGTCGTAGCAAAACCAAGGTAGATCAACTTGACGGTATCAAAGTTATAACTTCCTGCAATAAGCTGACAATCAAAACAGCGTGATTCTCTGTTAAAGCTTACCATAAACATAAACATCTTATATATATTATATTATATATTAACTGCTGGACCAATAGTAGTCGACACTCTCTCCGCACACAAGATTCACGCTTGGTACGACTAATGCCAATATTATCAGCGTATCTAAGGAGGTGGACAGATTTGTTTGCCAATATTGTCCCTCTCCGATGTATGCTTACAAGCTCAGACATGGAAGCGAAAAGGCGATTGCGAGTTCAATGTTCCCATTAATTGGAGTTACTAATCGTCTTCTCTGGTATCACCGTTTGGCTCGTCGGCCAAGTTTTCATCATTATCTCTACTTAAAATTCCTTTTAGATTTAATACATTGATACAGACAAGTTTCGATCATTCTTGCCCATACAACATTCTATTCTCTCGCACTCTGGTCATTCATACCCTCGCTTCTTGAGTTTGAACAGCCTCCTTTCACAACGGCTCAATCCACAACAGCTCGTGTCGCACCAGCTTACAGCGTTTTGCAGTAGGCGGCGTCTTTTGCACCCTTTGTATCACTACACATACCTTAACATGGATTCTTCGTAGGAGAGCGCCGGAATCCAATTACTTTTTCCACCGCGTTTCAAAAGGAGTGAGAAAAAAAACAAGATTTTCACGTGTTTTAATACAAATCTTTGTTATCGCCTTCAACATAGGCTCCTTTTTGAGCCAATAGAAGCATGCCATTTGTTAGTGCCTTCAGTGCCTTCAGCGAATGACTTTTAATGGCATCAAAGGTCTCATGGCGCGTTCCGAAGCTTAGTTTTCAATTTCGAACACAGAAAAAAAAATCAGAGAGACTATTCCGTCGAATATTATTTCTGAGCGATGACTCTCGTTTCATGTTTGGACAAAAAGCCAGTGAAAATCATCGTCGTATATGTAAGAGGTTCAGGTCTTGTGAAACGAATCTAGCATTGGCACACTTCATACTCAAAACATTAACGAAAATATGTTGAGTCGTTCCGTAAGAGATGTTGAGATACTCTGCTATCTCTCTGATGCCAAGACGACGATTTTCAAGGCCTGTTGTTTTAACTTTTTTAATGGTATCGTTATTAACAGAGGTATATGGACGACTTGCATAAGCTTAGTTACCGATAATTTTAAGACGTTCACAGTGCTACTTAAATACTTGTGTTCCTGAGGACTCCTAAACACGATACCGTAGCCGTGATTCTATTGGAAAACCAAAATTTTAAATAAACTCGTTTTTTATCGCGTCAAAAACAAACAGCTGTCAAACACACATTAATTGTCATATGAAGATGAAACTTCACACGAACATAAAAAAAGGTTGTACCAGTTTTAAATTTTTATCGACTCATTTGGCGTTCGCAGTTCATGAATGAAACTGAAAAACCAAATGTAAATTCTGAACGAATTCTCTCTGGGCAAAATAAAACAATTATCATAAATTCTATGTTGCACCCCAAATTAATCGTTTGGGAAAAGGTTAAGCTTTAGGGGTTTGGGGAGTGACATATCCATTCTAATTAATTAAGTCATTGTAAACAAAGTCTTTTAATAATAGCAAAAATAGTTAATTTAACACATAAAATAGTTCCCGCCTGTCAATGTTATCATCACAGAAATATATAAGCAAATTCCATTACCAAATAAAAAGTGCAAATGCAGCTCAAATTTCGGGTTAGGCAATCAAGCCAATTCAGTCCCTTAAAAACTCGAACCTCAAATAAGAGGGTTTCTAAGCAACCACTCTCCAATCATTGTGGGAGCTCTTCTATGGCTAGCAAGCCGTTCCCTTGAACAAAAAGTAAATTAACTGACTGGTGAAGATATATATTATAAAAATTTAAATTGTACTTATTTGAAAATTTATGTACAGATAAGAATCCCGATAATTCATAATGGCAAATTACTACATTATATATATATAATAAATACATATTCTACAAATTACTGAGTGTTTCGAGATATCGAACTGATGGAGTGGTTAAACTTTTTCCGCCCCATCCATGTTAACAGCTAATAATAAAGTTACACGTTCTTTACTTTACTTAACACCATGATATTTTTCATTTTTAAAGCGATCAGGCCAACATTTATTTATCAAACCAGTTTCATCTGCATTAAAAATGTCTTTGGCATCGTAACGTTTTATAAAATTAACGTTTTTTTACATCACCAGCGGAACTATCACCGCACAATTTTTTAAATGTAATGTTATGTCGATTTTTGATGCGATATAGCCAACCACTGGACACTGGTCAAAAGACAAAATTTTTAAGGTAAATGTAGATATTGAGTTGAACTGGATTCGCTATTTTGGTATTATATATGTAATGTCTGAACAAAATGAACCACGTCACTTCAACGCTCTTAGAAGTCAATTTCCTTTAAAACAAAACATTCTTTAATATGTATATAAATTATCTAATATATGTCCCTCGTCATCGGCACTGGTTAGTCGTGTGTAAGTCCCGCGTCGTCGGCACTAATCTTCGCTGCTACTTGTTCAGGTGCAACTTCAGGAACGAGCTGCTGATAATATTGACTTCTTATGACGTTTATGTTGGGGTTTGACTTCACCCTTTATTGCTGGCCTTGTGGCTCAGCAATGTAATATAAATACGCAATGTGATATTATATTAAATTATAATTTATTCACAGTATTAAGTCTTATGTTAACGTCTAGCTCGTCTCGAGGTTGAATTCAGAAGAAGGAACGAAATTGAGCTAGAGGGCCTTTGTGCCTGCTTTACTTTCCAAGAATGCAGCGCAAGGAAAGCTAAGAAGGACATAACGGCTATGCTTCATTATTATCGTTCGGTCTTCTTTACTTTCTCGCGCTGCCTGAGAGCTACTCCGATGCGGCACAAAGAGAGTTAAAAGGACATAACGGCTGTGTAGCATGATTACCGTTTGTCGTTTCTTTACGCTCTTGCGCTATCTGAGAAAGTTACTGATGCGAGAGATACAGGTTGACTTGGCTATGAGTATTGTTCAATACTTATTGTTAACTTATACGTTTATACATAAACAAATTTAACCTTTACCACCCCCTCTACCAGTTTCTAACCTCCCAACAACATAAAGAGTTGCAAGAAAAGAAAACTGAATTTCATTAAGGCATTTAGTTAAAGTCATATTCTACATCTAAATAAAAAAAGCGTCAATATATTCATATGCCTCGCAGTCATCTTCATCTTCATCATATAGTTTTTAAATATATATATAATTTTAAAAGATCAATAACCTCTAATTCTATGTATTTGTTTTGCAGTAGTCTTTTTTTAATATGTATGCTGGATATAAATGGATCCGATGAGAGGTCTACAAAAAATGTCTGGTATTCAAATTACTATTTTGTCTTGCATGGTACCGTCTATGATTTTTATAAATGTTGTTTAGTGCCTCGGAAACGTTTTCACCTTGACAGTCAAGTGGAAGGGTGGATGCGGCTACGATATGGGAGCCATGAACTTGTACTTTATGTACCGACTGCCATCAGGTGCCAGGGAAATTTTTCCATATTTGTTGTTTTTCAGTAAATGATAATGTTTTATGCGTGTATTTGTTTGACATCTTCGGCGATCGAAATGCAATGAATGAAAAGAACGAACTAAGCAATCCAATATATGAATAGAGCCCAATGCGACATGAAGGCGACATAACTGTCTTAAAAAGTTAACGCTAGTTTAACTGTAAACAATTCTTTGGATTTTATTTGTTAACACTTTGCATTTAGAATTATAATAAGTTACGAAAATGACCTACGATTTATAATAGGTTTTCTTAATATTGAACAGCCAAAAAATAAAATATGCAAATTACTGATAGGACGAAAATGTATGGAAACTTTTCAAATTAACGAATTTCTGTCAAGGGAAAGCAGCTTGTTACTAATTATCGTGATTTTTGATATCTGGGATACGAATTTTCACGACCTAATTTTATATACTCTCTCAATACGTGTAATTTAATTATCAATTAGTTGACTACTCTAAGGGAACCTTAAATAAATAAATAAATTTATCCAATGATTAGTACACGCACATTATCTATTTTCAGGCCAGAGAAAATCGACATGCAATGGCTAAGGCGCTATATTCAAAAACTTTTACTTGGCTTGTTAATAAAATAAATAGCTGCACGAATCCTGGAAAAGACGTTAATCAATTTTTGGGAGTTCTTGATATATTTGGATTTGAGAATTTTTCCAAAAATTCTTTTGAACAACTTTGTATAAACTACACTAACGAAAAATTACATAAATTTTTCAATCATTACGTATTTGCTTTAGAACAGACCATCGTAAGTATCATTACATATTATTTTATATAAAAAAAATCACACAATTTATTTATTTTTTAAATACGATGACTTACCCTAAACATGCACTGTACCTGTATACAATTTCCACTTTAATTTTAATTTATTAATTAATTATGTGCCATATTTAAATCGTGTTATCGAATAATTAGGTGCCATGAATTTGCTGAAGAATGGAACTTAAATTTATCGATATATCGCACACAAATGAATTGTGTTTAAATGTTATCCCCAATTACGTTTACTCTGAATAAAACGTTCGTCGTGTTGACATCGTGTGTTCTCATTTTTACAATATTCAATATCCCTGTGCAGACAAATAACTCTATCTCCAACAAAGGTTATGGGCCCAGAGTCAGTCTAACAGATTGAAGTATTGTAAAAAAAATTATAATGAGTCTTTTTCAAATTGAAAAATTAAATGAAAAAAACCATGATGTGTGGTGTATACAAATGCATATTCTACTGGCCCATCAAGAGCTTAGGAACATTTTTTGTGGAAATGCTTAAATTAATCGGGAAATTGCTGCATCGGTATTTGTAGATGAAAAATCACTTGCGTGTTTAATTCTCAACGTAAATACGTCCCAATTGAACTACAAAAAAAGTGTAAAAAAACCAAAAATAAATAAAACGTGGGATATATTTCGAGAAATTCACGCACAAACTAGCCCAGTTCAGAAAACTATTGAGTATGAAAGAGTCAAATGGTGTTATGATGAGCTATATCAACTCATTCACGGTTTTAAAAAAGCTAAGAGAAGCTTGCATTGATATGGGCGAAGATATACAGGTCATCATTCTCTTGTCCAGTTTGAGTTCAGAATACGAACATTTCGTTGTCGCTATGGAAACAATAGATTTAATGCCTTCATTCGAAATGCCCAAGGCCAAGCTGAAAAATAGAAAAAGGAAAACAATAGCTCATTAAATGTAAAGATATTATGTGGCGTTGTCGTTATTGACATCTTAATTTTCGCAGCTTAATTGATTAAGTACGTAATTAACTCGCGAATAATATGAAATTAAAAAAAGTCTCGCTTGAGATTGAAACACGTATAATAAGTCAAAAATTTGCTCATAGTCATTCAGCAAAAAAAGTTTAAGGCGTGCGTCGCAATTATTGGAATTAATTTAAACAGACGTTTGCGGTCCTATATCTAAGGTATCCAATATATAAAGTATCAAATGTATCAAGCAAAATAAAAATAAAGGAAAAAAATAGTGCGCCTGAAAGGCCTAAACTTATTCTTACTGGAGAACCAAGGAGACTTAAGAAACAGTACAACATGCTTAATAATATGTTCGCCTACTATGACATACAAACTGCGAATATCGCCAGCTTTGAAAGGAAAGCATTAGTTTAAGTGGGAGGAATCCGTGCAACGTGAATGTGAGGCTTTCATTAAAAAAAAATACAAATCTAGGGGACATTGAGAAGTTGAAATCCAGATTGGTTGCTAAGGGCTGCATTCAGCAGTATGGAGTAAATTATTACGAAACCTTCTTGCCTGTTGCTTTAATTTATCGATACGTCGCACACAAATGAATTCTTTAAATATTAAATACAATATTCAATATCCCTATGCAGACAAATAAGTCTATCTCTAACAAAAAGCAAAACGAATTCTAAGCCAACATGATATCTTGTCGAAGGGGCTGGATTACAACATTAGGCAATACAAGATTTAACATTAATTGATATGTAATATTTCTGGTTGTTAAAAATTGTCATTACTGAAATTTATTGAACGATAATTAATTTATTATCCTTCTATACATTTATGCGATTAAAAGTACAGTCAAATTATATAACTGATTGGTAATTGTTATCGGGCTCCGTTTCACAGTGATAGAAATGGCCGATTTTATTTTATTTTTTTAATTTTTATTTTATACATACATACTCAAAAATATTTGAGAGCTCGTTATGTACGGACGCCTTTTTTTATTCCTCTGTGCCTAATTTAAATATTTGTGATTATTTTCGCCTCTTTATTATTCTTATAGTTAATAAGTGCACGCTCGGTCTACCGATTTCGCGACAGCTTAGTTTTTAACATTGCAGCTTCTATAATCGGGACAGTTGACAAAAATTTTTTTTGTTGTTTAAATTGTAAGAAGAATAATTAATAATAATTAATAAGAAGAATAAGAAAAGTAATAAGAATAAAGCCGGCAATTTATGGCTTCTAAAGGTTTGCCGCAAAAAGTAGTTTTACTTTGGATAACGCGATGTGTCACCACGACGGTGATATAAATATAATATTATAAAAGATTGAAGTAGATCTGTTAATGTCAGTACAAGAGTACAGTTGTGACCAGTTTGTTTCTAAAATTAATGAATTAAGTTTTATAAAATTTGTTTAAAGAAAACAGCGTGTTGTAACTAACGGGTTAATAGAACATATATGGTCACATGTAGATAGTTCAAAAGCTAAGTCTATAGTAGGATGATAGGGGTCTTTGTGGACAACTTAAGGACAAGTTTGTACTACAGTACTAGAAAAAGGATCCGATGCAAAAAAGGTGAAGTAGACGACCATTACAGTTTCGAACCGGATTAATTTGAGAGAGAGATATATCAAAAGCGAATTAATAAATTCGTGAGATGTGGATGGCATCAAAATATTTGGACAATCAGACAATACCACATCTGACACATTAAAGTCACCAAATACAAAGAGGTAATCACAACTAGAAAATATTGATGAAATGTACTGAATAGCAGATGTTTTCTAGGTATAAAGATAAATCGGATTGTGGCGGAATATAAGAGCACGTTATATATATAAAAAAATGAGTATATATAAATTTAACGGCAATAAATTCAGCGCTTGTTAGGCAAGGAGAAAAAAAAGGTTCTGATAGATGATCAGAGTCTATAGCAATAAAGACACCACCTCCTATACGCGACAAACGATCGCATCTAAAAGATGTGTATTTATTGCAAAATAATGGAAAATCTAAAATTTCGGGTTTTAGTCAGGTTTCAGTAAAGATAATAATGTTAGCTTCAAAAGAAATACTCTCTACATAAAGCTTTTTAAGTTTAGAGTTAAGCCCTGTAACGTTCTGATAAGAAATAGAAAGAGTTAGGTTTTTGCTATATTACTAGAAGATGCAGATGAAGTACTTGAAGGATTTAGAGGCAGTGCAATCAGAGGCCGATTTCTTCTTCTTGACTCAAACTCTTTTATAATTAAGTCTTTCGGCCAGAAGTTTTTGCAACATATTGTGTTGAATGCTTCCGCCGGGACACTAATTTGAAAAGAGCTTATTTCTCTGGCATAACAAAATCTTAGTTTATCAACAGATAAATCAGATAGTTTTTAATTGGGTCAGCTATTAGGGGCTTAACATTCGAATTGCATGAAGGGGAATGGATACGGACAAATTCTGGGGAGAACTGAGAGCAGTGTTGCTGACCGACGAATCAGTTGCAATCACATTCCTAGAGCCCCTCATAGGAGCAGGCGAGTAATAACTCATAATAATAATAGTTATAATAATAATAATAATAATAATAATAATAATAATAATAATAATAATAATAATAATAATAATAATAATAATAATAATAATAATAATAATAATAATAATAATAATAATAATAATAATAATAATAATAATAATAATAATAATAATAATAATAATAATAATAATAATAATAATAATAATAATAATAATAATAATAATAATAATAATAATAATAATAATAATAATAATAATAATAATAATAATAATAATAATAATAATAATAATAATAATAATAATAATAATAATAATAATAATAATAATAATAATAATAATAATAATAATAATAATAATAATAATAATAATAATAATAATAAAAGTAATAATAATAATAATAATAATAATAATAATAATAATAATTTAATTATTGAACTTTATTAGTAAATAGTTTTAAAAAAAAATTAATAACAATATAAAACTTTATTAATAAATACTTTTAAAAAAAATTAACAACAACATGAAATTCTGCGATAGCAAAAAATACCATTTCGCCTTCGCCTGTAGAATGAAATTGGTTTCCAACACTGCTTAATCTTGTGCTTGAGAAGCAGGACACTACCACACTACCATCTCCGCAAACAGCTTAAGTTGATGAGTGCAGTGCGAGATGGGCTGGTACGCTATTAGTTAGTCATGACTAAATTATAGATAAATAAATTATGATCGTGTAACACGCGACTCGAAGCCCATTAAAGCTGTCTCAAATAGTTTGACTAAAAAGAAAGTTACTAAAATACCACCTTATTATTATTATTATACCTTGCGAAAATCTAGCTGCATTTTTAATCCTGTGGTCTTCTTACTTAATGAAATTCATTTAATGAAGTCACTTTAATTTCTACGTACCAGGATGTAAGTGGGCACGACGCACCAAAGAGTACACGTATTTGATTGTTTAATAAGAATTAAGAATTAAATGTTAAGGCAAATTAATAAAGACCTACTTTATGTATTTCATAACAACGCTCCATTTTGGATGTTTTCTATTTTTTCCCTTTCTAATAATTTTGACATTGTGAAATCAGTCTGGTTGCATAGCTTATTGTTGAATGTAGACATGTCACGTCGCAGAAAGCGTTCTTTCCCTATCCAAAGAGAGGCTAATATGAGGTCGTATCCAGGCAATGAAGCCCCCTTCGACATCAGAAGTGTGATTCTCTTTACAGCAAATCAATTCTGATGACCGCTTGTTCTCGATTTTGAAAGCGCAATACCGCAATTTAATTGAAGTTATCAAAGCAGTAAAAAGCAGACAATTGGCGCAAGATGGTTATAGGTCCATTGCTTTGCCAAAATTCAACCCCGATTCGCCGGGCTCCCGACCTACCGCATGGTGTTCTATAGCGGATTTAATCGTGGCAGAAAACTCTTTGGATGTAAGTGCTCTCTGAATGGCACTAAGCAAATCGTTGTAGGGCAGTGCATCTAACTGGTTGCCCCAAATATCATTTGCCGGAATGACGTGGACCATTTAAAGAACTGTTTCTGCAACAGTTGGCAGGCGATGAAACTCCAGCAGCCACGGTTTTTAACATTTTAAATGGTCGCCCAAAAGATGACGAGTGTTTAACGTTGTTACGTCGCTTGTACCTAAATGAAAAGGCATGGGTAAAGAACAAGTCGCTGTTACCGGTATTTTGGGTCATGCGGCTCAAATTGAAGACAAGCCTTAGCGCACTTTTTATAACCAACACCAAGACTCGCAACGTGCAAAATAAATTGATGTCGTTTGCCTTTGGCAACAAAAAAAGCCAATTCGTTATTGAAGTTCTGCTGTTAAGATTGTAGCCTGTAATAAAATGCCACTTTTTCGGAAACAGGGACACAAAATTGCTGACTGCCGTGCAAATAGAGACAGAGGTAAAACGCAACAAACTTCCAAGTTGTATTCTACCCTTCCGTCCTAGGTAAAGAGTGGATTCATTTGCTATAAGTGTGGAAAAGCTGGTCACAATAATTCGGTTTGCCCTGGAGGATCCTCATTGTCGATAATAGAAAAACGCGTAAATATGTGCTATATAAAAGAGTCAATTGGTACCTTGACCCAATCTGGTAAGTCGTATCCATTTTATATCGACTCAGGAGCCGAGTGTTCACTTGTTAAGGAAGCTATCACATAAACTTTCGGGCAAAACGAATTAACAGTGTAGTAATTCTTAAGGGAATTGGAAATAATACTGTAACTAGAAAAAATTTTATCAAATGTTAAAATAAGCGAATACTCACTTGAAGTTATTTTTCATATTGTTTAAAATGATTGCTTAAATTATGATATTATAATTGGTCGTGCAATTTTGCACCACAACTTTAGCGTCACAGTGTCTAACAACAAGGTCGAACTTTTTAAAACGCTATCTGTATGTTTTGTGGCTGTTTCGAATAACTGTTTTTAGCTGACCAATATTGTGAAGGCATTAGGTGCACTAACACTTTTGTAATTATTTATATGGACGACATTATGATCGTTTCTTAAAAAAAGAAGAAGCATTTGCTAGATTAAAGACAATATTAAAAATTTTATCTCATGCTTGGCTTTCTTTAATATGGCAAAGTACTCTTTTCTAAGATCCAGTGTCGAATATTTGGGATTGGACGGAAGGTAAAATTTTTCCTAACCCAATCAACAAAAAATCGTTGATTGATTACCGCCCCCACAGTCCGTTACTCAATTGAGACAGTTTATTGGTTTACCATCGTATTTTCGACAATTCATGCCAAAGTTTCCACAAATAATGAAACCATTGTAAAGCCTTACATGCAAGAATAAAGTTATTGAATCGAAATTAAAATACGGGCAAATTCACCAGAAAGTTATCGAAACGTTGATAGATGAGCATGTACTCACTATATTCAATTCTCAGCATCCCAGCTAACTACATACCGATGCCAGAGTGCAGGGTTATTGTGCAATTTTATTACATAAGATTGATAATAAACCTCGCGTTGGCGAATATTACAGTAAACGAACTTCAACTTTGCTCAACTCGATAAAACATTTTCAAACTATCTGCGAGGCCAACATCTCGTTGTTGTCACGGATTGTAATTCAGTAAAAGTTTCACTCAATAAAATTGATCTTACGCCAAGAGTCCATCGATGTTAGGCATATATACAGTCGTCTAGCTTTGACATAGAGTATAGGGTGATAGTGACATAGCACATGGTGATTTTTTCTCACGTCATCCAATACCAATTAAAATATCTGCTTTAACTCCTATTAAGCGTGTGTAACTATATATACAACTATCTAACTATCTTAGATAACCAATAATTGGCAAAATTGGCAAAGACATCCTGAAATTTCTTGATCATTTTGAAAATTCTAAATGACATGCTATGGGAAAATATGGCAATCACCTATCAAAAATGCTTTATCGAAAAATTCAAACAAACAGTAAAACACTGTATCTACCAGTTATCCACAGATCATTTCGATGGTCTGTAGTAAATTATGTTCACGAATCACTTGCTCACCTGAGCTGGGATAAGACTCTAGACAAAATGTTTGAGCTTTACTGGTTTAACAACATTTTTAAATACGTCCGCAAATTCGTAGATAACTGGATAAGTCATCGATATCGCTTTTTGGTGTACTAGCAAGAATCATACAAGAGTAGATGTTTTGCCGGTACAGATTTTAGTAAAATTTGTTCTATGCAGAAAATTGATTTACATTTGATTAACGACAGGTGATACTAGCGCAAACGATCGGGTGAAGCGCATTATTAGCGTTTTGAAATACAATTGGCCATAAATTGTATAACGCACCGAACTACGAAAGCTAGTCGCTTAGAAATATTGAGTGGAAAAGAAGCTAGGTCTTTAGGAATGTTAGACGTATGTGAACGCCAATTATGATAAAAAAAATAGAATTGTCAGAAGCAAATCAAAGATTGTTAAATTTTAGATTTTCGATTATGTATTGCTCAAAAACGAGGAAAGAAACCAAAGAAAGTTAGATCCAAAGTTCAAGGGTCCATTCTTGGTGACACGCGTACTATTGATAGATGGAGATCGATATGTTTTAAAATCCTTAACTAGCAAGCGATATTATTAGTATTCACAAGAGACGTCATAGATGCGTTAGTGGATTCTAATGAATAATATGCATTGGTGGATTACAATGTGGTGAAGGCATTGATGGATTGAAAGGTGCGATATCTGATGCTCTACCTAAAGGCCACGTTGTTATGTTATTTTACTGGTGCTGTTAAGTATACGAGTTAGTCCTAGTATGAAAGCCTGTGTTTCTCCCATTGAGTCGACCCAAGTTAAATTTTATTATTTTAAATATATAATTGTCTTTTTAGATTGAGCAATGCATATTGCTATTTTTGCTTTCTTATTACTTCGTAACACACGAGGACATGTGATTGTCAGGACGGCCATGTCGTGGCGTTTGTTTATAAAAAATTAAGAATTAAATATAAAGGAAAATGAATGATGAAAGACCTACTTTGTGTATTTCATAGCAACGCTTCATCTTGCGTGGTTTCCATTTTTCCATTCTATTATATTCCATTCCGTTGCATTGCGTTCGTTGTTGTGGGCTTGGCAGAGATCTTTGTCTAGGGCAGCATGGGTGTGATATGTCTTGAAGTGAGAAAGATATTACATATATATAGAGTTCGTATTTTGGTGGCGCCTGCAAGACGCTTTCCACCATTGGTGAAATTGGTCTGCACACGATCATAATAATTTTGAAATTGTGAAATCAGTTTGGTTGCATAGCTTATTGGTGAATGTTGACGTGTCACGTCGCAGGTAGCGTTCGGTTCCTATCGGAAGCGAGGCTAATATGGGATCGTATCCAGGCAATGAAGCCCCCTCTCTGATATGTATATTTATATATTTGATATATCTATTTGTATGTGGTCGCACATCACACTGATGCGAAATGAAATGATGACATGACAGGTAGGTGACATATGGTCCAAAACGAGAAATGTAAGGATACTTTATTGTATACCTTTAATAACAATATTTATACTTATTAGTTGTGGGAGTTTTCTGAGGCCGTTGGTGCAAATGTAATCAGAATTAAATCTTTTTCTTTGTACTTTTTCGTTGTGCATGCTTGCCGTCGAATCTAATTTTCCATGTCAACCGGTTTGTTTAAATATGCTTGATGACCTTTGCTCTCCATATCATCTTCTGGAATTGATTCATGTGGAATACCTGTGTTAGCCGTTTGTGTACGACTTCTTACTCTCTTATTCGCTCTCATTGCTCTCCGGTTTGTTTAAATTGTCTCTCGCGCAACAATTCGCCGTTATATGTCCGTTCACTCTCTTTGAGCAATTTGACCTTCAACGCACTTAGCGCTGGCAATGCGTCTTGCTTTTCCATAGTGAATAAAACCAATGTTCATTCGTGAGCAACTCGAAGCATACTGACTTTATTCCAACAATCCTCGTTCTTTTATAGATAACAATGATCGTTCTTACTCTATTCTTATCGCTACTTAAACCCGACCAACGGGATGCAACTCGCTTATAGGGTCGGTTCATATGTCGTGAACGTGTACGTACTTGGGTCACACCGTAATATTGACACGCATACAAGTGGTCAAAAATTATCTATTTTATTAGGTGCGTTGTGGTTACATGATACAACATGTACTTCCACTTACAGATCTATGCGATGAATATTTTAATTATGAATTTATATGTTTGCATGTTTAACGTAAGTTTAAACATTCTGCCAAGTGCCCGAAGAGGTTGTGGCATGTTATCTCATCTTATAGTATTTAACGGATTTGTTTTTATTTCTGTTCTATACTTAAACATGCTGCAAAGGCGCGGCAAAGGTTATGGCCTGCTTTTTTCTTCTTATTCTTAATTTTCTAATGATGTATATTATTATTATTATAATTATTATTAAGGCTACTCCTAAAGAAGCATGTCCGGATATGTGATGAAAATTTAAGTCTTTTAACTCAATATGAATTTGTTTCCAATTTTTTATTTCCTTTTTTAAATGAACTATTTCTGACGAATGATTGACTGAAGATAACTTAACTGGGTCCCATATTATTTTTGGGCTTGCATTAACTTCTCCTAAGTGTAATAAAGATAATATTTCCTGGTCTTCTGAGCAATATTGTGATGTGCTACTAATATTTTGTCATCAGATCTAGCTGTACAATCTGACATAATATTCAAAATTCTTTGCTCGGGCAATTGAATTAATTCTATTTGCGCGCAGCACACTGAATTCTTATTTTAGTATTACTTGGTACTTTAAATAACCAACTACTTCTCTTTCTAGTTCCACACAGTATGTTTTGGAATTTACCGTACTCTTATAGACGCAAGTCGCATGTCTATTTGGTTTAAATGGTTTGAGTTCGCAAATATTATCATTACTCCATGGCCAACTTCCTTCCCAATTTATTTTATTTATTTGTCATTTTTTACACCTATTTAATGATGATTCAGCCATCAGATGATAAGAGTCTATTTCAAAATTGTACAGTAATTGCTCTGAACTTAACTGAACTATTATCGTTTGATCCTTATTTATAATTGGTACCGGAATAATTTTGTATAATTTGGATGGATGTCTACTTAATAATGAATCTTCGCATTTATAATGAATTTCCTTTCAATAAATATTCTTCTTGTTGTAAGAAGTGTATAAATTTCTTTCAGCTCTGTACCAGTCCTTTTTCATGGTAATACTAATGTTTCTGACAAGCTTTCTTTTATCTTAGAAATCTCAACCTTTAGTTGAATTGGTTTTAAGATATTGGGATTGAGTCTACCATGATTAATGTCAATGAGTAGACTGATAATTCCAGCTTGAATTTTTTCACATTCAGCTAATAACGAGGTTAGCTGCTTAGTAATCATAAAAAAGTTTATTGATTCTGATACACATAGTAGTTTTCTTTAAGGAGTTCTGTTATGTCCTCGACTCTTTTGTTCACACTTTTAAAATTTGTATTTATTTCTTCAGTAGTTCTTTTAGAATATTTACTGTAGAATCTACTTCTGAAGTTTGCGCTTGAACTAGATGCTTTATATTGTGCTGATCATCTAATAAGTTTTTCATATTTTCTTCCATCATTTCTCTATCTTCTGCATCCATTATATCAAACAATATATGATATAAGGATCCCATAAATTCAAATGGAGCCCGTTTTTATCTAGGCTTACTTGTTAGCTAAAGAGTTTGTTATTCTCTTCCATTTCTATTATTTGTCGTTGTGTGTTATCTACGACTAAGTTGCATTCATTTTCAAAGTTATGAAGTTTTTCGCAAATGATTCTCATTTTCTTTATTAATTCGTTGCCCTTTTTTAACATTTCAAAATACGGGTCCATGTTGTAAAACACCACTAGATTTTAATATAGATAATAAAATAATTATTTCAACATCGCCAATTGGGTCTCATTATATTGCATTGGTGCTATTTATCTTTTCTATATTGTAATTTTTCTTTACCGGAAATGTCGCATTGGATACATGCCACAAAAGTGTCAGGGTTATAACTGCTATTAGAGCTCCTACCTTAGATAATCTGGCTGAATCTCTTTTTGGTTTATTTTTGTTTGAAACTTTTGCTTCTTTATTCTCTGATTGTATTCCGTTAAGGGGACATATCTTTGCAACTGGGCGTGTTTTTACATTTTCTTGAGTTCTGATTTTTACTACTCTAACTTTGTTGTCTTCACTTTCCTAATGGCCACCTGGCTGGGTGACAATTTTCGTCTTTTACTTTTTGTACTTTTTGTCCCTTTTTTAAGTTGGGAAATTCTTTTTTTCCACTTATTTCTTTGTTGGAGCCCATGTAAATATTCGTCTTTCCACTTTTTCCAAAATTATTTTTTTATTCTTTTTATTAGCTTCCATCTGTCAAGATAATCAATTTTTTCATTTTCGTGTACTGACTCAATTGTGTTTGGTCTACCCATTAAAAAATGACCGGGTGTAAGTATTTTAGTATCATCAATATCTATTCATGTCATGTATAAGGGTCTTGAGTTCAATACTCCTTCTATTTGGCATAGCAATGTTGATAATTCTTCATAAGCCAAAATGTTGTCGGCAACTACTCTTTTTATATGATACTTAACAGATTTTATTCCTGCTTCCCAAATACCTCCAAAGTGAGGTCCTGCCGGCGGGATAAAGTGCCGTTGAATTTTTTCTTGTTCTATGTCTGCAGCAATTCTGGTATTCTGTTGTAAAGCTTTAACTACCTCTTGGTCTAATTTTCTAGCTGCACCTACAAAGTTTGTTCCATTGTCGGAATATATATTGGTGCAGTTTCCTCTTCTAGCTACGAATCTCTTTAATGCTGCGAGGAATGCATCAGTCGTTAAATCGCCGACTACCTCTAAGTGCATTGCTTTCGTTGCCATACAAACGAAGACTGCGATATACCCTTTGTATGTTTTTTGTTAACAATTTTCTGAACATTGAACGTAAAGTGGCCCTGCATAGTCTACACTAGTATTTAGAATCGGATATACTGCATTTACTCTATACTTTGGGAGATTCCTTATTATCTGCTCTCCTACACACTCCTACACACGCGCACATCTAACACACTCTCTTAAGTATTTCTTTAAATTATCTCTTAACCCAAATATCCAATACTTTCTTTGAATATGGTTGCGCATTAGATTTATTCCACCGTGTAGAGTTTCTTTGTAAGCGTCTTTAACAATTAATGTCGATATGTGACATTTATCTAATATAATTGGGTGTTTGACCTCAAATTGTTTATTTTAATATTCTAGTCTAACACCTACTCGACGAATGCCATCTTCATCTAAGAGTGGATTTAAGCCTTATATTTTACTTTTCGGTTGAATTTCTTTCCCTTTAGTTAAACATTTTATTTCTGTGCTAAACGTCAATGATTGCTGTTGTTTAATAATCAAGATAGTTACTTTCTTTAGCTCACTCATAGTTAATTGTGATGGGTATGATTTCTTCTTTGTTTTTATTTCAATAAACCTCAATAAATAAGCGACTATTCTTTTCAGCCGTGTAAAACAAGAATACTTTTCTAATAATGGAATCAAAATGTTACTAACGTTATTTTATTTATTTATTTTCCGACTCTTTTTCTTTCGGCCAATTCTCTTTGGGTTGAGATAACCGCTTGGGACCTACCCACCATATCTCACAATCTTTTAATTTTCTTGGACTAATTCTTCTGGTTGCTATATCTGCGGGATTCTCTTCAGATTTAACATGATTCCATTCAATTTCTGTTACTTTGCGTATTTCGTCCGTTCTACGCCTGATAAATTTGTTTTTATTGTCCGTTGTTAATCCATGCTAGGGTAATGGTTGAATCGCTCCAAGCAAAACTATGTGCTTTTTCTGGAAATGATTCCTTAAATCTTTGTATTAATTTACCTAAAAGATGGGCTAGTTTTGGAATCGTTTTTCTCTTTTTCTTCAGATTGACTTTACTTTTACTTGCTATTAGTGTAACTGAGCATCCTACTTTTGCATAAACTACTGCCGCAAATGCTTTTTCTGATGCGTCAGCAAAACCATGAAGTTGAATGGGTAATTTAGTTTCTGTTTTGATCCATCTTGGAATTCTTATTTTTTCCAAGGCTGGTAATTCTTCTTCATAGGATTTCCATTCGCTTAATTCGTTAATAGATAATGTCTCATCCCAATTTTGTTCTGCCAGCCAAAGTTTTTGCATGAATAAGTTCCCCACAATTGTGATGGGTGATAACCATCCTAACGGATCATATATTTTTGCTAGTGATGATAATACTAGTCTTTTGTTTACTATCGTTGGGTTGGGACGATTCACAATAAATTTAAATTCGTTATTAAAGGGTTCCCATTGAAGCCCTAAAGTTTTGACTGCATCATTATCATCGATGTTTAACGTCTTGTTTTCACTAGTATCTGCTACCGAATCAACTATTTCTGATTTATTTGAAATCCATTTCCTTAAATTCATTCCCACCTTATCTAATTCTAATGAAATTTGCTTGAAAATTTTTTTGGCATTACCAAAAGTGAATTTTGGCATTTATCAACTATATCTGCTAGCACTCTGGTCGCTAAAAAAGGGACTGAAGCAGTTCCGTATGTAACGGTGATTAATTTATATTCTTTAAGCTCCTGGCTTGGTGATTTATCCATAGAACATGTAAGTATTCCTGATCTTTATCAGATATATTAATTGGTCGGTACATTTTTTCAATGTCCGATGATACTTCATAATGCCATTTACGCCATTTTACAATTATGTCAAAGATATCTTTTTGCATTCTTGGTATTATCCACATAATTATCTGTCGTTTTTGCTGCAGCATCAAATACTACTCGCAATTTAGTAGTTAAACTTTCATCCCTGATTACTGCCTGATGTGGAAGGTAATATTTGCCATCTGTTCTTGCTTCAACCATATGACCTTATTCTTAATACTCTGCCATGAATTAACTATACTGCTCCTTAAACTTTGAATTTCTTTGGAGTTTCTTCTTTAATTGCAAAAATTGGGCAATCGCTTGATTTTTTGAATAGCCTAAAGTTACATCCTCTTTTAAGGAAAAAGTAACTTTGTATCGCCCTGACTCTATTTCTGTTGTTTCTCTGAAATTTTGCTCACATATTTCGGTTTCTATATCCTCTTTATCTTCAGGGTCTATTTCCCAGAATCGTTCTAAGCTTGTAGCGACTTTTGTTTATTCACCTTTGGATTTTAAACATCCCGATACAATCCACCCAAAATCAGTCTTTTGACCAAGCAGCCCATCGATTTTAACCACTCCATTTCTTAGAATTTGAGGGTATAAATCTGCTCCTATGTTCAAGTCCATCCGACCTGGTTTCTCAAAGTTAGCATCAGCTAATTCATAATGTGTAAACCAGGTGGCTTACAAATTGAACAACTCTTTGAATTATTGTAACTTGACGTGGTTTTATTGACCGACTTTTCATCTTGTAATGATGAGAGGGAGTTAAGTCTTTGGTCCAAGAATTCCATTACGTCAGAGAGTGTCTGTATTTCCTTAGTTCGTTTAACATGATTTTCATATAGCTGCACTGTAGCTCTATTGAATTTTCTCAATACTATATGTGCGAAATTTACGTCCACTTCTTCGGAAATATTAGTTTTTAATTTAATTAAATGTATTGATTTATTTATTGAAT
The DNA here is from genome assembly GCA_035045065.1 of Hirtodrosophila trivittata. NCBI lineage: Eukaryota > Metazoa > Arthropoda > Insecta > Diptera > Drosophilidae > Hirtodrosophila > Hirtodrosophila trivittata. The sequence continues at coordinate 20,596 of JAWNNK010001013.1, forward strand.
CTATAAATGTTTTAACTTTTTTAGCTGAATCAATATTTACATTAGGTAAATCAATTAAACGATTCAGCTGCTCCGAAAATGTTTTTCTTATATTTTCATACCGTTTGCGTATTAAATTCCAAGCGGTAATATAGTTTTCTGCAGAACCAATTAAAAGATGAGAAACCATACTTTTTGCTTTTCCTTTTAATGAAATTTTTAAATAATTAAATTTCAGGGCAATGTCCTCTCTATTGTGGACAATTTCCGAAAATAATTCGAAAAATATATCCCAATCTTTGGGATTACCTAAAAATTAGTGACGGTAATTCTGACTTTACAGTTGAAAGTTCTACTTGATTTTTATTTTGAAATTTCAAATGAAGAGTGGTGGAAGTCAAATTCCAAATCACTAATTTTTTCGTCGAATATAGAACTTTCAAACCGCTGTTTGATTAAGTCTATTATATTCGAGGCTTGAAGCCATTAACGCCCCTTTTTTTTCCTTTTCATCAGAATTGTTGATGGTTGTTGAAGATTGTCAATTGTGTCGACAATTTCTCAAACCTATCTTCTAGACTTATCCAAGTCTCTACTTCTACAGGTGAGCCTAAAGATTCTTTAATTATAGAGCTGCTACTTTTCTCTATTATTGCAGGGATCTCTAAGGATCTTTCAATTATTGAGGGATTATCTGATATCTCTTTCCTTTTAATATTATGAATTGCCTTCATTATTTGGTCAAATTATTTGTATTAGTAGTTATGATCGACTACACCAATTTTTAATAATAAGGTATTATTGGCTTGAAAATTTATTTTGAGCTGTTTAAGTCTATCTAATAATTCTGTTGAGACTTTTTCTGTCTCAAGAGTCCTAATTTCTTTCACAACCTCGGACTGCTTCTGTAACACCATAATTATCTAATCTGACATAATTGTTTTTAACTCTTTGCTTCTTAATCAAAAATATATTTATATATTTTTTTTTAATTTAAATTTCCTTAGTTGAATTATTAGTGCCCCTCACGCTTGTTGATTCTGCTAAAGTGTTTGCTGTTGCAGCTGCTGTTGCCGTAGCTGAAGCTGCTGCTTTCGCTGTTGCTGTTGCTGTTGCTGCCGTAGTCGCCGCTGCTGAAGCTGCTGCTGAAGTTGTTGCTGTTGCTGCCGCTGTCGCTGCTGCTGAAGCTGTTTATTAAAGCTTTTGCTGCTTCTCCTTCAGTACTGTTGCCATTTGCAATGCTGTACTGATACGAAATCGATCCTTGGCAAGCAGTCCTTGCTTCAGCCGTTGTCGCTTCCTCCAGTTGATACTGTTGCAACTTGCAATGCTGTACTCGCTGCTAATTCTCCTTCAGTACTGTTGCCACTTGCAATGCTGTACTGAAGTTGTTGAAGCTCTTGCTGCTTCCACTTTGCTTGTATTGCCTAGTATTTACAATTTTAAACAACAATTGTTGTTTTTTGTCTCTTACCTTGTCTTCTTCTTGTCTCTTACCACTGGTGGGGAAAACAAACGAAGGCTCGAAGTACCATATGAATAAAACCAATGTTCATTCGTGAGCAACTCGAAGCATACTGACTTTATTCCAACAATCCTCGTTCTTTTATAGCCGACAATGATCGTTCTTACTCTATTCTTATCGCTACTTAAACCCGACAAACGGAATGCAACTCAATGTTAAAACAAAAATCGTTCCGTTTTAAAGCAAAAATCGCGAATGAAATTTCGTAGAACGAACTTTGAAAAATTGTGTTTAACCGTTAGATTGAAAAATATTCAATGTCTACGGCGAAAAATGAGACACACATTGCCTGTATTTTGTTTTTGCAATGCAATGCAAATTAAACAAAAAATTATTGAAAAAATTAAGCAAAGCTTTGGCGTTGCTGATATTGGGCGTGTATTAAGCCTATCAAAGTCAACGATTGCCACAATGCTAAAAATGAGGATACAATTATGGACATTACTGCATGTAAAGGAGTATCGAGAAAATCGTCCCACAGACCACGTATTGTCGATGATGTTTTAAAAGAGAGTGTAATAGATGAGGAAGTTACGATTACTGATCCAATAATTGCAAAACTACGCCACTGGCGTATTGAACGATAATGCTGTGTCCCATTTTTAACAAATTCAACAACCAACAATAATGCTCCGCCAGAACCAACAAACATAAGATAGCTTTTTCTTAAAAAGGGACCAAAAAGGAAGTTATGCTTTGATATTATATAAATTTTAGACATTTTAATTTGTTTATTATATTTTGAATTCATTAAATAAATAATTTATTTATGTTTAAAATGAAACTTTGAAAGAAAAGTCAAAAATAAATTATTTTAGTGTATGTTTTTTTTGGAACGGGTAAATTAAATTAGTTTTGCTTAACGAACGATTTATGTAGCGAACAAGTTTCTGGAACGAATTAGTTCGGTAACCGATGATCGACTGTATATATATTATTTTAATATAGTCGATCAAAATGTATTTGGAGATAAAACAAATACTAATTATTACATTTAACATTAGATAAATTTGAAAAATTAAAATTAAGTTGAAATTATGATCCATACCGATTTTGTAGTTTAAATCTGATAGCTAACAGCTAACCTTTATTACATTTAACATTAGATAAATTTGAAAAATTAAAATTAAATTGAAATTATGATCCATACCGATTTTGTAGTTTAAATCTGATAGCTAAAATGATACTGGAATTTTACAATGTTACTCAATCTGGATAATTGCCAATGACAGTAGAGACTATTGCATGAAAATCAGGCCAATGAGCATATCCTCTGCTGAATTGAGAAAGCTGGATATTTGGCAGCCATAATTTCTGCACGAAGCGTTTGACGTGGTATCGGAATTAATATTGTAAAGCACCGCTGTGGTATTCGCATTTGGCGAACTTTGAGGGTTTCAGCTCTCAAAAATTTGGTTCAATGAACGTTACGTCAAAATTAAGCCGAGTATCAGAAGTTTACTTCATGAAATTCAAGTTTTCTGCGCAGGTCTGGGCTGCATTAAAATTGATCTAGAGCCTTCTCTCTATAAAAGTCAATATTACTTCGTGCTAAGCCTGAACTAGTACCTACCATCATTCTGAATTTCTATTTGTGTTGCACAAAAAAAAAACACTTTCTGTGTGTTTAAGTATGATTAATGATAAGGGTGTATGTTTTGTATGTGGTTAATGGTGTGCATGTGGGCATTTGAGAGTGAGAGAGCGCGATTAAATGCAGATAAGCTTATGCATACGCGCTCACTATCCAACAGTGAAAGACCGAGATTATATGCAAGATAAGCTTATGCAAGTTTAATTCTTTTCTTTTGTTTTAATCAAAAAATTAACACATTATTAAGTCCAACGGATGTTGTTGCAGTTGCAGTTTTGAATGTTTTCATTCTTAACTCTTCCCTCTTTGGTTTACACTTGTGCTCAAGTGTCATTAGAAAAACGGGATGTTGTTAAACTGCGTGTTCGGCAACTGGTATAGGGTGGCTGGTGGAGTAGGTGTTGCTTTGGTTATTTCGGAGTTAATGTCCGCAAGTTGTAAGTTTATCGTCTTCTTTCTGCCTTTACACCCAGGAAGAGTAAGCATTATGGATGGCTATAGACGTTATTGATGTAATGAATGCTATCCTGTTTACAGATGAGTGTGTTTGTAATTTGTGCAGTTTCTCTGTGTTGTCTATGTGGAGCCCTTCCAGTGCTTTCAGTGATAGTATTCGGAATTGTTCGATCTCTACTGGCGCTATTTGGATAAGTGGTGTGCCTGGTTCAGCAATTGCTATTTCAGTGTTGCTGAACTCTTTACCATTGATGGTTATTGTCTTGTTCCAGAAGTTTATCAGGTAGGTCCCTTTTATCTGCTGCGTGCTGCCTGAACAAGTTATGTTGCCATTGAAGTTGTTCGCTAAGATGATTCCTTCGTCTATCTCTTCTAGTGTGGGTATGTGATCGGCGTTGGTGAGTTCACACATTGCTTGCTCTCCTCTAAGTAGTTTTGGCAGACAGCTATTCTGACTTAAATCTATCTATCTTATTTATATTACATATTTTTTGTTGTAAAAGTATTTACATGGGCCCTTAATGCCAAATACTTTTTTTTTTTACTTTTGTTTTCAAACATATCGCTTGCCAGAAGGCTTATAATGTTATTGAATTTTACTACAGTCTTTATTACGTAATTTTGAAAAGTTGTTGTTTCTAGGCTTGGAGTATCATTGGTTCGTATTTTGCCAATTCCCTTATAAATTGACACCGTCTGTGCGTCAGTGTGGTTGGTTAATGTCACAGTCCCGTTGGTTAAGCATGTCATTCTTCTGTAATTGAATTTAGTTTTTAATATCGCTCTTATGTTCTGTTCGTCCCGATTCTGTTAATATTGTAGTGTTCTTGTCCTCCTTTACAATTTCCCTTTTGAATCTGTTGGATAGTTTTGAACCTAGTCTTGCATTTATTTGTACAAATATCTCTTCTCCAATTTCGTAGGTTCGAATTGGTTTCCGTCTGCTATTGTGGTCCAGTAGGTCTTTGTTCTGTTTACGTCTCAGTTGTTCTATGTTGTCCAGTCTTGCTTGCTCGTACTGTGTGGGGTCAGTGGTAACCCCTCTGCCAAAGAAAACTTTCGTTACCGAATGAATTGAGTAGTTATATTCGTAAGCTGCTCTGTCTAAAAGTTCTTCAAAATTTCTATGCGTTTGATCTCCTTTCAAACATGTCATTATTTCAGAGAGTGTAGAATGAAATCGCTCTACCTGTCCGTTGACTGTACTCTTATTAGGGGGTGTTTTGTAAATTTCTATTCCTAGCTGGTCTATTAGCATGAATTGTATGGATTTGGAATTTAGGGATTTTTCGTTATCCATTTCGATAACTTTCGGTATGCCAAAATAAAAAACTATATCGTGTAGTGGTGTTCTAATATCTTCTATTGCTTTTGATGTTATGATTCGAGCCTTTGCTAGCTTGTACCTTGACTACAAGGTGTCGTTCTGTCGAGTATATGTCGATGTGAATTATGTGTCCGGGGTGTTCTGGTATTGGGGTTTCTCTAATTTCTGGTTTAGGTGGATATCGGTCATATTTTACTTCTTTACAAATCTTAAACTGTTTGACTATGCTGGCGATTTTCTGTTTCATCTTCGGAAAGTAGAATTTTTCGGACAAATGTATTTTATTTTTCAAGGCATTTCGGTGGGTTATGGGTTATGCGTCTTGAGGATCTGTTCCTCTTGCTCTGTTGTGTTTGTCAGGTCCTTTACTTAAGTTTGGGTGAAACGTACTTTGAAGTTTTTGAAATGACTTGGGTATAATAATTGTATTTTCCCCATTATATCCTCTGTCGTAAAGATCCCGTTGATTACCGAGGGATTAAGATGTTTTTTTAGGTCGGATAATAATTCGTCCTGATTGTATCAGTGTATGTCAATGATGTGTGCGTCGAAGCTATTGAGTCTATCTGCCCTATAGATGTTATTCTGGATAGCGCGTCAGCTACTACATTTTCTTTCCCTGGTTTATAGAATATCTCGTAATCGTATTCCTCTAGGTACGATTTCCACCTTTTTATTCTCGCATTTCCATTCCAACTACTCAAAGGTTGAGTTAAGGGCTGGTGGTCTGTGAATATTTTCACCTTAGCATTACCGTATAGGTAATTTGTAAGGCTTTTTAGGGCCCAAATTTAACTAAATATGATGATATCGTCAATGTAAATAAAACATATTTTACCAATATGTTCATGAAGTATGTCGTCTAAAGCGCGCTGGAAAATTGCAGGCGCGTTCTTTAGTCCAAACAAGAGTCGTGTAAACTCATGTAAACTCAGACTCTGTTGTCACCTAATTGTGTGAGCACCTCGTTTATTTCTGGTATTTGGTATTTGTCAGCCAAATTTAACTTTCTGTTATCTATAACCATACGATATTTTTTTCTTTTGAGGCGTCTGTTTTTTTTGGTACTATCCATACAGGTGAATTGTATGGTGACCTCGATGGTCTGATTATGCCGTCATTTAATAGTTCAGAAACCTGCTTATTAACCTCATCTTTCATGCACATTGGATATTGATAGAATTTGGAGTATACTGGTGTGTCTGAAGAGGTTCGTATTTCTGCCTTCACATTAGTCGTGTAAGTCAGTTTTTGATTTGGCTCTGCAAATAAAGTTGGGTATGACTGGAGAAGTTTATTAAAGCTGTCAATCTGAGCTTTGGTCAAGTGTTCTAGGTATTATGGTATTTACTGCTTCATATTTCCTTTCCTTTATAGGTACCTTAATTTTGTTTTTAATGATCATTATTTTTTTTGCTGATTTTAATTACTGCGTCCAATTCTTTCAAGCTATCAGTGCCCAGAATGGCATCAAATGATTTCAAGGTTGACAACAAAAAGAACTTGACATTTACGTCGGGGTGATTAAAGAGGTTGGCTATGATGGGTAACACGAACGCTGTCCCCTATGGATACAGCGTTAAATGGTTTCTGATTGGGTATTGGTTGAGTAACGAACTTGGGTTGAATGTAATTATTATTTCAAGCTGTATCTATTAATATTTTTAAAATTTTCCCATTCCCCAGCTTGCATTCGAAGAAGGAAGCGAGGAATGCTCTATTCTAAAAAATTCATTGCACAGTTGTCGTATTGTTCGGTTCCTTCATTCATGTCGTACCTGTCAATGTATTCGTCTAAAGTCTCTTCCAAATTCTCTTGATCTTCTTGGTTTCCGATTGCCTGGCTATATTCTGCCATAGTGGCGTACGTCTCTGTAGGTTGTTGGTTGGTTTGTATGTTGAAGTTCCTCTGTCTTTTGTAAGCGTCAGTCTTTTCCCTGTGTCAAACTGTGGCCTATTCATATAGTCTACTACTTTTGACCTAATGCTCCGATCTACGTCCATGGGTTTGGTAGTGGTTTTAGTGCAGTTGGTCTGGGTGGCATGAACTGTTGTTGCCGGTATTAGTTGGTGTCATATTGCCGCGGTATGGTGACTGGCCGTTGTTGTCCAAAGTTTGTGTCGTTCTGTTTCTGTCCGGTTTGTTGGTATTGTATGATTCTGTGCGGAACCTGTGGGGGTTGTCTGAAACTTGAGCTAACGAATTGCATGTTTCGAGTCGCTGAGGTTGGCTTGTCATTATGGTTTTTATTGTTGGCGGATATCGCGTGCGATATTTCTGATTTTCCATTTTTAAGCATATGTTCAGTGCCGAAGGTAGGTCTGGTGGAGCTTGCGCACCCAGAATGCGAGCTAGATCTCCACGTAATCCACAAACGAATGTGTCTAAAGCTTTGTCACGGTACATTTTCTTTAAAAGTCGATGAGCCTCTCTACCCAAATCCATACAGTTTACCTTGTTCAAGAGTAGAGACAGATGTTGGTATACCACTTGATGGAATTCTTCCACCGATTGGTTATTACCCTTCATTAGCATTGTCATCTGATACTCTAGTGTACCAAGATCACGTCTATCTCCATAATGCATTGTAAGACACTTGACTATTGCTTTCCATTCTAATGTAACGCTATATGATTCAAAGGTCGTGTATTTTGGTCGGCCAAAATACCTTGGTGTCCCGGCTTCTCCTGCATAAGCCTCCATGAGGCGGTCTACGCTTTTTTTCCAAGAACTGAACTCCGCCGTATTTCCGGAAAAGTCTCTCAAACATTTTACTACATCGGGTATTCTGTCAAGTCCACCTAAGTTTGCACGATATTCTGCATTTATACCCTGGTCTACTGCGTTATTAAAATCTTGCTCTGGGTTGTTTAGTGCCTGTGCTATCGCCGGTACCTGTCGTGCGATCAATCGTCCAACTAGTTCGGTAATCTGTTCTACAGTCGCCATGTTCCTATTCTGTTGTTGCTCTAACTGTCTAAGTTCTTGTCTTTGTTGTTGTCGAGTTTGTTGTTTGTTGGTTGTGTGTTGTTGGTTCAGAATAGGGGGTCGTATTAAGTTATTATGATTGGCCATAAATTTTCAATTTGATGTTTAAGGGTATATTTTGTAAAAACGGTACTTAATCGCAAAAAAATTGTGTATAAATTATTTAAAGAGGAAAAAAAAATTTTTTACCGGAACTGGAACTGGTTATACTACTCTTGAAGTAGTTAGTTTAGTTTGTTATCGTTTTACGGTTTTTTATATTATATTTGTTATGCCAAATTTCAAATATACAATTTTTTATTTTTTTTTATTTTGTTTGATTTATCTATAAATCTGCTATAATTACGTGTGTGTGGACTTAAAGATGAAAATGAAGCTGTTGATGAACGCAGTGCATCGCCGTCGTAATTTAAGTTAATTTTTATTTTTGTGTTTTCAAACATTATATTTTTGGGATTTTTAGTGACGCAGCGTCACAGCTTTAAGTGTAATAAAAATTGTTGCGGCTACTCCTCCCGACTGTCCGGATTTCATCCTGTTTGATATCTCTACTGAGGATCCTGCGATCAGTACATATAACCGTAGTGGAGTAGGATGCGGAGTTAGTCTCCAGGTGATCCCAGGGTACACCTTACCCGAGTCTCATCATTCCTCTTTTTTTTTGTAGGAATTCCCAGGGCGGCTGAGTTTGCCCCAGAAAACTACTTTATATATGGGCGAGTAATATGCACAAAATAAGCTTGGCGATTACTGTTGCAGCATTTTACTGTAAAACATCAGTAAAGTGGCAATTTTGAATCTGGCATGCCTTTGTTTTGTCGAAATAGGTAACAATGCAGTAAAAATGAATAATAAGGTAAATTTCAATATTGAAAAATGTGTTATAGTGTGCAAATTTGAACAACAGTGTTTGCCTCCCTTCGAGTTACCCTTATTATTTAATTTTTTGTAATGGCAATACAACATGGCATAGCTTCTTCGGTTGCTTAAATCTTTTATTGTGTTCAATTTGCCTGCTTGCATTATCAAACTTATTTTCTCAATCAAATACTTTATATTTATTTAATAATTTTAATATTCTTTGACTGTTCGTTCGTATTTTTCAAGCATAGGTGCATCAATTTTCGCTCAGTTGTTCATTGTTGTTTTTGTAAGTTATGCTTGTTAAACTATAACAATTTGATTTTGGTGCTCCTCTTCTAGCTTGCTGGCATCTAACCACACTAACATTGATTGTTATGGTTCCTGCTTTACATGCCGCTCTCTCTCACTTTGGCTCTCTTGCTCCTTTTGTAAATTGCCTAAGCTTGACTTAATACATAAGCACTGTCTTTCGGTGTCTGTTGTGTTTGGTCTTGATTTCATTTCGCTCATTTGCTACCTGTGATTGCAATAATTATGTCGTATTATTAACCTCTCGTAAGGTTACCATGTCTTTTATTTACTATTTTTTTTTTAACGAGATATTAATTGTGAGTGCTTGCTGTGATACAAACTTTCAAGAACAGGAAAATTTTAAGGCATGCATATTATATATGTATACTTGTTGTGCAGAGTTCGGGCATTTTGGCATCCATATTGCTGGCTTAAAAAAATTGACTTGATTGGACTTGCTGGCAATGTAGGTGTATTGAGGCCAACTGACGAGTGTAAATGAGACAAAAAAAGTCAAACAATTTAGCCCTGGATTCTAGGATCTATAAGCACATTTACGAATACGGAAGTGCACTTTAAAACGGTAGAACTTTTAAGTAAATCTTTTAAAAGTGAAACGTGTATCCTTGCCTATCTGCCAGTCTGTTGCCCTGCCGGTTACTGATATGTCTCTGACTCCTATCTTCATGCCTTCTTTGGTAAACTGCCTTTAACTGTTGTTCCTGCTTCATACATGCCACATATTATCACACAGGATCTGTTACATCACACTTGTTGGACCAATTGGTATTGCCAGTACTGACACTGACTAAGCCTCTGTATAAGTGATTTCTAATCCTATCTGATCTACTCCTATTATAATTTTTATCTTAATTCTTGATAATCAGAATCCTATGCCTATTCCCATAAAATCTTCCCGAACTTTGGGAAACAACATATATCCTCTTTAAATATAATATGTAGGGTGTATGGTCAATTACTTTCGAGTGGTATAGGTCTTGGTGGATATTGATGGTTTATACATTGATAATACAGTTTATTTATATTATATTATATATTATTATTATTTATATTATTTAAGCTTATATTTAAAACAGAATTAACACACTCCGTTTGCAAACTCTCACCCAGAGACGCTCTTTTTTATCTCTCTGCCCTATCGAGTGCATATCTCGTGTTTTTATCGATAACTGCTTGTGACGAGTAAAGTTGCCAGATGCTTACATTCGGCTTTCCTGAAAATTCGAAGCACCCTCGCGAGATTCACCGCTTTGGCTCTCATCATCTCCGTCGCTTTTATCCAAGTCTTATGGTTGTATCTGGATCCATGGTTTCATGGTTTCGGAAGAGTATTCCGATTTGTAATGCCTCTGAGTACGCTGAGAATTTGGGATATCCTCAATGAGCTATCGGTCGTTGGGAAGCACCTTGCTTACAAGAAATGGACCTTTGTAGCGCGGCTCCAATTAATGTGACGTTCCAGTGCTGTACGGCTTATTTTCCACAAGAACTAGATAACCTGGTTCATACACATTTGGTTTAGAATGTTTGGCATCGTATCGTTTCTTGGCTTCGGCTCGATGATCATTTACTATTTTCGCACTCTCCCTTACATGTTGTAGCTCTGTTTCGGTAAGTACGTTGGTATGCGCATCTTGGACTAGGACGGCTTACGCAACAGAACCTTCCAAAATCTTTTGAAGAATTCGCCGTACGACGATCAGAAAAAATTCTCTTAGGTATTCCCATATAGCTGGTTACTTCTTGTAATGTGTCGATGACATGTTTAGTTGCTGTGCTCTTAACAGTGCGAATAATTGTGAACTTGGTAAATGCGTCGAGAATCATAAATATATGCTCGTTGCGCTTGGAACTTTTCGGAAATGGTCCCAAGTGATCAATATGAATCGTTGAAAAGGGGATTGGCTGGATATCATCATAATGATATTGAACCTCCTGGCGTTCACCTGGTTGTTTCTTAAAAGCGCAGCCAACACATGACTTTATATATCGTTTTACATAACTTCTCATGCGTGGACACCCGAATAACTTAATGATTCGACCAAACGTCTTCTCTACGCCCATGTGCACTGTTTTATCGTGACATTCGTTTCGGGTATGATAACGTAGCTGCTTTGGTACCACCCATAGTAGTTTGTTGTTATCTTGGCGATACAGGCGACGATGCTCTATAACATACTCGTCATTTTCGGACTTATCTTTGGATTTCATATCTTTAACAATGTGTTGAATCTTTTTGTCTTGTAGCTGAATTGCAAATAGCCAATCTGTTTTGTCGATTATGGTTTTGAATATTTTCAAACTACCTGTTTCCATCTCATGTGCATTCTCAACTGGCGCTCGGCTCAAGGCGTCGACATGTTCCATTCGGGAACCTAGTCTGTGAACAATTTCTATATCAAATTCTTGTATAAGCAACCACCATCGTGCAATTCGTGGAATAAGTTCACGTTTTTCCATCGTTTTTCTAAGTGCGTTGAAGTCGGTAATAACCTTGATACGTTTTCCACAAATATAGTACTTGAATCTCTCTTTATCGACTCGACTACGGCTAAGGCTTCTAGCTCATAGCTATGAAATTTCATCTCGCTTGTAGGTGTTGCTCGGCTGAAGTATGCAATAGGTTGCAGTTGCTCACCTTCTTCCATCTGTAATAACACTCCTGTTAGACCAATTAAACTGGCATCTGTATGAAGATCGTGTATGGCATCCAAACAATAACTAGCAACTACTGGTTTTGATATAAGGTGTCCTTTCAATTCTTCAAACACTTGTTGTTGAAGCTGCTCCCACCTAAACGGCTCGTTTTTGCGCAGTAACAAACGCAATGGCATTGAGCCCCAAAAACTTTCTCACTTCAGTTACATTATTTGGCTTTGGAATGAATCTGATGACCAAATATGTTATGGACTGCTTAAATAACTCGGATTTGTCGATGTTTAACGTTTAGCCACAGTCTTGTAGAACTTGTTGAATGCGCTCAAGTTTCTCCAACATTTCGTCCAATGAATGACTGCCAATAAGAATATCATCCATATAATGCAGCATCTCACCTTTATGGACACGTTTTTGAATTTCGGCCATGAGTCTTTTGAAAACTGCTGGCGCGTTTTTCAACCCGATATTGAGATCAAGCAATGAAAAATGCTTAAATCGTTTGGCTTCCTGCAAACGCTCTTCGATGTTTGGCACTCGAAAGTTTTCTTTCGTCATTACCTTGTTATGTCGGCGATAATCCACGCATAAACGATCTCCTCCACTCTGTTTCTTTATGAGTACCACAGGACTGGCATACTCTGATGTTGACTCTGCTATTATATCGCGTTGTAATAACTCGTTGATCATACTGTTTACTATCTCTCGTTTTGGTTCAGGTATACGATATGATGCTTGAGAGACAATTTGACCCCTGTCAAGGCGGGTGCTTCCTTTCACTATGTCGGTTTTCCCGATTCCCTCTACTCCTGTTAAAAAAAACATCCTTAAAAGATTTCAAAACATTATGCAACCGTTGCTTGTCGTTGACGGTTTCTACATTCAAGATAGGTCTAATGAATTTATGATCATTTATTACCAGTTGTCGGACAGCTCGTTTGCTACTTAAACTTCCATCTGTAAACTTAAGCGTAAGCTTCGCGTCAATTATAACATCTTGTCCCAGCAAGAAGTCTTCTTCTAAAATATCATCATCGGCGACGTATACTGCCGTAATAACTTGTCCCTCAATAGCTATACCACAATTATAGCGTCGTTGAGCATATAGGTGCCACTACAGATTCCTTTTACCCGCATGAAGCACTTGTGACGATTTTCCATAATACATTCGGCCACACATTTCCGGACAATACTAGCTTGACTTCCGGAACTTATATATGCATTGCATTGGCGAGAATTTACCATTTTATCTTTGCAAAACATCTTATCGCGATTTATGGCACCTATGCGCCTTATATTTGTGTCGGTTGTAATACTCTTCTCACTGCACGGCGGAATCTTTTTCGGTTTTGGACACGCGTTTGCAAAATGTCCCACATCTCCACAGCTATAACATTTATTAGACCTAGACCTGGTTTTATGTCAACTTCCTTTTTCTGTTCAACGCTGTATCGTGTTTGAACTGGATTAGCTACTTGTACCCTGCCACGGCTTACAAAGTACGATTCAGATATGTCTCGCTTCTGCTTTATTGATGAAATTTGGATTGCTGCCATAATTTGCTGTAGTTCGCGGTGCTGAAGACCAGATTGAGTATAACGTATTACTGCTCCTTCACAGAGATGATAGCGATTCCCCAATGCTAACATACGAAAACAATATTCTTTCACCGTCTCTTTTGGATTTCTTGTTGCCTTGGCTATAGCATATTGAATTTGTGCTTCAGCCGGCGCAGTACCAAACTCATTTTGAATAGCATTTGCTGTCGCTACTGCACGAGTTCTTTGTGCAACAATTAGCTGTTCCAGCATTTCACGTAACTGCCTCATTTCTTGAAGCTGCGAAGTAGCTGCTTCTTCTACCGCATTTTATTTCTATTTCCTCAGATTCCTCAAATTCCATTAGCCGGCGAATCAATTCATATTTTGTACCCACGCAAAGTGGATTTCGGGATACCTGTACAAAGAGACTATTGACTGGAGAATTCTTACTGATCTTTGGCTTATTTATTTATTTATTTATTTATTTAATGTCAACTATTAACAGTCGACCAAAATTTGAAAGTAACAATACAATTTTAAATATAAATTAAAACTGAAAAAATATAATTTAAATATAAAAATAAGCATTTGAGTAAAAAATTTAAGTTAATATCTGGGGTGTTCAAAATAAGAATATTAAATGATCCAAAATTTGTTGCGAGGGTTTGGAAAAACCCAATCAGATCACTATGATTAGTAAAGCAAATTAGTGCTAGTTACTACGAGCTAAAAAGTTAAGGATATGGTTCTTAATCAAAAGCGGGCTCTGAGTTGAAGACTCGGAAAAGTCTGTTATAGTCAACACAACTCGAAAAGGTTCATGCAGAGAGTATTTAGTATAACAAGTATTTAGAGAAATCGGTGTGAACTTACGAGTACGTCTAACGGGTACAGAAAAGTTAATTTGGCTCAATAGCAGAGATGAGTCAATTTTGCCAAATATTAATTTATTTAAAAATATAACTTCCAGCATCATGCGACGGTTAGAAAGAGATGGGAGGTTAATTAATTGCAATCTACTGTGGTATGAAGGCAAATCAGTACCAGGAACCCAGCTAAAGCTGCGAAGAGCAAAAAGAAGAAACTTCTTTTGAACAGACTCAATTCTGTCTTGGTCTACCGAATCTTGAGGAGACCACACACAAGATCCATATTCCAGAATAGGCCGAACAAGAGAAGTATATAGAAGCTTAGACGTATAAGGGTCGTCGAATTCCTTAGACCATCGTTTGATAAATCCAAGAGATTGAGTCGCCTTGTTGACTGTAAGCACGATATGTTTGTCAAATTTTAGTCTATGATCGAGAAGAATTCCCAAATCGGTGACACAGTCTAATCTCTCAAGAGAAACCCGGTCGAGCATGTAATTAAATGTGTGGGGCGTACTTCTATAGAATGACATAACCTTACATTTAGAGCAATTCAGAAACAACAAGTTGCATTTACACCAAGCAAAAAACAATTCCACGTCCGATTGCAATAAATAAGGAGAGTTGTTGTCATTATATGATCAGCACAGCTTCACATCATCGCCGTACATTAGTACATAGGAGTGAAGGAAAATAAACGGGAGATCGTTAATAAATAAATCAAATAGTAAAGGCCCAAGGTGGCTACGCTGGGGTACACCAGAGGTAACAAAGACAGGCTTAAGCAGTGAGGATTTAATAAGAACTTTTTGGGTTCTACAAGACAGATATTCGGAAATCCACATAAGAAGGCTGTGTGGAAATCCGATAGTTTCAAGTTTTTTAAGCAAGAGATAGTGGTTAACGGAATCGAAAGCCGTGCTGAAATCTGTGTAAATTACATCAGTCTGATTTTTGTTCTGAAAACCTTTGATAACAAGGGAAGTAAGCTCAAGTAAGTTAGTGGTAGTAGATTTCGATTTCACAAAATGTTGGCAGGGTGTAGTGATAGAGCTACATGAGTGTTGTAGTTGAGATGTTATCAGCTTCTCAAACACTTTAGGCAACGCGGATAATTTGGAAATATCCTATAGTTTTTAACATCAGACTTTGAACCATGTTTGTGAAGAGGAATTATAAATGATTCCTTCCAAATGGTTGGGAAAGAGCACAAGTTAACAGACAATTCAAATAATTTAAGCAAGGGCTTACATAGAGAATCAGCACAGTACCTAAGTACACATCCTGGTACTTCATTTGGGCCTGGTGAATAACCTGGCTTGATCAAGTTAAGTTCGTTAAGTAACGAACTTTCCAGGATCACAGGACTAAAAATGCAGTTAGATTACGGCAAGGTATACGGATAAGGGGAATTTGGAAGAAAGTTAGAAGATGAATAAGAAGTTTGGAAGAATTCTGCAAAAAGATCGGCTGAAGCCTGGTCAGTATTTGCTTTTATGTCTTCATAAGAAACAGATGAGGGCAGTAAGGAAGTTTTTCGTTTAGTATTGACAAAGTTGTAGAACTGCCTAAGATTCTGAGCAAATTGCAAACGACAACGAATTAGGTAATTATTGTAACAACGCGAAGTACAAACAACAAAATTTATTCTGCCGATATCATAACGAGAAAAATCTGAAGGATTATTCGAACTCTTAAATCTTTTATAATATCTAGACTTCACATTTTTAAGCATTGTTAATTCTTTAGAGAACCAAGGAGGTCTATTAGTTCTCCTGGGAAGCTCATCTGGAACGCATTGGTCAAAAAGTGATTTTATAATATTAGATTGAAAGATTGAAGTAGCACTGTTATAAAATTAATGAATTAAGTTTTATAAAATCTGTTTTGCGAAAACAGCGTGATTTAACGACCGGGTTAATAGAACAAATATGCTCATATGTAGGCAGATCAAAAACTAAGTCTATAGTAGGATTATAGGGGTCTTCGGGGACAAGTAAAGGACAAGTTTGTACTACAGTACTAGAAAAAGGATCCGATGCAAAAATAAGGTCAAGTAGACGACCATTACAGTTTCGAGCCGGATAATTTTAAGAAAGAGAGACATCTCTAAAAGCGAATTGATAAATTCGTGAGATGTGGATGGCATCAAAACATTCGGAGAATCAGACCATACCACATGCGGCAAATTTAAGTCACCAAATACAAAGAGGTAATCACTACTAGAAAGTAGTGACGAAATGGACTCAATAGCAGAAATATGCTCCAGGTATACAGATAAATCGCACTGTGGCCGAATATAAGAGCACGTTATATATATAGAAACATTTTTATATAGAATTTTAATGGCGATAAATTCAGTGCTTGTTAGGCAAAGAGAAAAATAGGTGCTGATAAAAGGTCAGAGTCTACGGCAATAATGACACCACCTCCTATACGCGACAAACGATCGCATCTAAAAGATGTGTATTTATTGAAAAATAATGAAAAATCTGAAATTTCGGGCTTAATCCAGGTTTGAGTAAAGATAATAATGTTAGCATCAAACGAAAACCTGTGTACATAAAGCTTATTAAGTTTAAAGTTAAGCCCTTTAACATTCTGATAAGTTATGGAAAGTGTTAGTTATTTGCTATGTTAGTAGGAAGAACTACAGGAGAAGGTTGCGCTCGTTTCTTTGGCCTAAACTCATGAACAATCATGTGTGGAGGCCAGAAATTAGAGTCACATATAGTGTTAAAGAAATCTGAAGATACGTTAATTTTAAAAGAAGAGATTTCTTTAGGACCAGAGAAGTTAAATTTGGTAACAGATACATTAGCAGAAGATCTACTAGCTATATATCTAACTATAGACTCGCAAGTTGTATCATTCGATAGTGTAGCCACAAAAACTTGTCTACGAGGAGCAATGACAGATAGAGTAGGGTGTAAAGAAGGGGAACTCCTTTAGAAGGAGCTGGGATAGGGGAGTGCTTATTTTTACATCGTGTAGCTTTCGCCACAGCTCCAGTAGATGGTGATGGATTAACTACTGGATCAGTGGGTGCCGCAACAGGCGTAAATAGCGGAGTGGAGCTGGGAAAGTTCCTGGGAGAAGGAGACAGAGAAAGTATAGAAGAAATGTCTTATATGTTAAGAGAGGAATTTAGGGTGGGGGATGGAGAAATAGGAATAGGTACGGGCACATTTAAGAGCTAGTTTCATAGGTTAAAATATAATATTTACTTGAACACTTCTTTATATTTTTTTTTAGTATGACGAAGAAGACATAAACTACACACATGTGGAATTTGCAGATAATTCTTTATGCTTGGAACTTATTGAAAAGCCTCCCAGATGTATACTTAAGCTTTTGACTGAGCAATGCCATATGCCCAAAGGATCGGATTTAGCTTATTTAAATAATTTACATGCGGAGTTTGAATACAATCCAATGTATATAAAGGGTTTGGATCGGCGGCATTGGGAAACTGAGTTCGGTATACGTCACTACGCAGGAGGAGTTATTTACAAAGTTGATGGATTCGTTGATAAAAATCGAGATGTCCAACAAGATGTATTATTTGATATAATGAGTCGAAGTAATCATGCATTCCTCTGCGAACTTTCTAAGCCCCAGGTATGTTCTTATATATTCCCATTAAAGTATACGAGTACATTGTCCATTCACGGGACGAATTGCATTATATTAATAAACACATAAGTCATTAAAAAAACAATTTATCAATATGCAGTGCAGGGAGGCTGGCCGTTTTTCGTAGTCCGGTACACTCGGCAACAGAACTCTTATTTGTTAAATTTTAGAATTCACAACACTTCAGAAAATGGATTTCATAAAATTAACGAATTCAAAAGTCCAAGTTGGTTGAAACAATTGACTCAACCTATAAAACACGATTTAAGATTGAATAATAAGGTCTTTAGAACCAAAAGGGAGCAGTTCGTACTAATGCATGTTAATTGAAAAATCATCTTATACCACATCTGGCAATTTAAAGCTACCAAATAATAAAAAAAAGTCAAAACTAGAATGAAAGGTGTAAATTTAATGCTTAGCAGAAAAATTCTTAAAGTTTATGGAGAAATAAAACTGTGGTGGAATAAAATAGCAGGTTATAAATATAGCGAAAGTTAATTGTGATAGTTACGAATAATTCAATATTTATAAGGGACTGTAATTTATAACTTTCGATGAAAGCTCAGAAGCAACAGGAATAAGGACAACGCCTCCAGTACGTTTTACACGAGACAGATGGTAGTAACTTTAAGTGGATTATTTATTAAAGTATAAAGTGATATTTAGAAGTTCGGTTATTAACAAGGTTGTAGTAATGATAATAATATAAGTTTTTAATGAAATATTAATTCCAAATAGTTTAATTAAAACCTCTAACATAATTATTGGATATAAAACAGACGCAAAAATTAATCTTATTCCGTCCATTTAGCATGATTTTTTAGATTGCATATTAGTTTATCAATCAATTTCAATTCTCCCAACCAAAGATCTTGTTTTTGTAAATGATTTTTCTAATGCTTCTATCTCCAGCTCAAATCCTTTATCTCTGCCTGAAGATCCTTACCATCCAGTTTAAGAAATCTCTCTCTATGTAGTTAAATAATTTACCCTACGTTTACCTATTCCTACTAAGCAACTCCGTTGTTTTCGCAATCGTAAGTTCACTTTGCTTAATCAACTGATCCTTGCTTGACAACGCAGTTGTCCTTGATATCTTTTAAGCTCCTTCTTCTTAGATACCTGAATTCCTTACTCTTACCATAAATCTAGTTCCTCTAAGCCACCTAACTTTACAGCCATACTCTCAAACTTGAAAAATATTTAGTCTAAATGTTTTCAAAAGTTTAAAGAGTCTGATTCTAGTCTAGACTATTCCTTCAGCAAACTTTATTTCCCATAATCTACGAGTCTTCCCTATTCTAAAATCTGTAATATGTATGTTCTTACTCACCAAGGCCCTAGTTGTGCTGAAAATTACTAGTTGTGTCTTAAAAAAGTGTAGCACTTCTTTACTTCAACCTTTTCTTAAACTTTTTATTCTAAATATATTATCTATTATCTATACATTTTTTATACCACTCCATAAAAAGGTAGTAAGTCTGATATCTCTAATAGCAGAAGTTTTGCAAAATTGTGTGCTATTCCAAAACTGTTTGAAAATATCATTACGATAACTTTTCAACACATCTGTAAGTTAATAATTTCCTCTTCCCAACATGGCTTTGTAAAGAGTTGCTCTACTAGGACCAACCTGTTGGAATTTTCATCTTTTATTCACAATGCATTCCAGCAGAAAATGCAAACTGACTTCATTTACACTGACTTGAGTAAGGCATTTGAATCTGTACACAATGATCTATTACATTTTAGACTCCGATATATTGGATTCCATTCCTCTGTTCTACCTTGATTTTCTTCTTACCTTTAAGGTAAAACCCAAAAAGTTGTACTCAGATCACAAATTTCTAGACCAGTCTATGTTTCTTCTGGCGTGCCTCAAGGGAGCCATCTTGGTCCATCACTTTTTATACTTTTCATTAATGAGCTTTAGTTCACTTTATCTCATTCGTGTATACTCATGTATGCTGACAAAGTAAAGGTTATATTATCATTTAAAGATCTTAATCAAATTGGTCTTGTTCAAAATGATCTAAACTCCATGCAACTTTAGTGCTCATTGAATCATCTTCCTCTAAAGTTCTCTAAGTGCATGCTTATGACTTTAAGCCGATTAAAGCCATATCATGGTACATATACCCGTGGTAACCTTCCCTTAGAACGTATATTTACTGTCAAAGACCTAGGTATCCTTTTCGATTCTAAGCTCAGCCTTAACTTACAGATTACATCTATTGTTAGCGCTGCCAAAGGCGTTCTAGGCTTCATTAAGCGTGTGTCGAAAGAATTTAATGAGGACATTACAGAAGTAATTTCTTCTCTTGGCCCTTCTTGCACGCAATTGGGATCCCTTACCACAGCCTTACTCTAGCACACTCTAACTATTAAATCTTCCTTCTTCAGCTACCCACAGAACAACTCTTGCTGTTTTATTTATTCAAAAATTTATAAATGGCAACATAGATTGTTCTACTCTTTAAAATCCGCCTTAATTTTTCTATTCCTCGAAGACCTACTAGGAACTTTGGTGTTCTATATTTTCTTATATGCACCAGTGATTATGCCTTGCACAATTCTTTTCGCATTTTGTGTTAACTTTACAACAATCATTTCCATGCGTTCTTATGAACATTTTCTTCGTTCAATCAAACATTCGCTTTTCTATCACCTTCGGTGATACTGATTTTAAATACTAACACTAGTACTTTTTGTTCTGATTGCGTTTTTCTGCCTTTTTCCAATCCTTGCAAAAAATGTTGGAACAATTCGAATTTAAAATCATTTTTTATAATAGCACCAGACTTTTACCTTTTTAATTGCCAGATTACTTTTAAAATGTTATTTTATACAATTTGTAAAAAATGTGTATCTTTTACTCGGCTGCTTGTAGCCGTCTCTAAATTAAATAAAATAAAACTTACTTTTTATTAAACCATCAGTGTATGAAGCGCTAGAAAAGTTTTAAGGCAGAGCATTGAGAGGTCACAGAAATAATAATAATCAGAGTTTCCTGTTAATTAATTTTATTTTTAAACTTAAATTAATTCGGTTTCAATGAAAAATTAAATTTTGCAGGAATCATCATACTCCAATTTGTTACACAATATTTCCAACAATCAGCGCGGAACAAGTAAAACAAAAGCCACGGTCAGTGATCATTTTCGGCAGCAATTACAATCGTTAATCGATGTTCTTCAGAGCACAAAGCTTTGGTAAGTTTTATGTATAAATATTACTATATAGTAAAGTTCTTAAATTATTAATTAAAAATGTGGTATGTACTGACTTTACTTTTACATAAACTTTGGTTTTGCTAGTAAGCTCCTTCTTTGGATCAAAAGTTAAATCGTAGACTCGCTCAAAGGGTTCTTTTTTTTATATCTTATTAATTAATTATATATAAGTTAATTTAATTTAACTTAGAGAAGACTACAAACAGTCGACTTAAATATAAAAGTTTAATATTTATTTTATTATCTTTTTATTTTTTTATTTATTTATTTAATGTCAACTATTAACAGTCGGCCAAAATTTAAAAGTAACATTAAAATTTTTAATATAAATTAAAACTGAAATAATATAATTTAAATTTAAAATGAAATATTTAAGTAAAAAATTAAAGTTAATAACTGGGGTGTTCAAAATGAGAATATTAAATGATCCAACATTTGTTGCGAGGATTGGGAAAAACCCAATCAGATCACTATGATTAGTAAAGCACATTAGCGCAAGCTACTACGTGCTAAAAAGTTAAGAATACGGTTTATAATCAGAGCTGCACATCATCGGCGTATATTACTACATAGGAGTGAAGAAAAATAGACGGGATCGTTAATAAATAAATTAAAAAGTAAAGGACCAAGATGGCTGCCGTTAAGTAACGAACTTTCAAGAATCACAGGATTTCGGTTAGAAATTTAGAGTTAGATTTCGGCAAGGTATACGGATAAAGGGAATAAGGAAAAAGTTAGAAGATTAATAATTTTGGAAGAATTCTGCAAAAAGCTCGGCTGCAGCCTGATCAATACTTGCTTTCATGTCTTCATAAGAAACAGATGAGGGCAGTAAGGAAGTTTTTCGTTTAGTATTGACAAAGTTGTAGAACTGCCTAGGATTCTCCTATACGCGACAAACGATCGCATCTAAAAGATGTGTATTTATGGCAAAATAACGAAAAATCTGAAATTTCCGGCTTTACAGGTTTCAGTAAAGATAATAATGTTAGCTTCAAAAGAAATTCTATCTACATAAAGCTTATTGCTACCTTACTAGAAGATGCAGATGAAGTACTAGAAGGATTTAGAGGCAGTGAAATCGGAGGCATAGTAAAATTCCTCAGACGCCGATATATACCACAAAATATAACCTCTTCATAATCATTATTAAATCACATTCTCACAGAAAATAATTAGTAGGAATAAATTAAAATTACCAAATAAGATCGAATCTACATTGTAATCTTTCCTATGTACACACTCCCCAATACAAAAATTTTTATCACATATCCACGTATACCAACTAGTAAATAACTAAATACTTGTTAATAGCTCAAAGCCCCAGTAGCTTAAGCTATTAATCCTACTAGTTCTTAAGTTTACTTAATAACTCTGTAAGTAATAAAATAAAAAAAATAAAAGTGTTTTAAAATTATTGTAAGTCTCGTAAGAGAAGATCCAATAAATAATGCAATGTATAATACAAAAAAAAAAGGGTATGCAGTAAAACTATCAAAAGATGTAGCCGAACATATTGGACCCCAAACATGGTATTTTCCGCACTTCGGCGTCTTCAATATTAACAAACCCATAAAGATGAGACTTGTTTCTGATTCGGAAGCTACTGTAGACGGCACTTCCCTGAACAGAAATTGTTAAATGGATCAGATGAAAATCCATCATTAACGCAAATTTTATTTCAGTTCCGACTAGGTATAATTGCAGTATGTGCCGACATCAAGGAGATGTTCTTGCAAATCAAAGTCAGAGAGGAAGATCAGGATTCATTACGTTTTCTATTAGTATATTAGCTATAATCCACAGATGGACAAGTAGATCAGACAGATAGATCAGACTCTGGCCATGTCAACAAAAGCTGACAATTTCCATTAATGACTTAATGGAAAGGCGAAAAATCATCTTACATATAAGAGAGGAGTCACTGCTTGACATTGGGTGTTTTTCTAGATATATATACGTCTAAAACGAACGGTAGGATGGATTTTAAGATTTGTGGAACGCACCCGGCACCGAAAGGATAGCATTTGGTACTGTGTTACCTCGCTCAGTCACAAGTGTTTAAAGAAGAAATAAGAGAACTTCAACAAAAGCGTTTAGTGTCGAAAAGAAGTGTTATTTATTCATTGTCACCAAAATTAGATGAATATGATGTACTTGTCGTGCTGCGGAGGCTTGATTACGCCACAATATTACCACAATATTACACAAAGGGTCAAAGACTGACCAATTTGATCGTTCAACACTATCATGGAATATATCACCACCAAAATGATAAGCTAATTGTTAATGAAATACGACGTAAGTTCTGGATGATAAACTTACGCTGCACTGTTAAGCGGGCTAAATCATCAATTCTGTAAAAATCAAAACGCAAACCCATTCCCACATTGATGGGACAAGTGCCACCGGATCGCGTCACACCATATAATAGACCATTCACTTTTACCGGACTTGATTACTTTGAACCCGTAATAGTTACGTTTGGGCGTCGGCATGAAAAGCGCTGCATTGTTAACTTACTTAACAATTCGAGCTATTCACTTGGAGCTAGTGGAAGACTTATCGACTGACGCATGTATTGTGGCGATCAGGAATTTCGTTAACAGAAGAAGTGTTGCTAGCGTCATCAGATCTGAAATGGGGACGAATATAGTTGGTGCGGATAATGAACTAAAAAAGACAAAGGACTTGTTTGGGAATACATAAAATCAGACCTTGCTGAAGAGGACATTAAATGGAAATTTAACTATCCTGGCAATCCTAGGTCAGTTGGATGTTGGAAGCGGTTGTTTGAATCTACAAAGTGTTTATTGAAAGTAACCTTGAAAGAGCAGGCACCAAAGGTTGAGAATCTGAGCAGCCTTCTAATAAAAGCAGAGAACATAATAAACAGCAGACCACTAACAGACGTGCCAGTCACTGTTGATGAACCTGAACCACAAACACCTAACCACTTTCTACTGGGCACAATGAACTCGACACAGACTCCTGGAGAGGAAGGTAGCTTCTGCTTTCGTAAGCAGTATCATATAGCTCAAAAATTAAAGGGATCTTTTCGGCGACGCTGTATCAGAGAATACTTACCCACGCTCACCAAACGAACCAAATGTTTTACACCTACTAAGCCCATTAAAGCGGGAGATGTAGCCTTAATTTGTGATGAAAGCCATGCTCGAGGCTCCTAGAAAGAGGTGTAGTCGTTCAACCTATACAAGCTTAGGACGGGCAAATCAGAATAACTGAGGTGTATCGAAGACACCAATATCAAAGTTGGCTATTCTTGACGTGTCAGGTAAAAGTGGTGATCGTTTCACGGTGTCGGGAATGTAGTCAAATAATTTTATTTTTGTATTTAAGTGAATCAATTTGTAGCAACTCAGCAGCTCTAACATGTCTGATTGGGCTGCTGAGTTGCTACAAATTGATTCACTTAAATACAAAAATAAAATTATTTGACTACATTCCCGACACCGTGACGATCACCACTTTACCTAACACGTCAGAATGCCAACTTGTATGGTGTCTTCGATACACCTCAGTAATTCTGATTTGCCCGTTGCATGTTAACCGATAGAAATAAGACCAAGAGAAATCGATTAATTTTAATTTTGAAGAATCGTTGTGCATAAACTGGCAAGAGCAATACTATTTAATAAACTTAATTGTTTATGATAAAAAGTTCTATTAACGTGTATAAATGCGGGCTTGGCACGCAACAGCTACTCTCTCTTGAGAGTAGAGAAATTACCGTTACTTCTACGAGTAAAGATCGTAGTATATTGTTTGGATGATTTGGATGGGCAAAGAGCTTTATGTGGTAATTTTCTTTTATCTGGACTACGATGTCTCTGACTAGAGGGATGTTCAGGTCTCTATGGATGTATTCGTTCCGAACGTGCCACGGTGCCCCAGTGATCGTTCTTAGAATTTTTGATTGAGCCCTTTGGATGATGTCAATACTGCTGCTGCTAGCATTTCCCCAGAGCTGGGAGCCGTAGGTCCAGATCGGATTTAGGACGGAGTTATATAGCAGAACCTTATAGTACAGGCTAAGGGGAGATCGTGCATTGATAAGCCAATGGAGGCTGTTGGCCCTCAGCTTTAGTTGCGTCCTTTTAGCTTCCCAGAACAGTACTCCCGATATTCAAATGCAGTGCGAATATTAGATGTTATTCGGTTGACCTGTTCGATGGTTCCATGTTTTCCGCGGAAACCAAATTGATGTGCGGGGATTATATTGTGGTTATTCAGATATGGGATAATGTATATTAGGAGACATTTTTCGAGAAGTTTTGATAGGCATGATAGTAGGCTTATGGGCGTATATGATGCGAGACCGTGTGATCTTTTCCAGGCTTAGGTATCATTATAATGACAGATTTTTTCCATCTGTCTGGAAAATGGCCAAGTCTGGTTATCGCATTAAGCAGTTGGCAGATGGTATAGACTGCGCAGTGAGGTAGTTCAATAATCATCTTCGGGGTTATTAGGTCGCATCCTGGTGACTTTTTCGTTTGGAGTTGTTCTTAAATGATTTTAACAATCTCTTGCGGTCTGAATATAATTGGAGAATACGACAGTTGGTTTTCGTCTGCTAGCTGCGGTAATGTGAATGCGTTCGTTGCAGGGTTTGGTAAAATACATTTTGAAGATGCATGGCGAAAGTGGATGCTCTGTGTTCGTCACTGCGTGCCCACTCGCCTGTCGAGTTCCTTATTGGCATAACTGTTTCTACCGGTGGGCATGGTGATGGATGGGCTCTCCATAGTGGGTGTTTTGTACTTGATGGGGATAGTTTCTCTATATAGTTGCGATGGCTAAAATCCTGCTTTTGTTTTAACGCTTTTGTAAGTCTTCTTGTGGCGTCTGTAAGCTTTTGCTTTGCGGATTGCGATCTGTGAGATAACCATTCTCATCTTAGACGACGCTTCTCTAGAACGAGCTGCTCTATTTGTGCTTTCGTCTTTTTTATCTTTGGCGGTGCATTTGTAGATTGTGGTGTTGCATTACGTGCTGCCGCAATTAGAAAAGATTCCAAATAGTGTACAATATGATCTACATCAGCTTTGTCATTGAGCCTTGGAGTTAGTCCGATGTGAGATCTTATATATTTTTTGTATTTAATCCAGTCAGTTTTGTATGATGTTAATCTGCATGACTGCTTCTCAAGATCCGGGCGCTGTAGATGATTTAGGAGTACGGGCGAGTGGTCAGATGATAGGTCCGAAAGGGATTCCGCGGAAATCAGATTGCGGGGAATATTTTTTGTTGTGGCAAAATCAATTAAGACAGGCAGTTTTTTGGGATCTGTTGGCCAGTAAGTAGTTCTACCCGAGGAAACAAAGTCGAGCTTGTTACTTACAGTAGAAATTGCGTTATACAGTTGCTTTCCTTTTGGGGTCACAAGACCCCTCAAGAGATCCCCAGTGCGTGTGCTTGGCGTTGTAGTCACCTGCTGCTATGAAACGTTCGCCTAGCGTGCTAAAGTAACCCATAAATTCGTCTTCGGATATTGTGAAGCGCGGAGGACAGTACACCGCGGCAAGAGTTAGATTACCACTACACGAGTATATATTTATAGATGTCGCTTGCAGATAATTTTTGGCAAAATCATTGCGAAAAACGTGTTTAATACGGTTTCTTATTAAGATTCCAGAACCACCATGTGCTTATTCATCTGGGTGATTTGTGCCGTAGAAAGAGAAGCCCTGTATTTGAAAGTTATACTTGCTTGTGAGGTGTGTTTCCGCAAGTACCATCACGTCGATTTGCTTATCATGGAGAAATTGAGTCAGTTCAAGTTTTCTCGCGAACCGCCGTTGGCGTTCCACAGTGCCATACGTAGGGAAGACATTATTTTGATTGTTGTGATACAAGCATTTGTATCAAAAGATTTTGATTGTGCATGAGGTTTTGCATAGTCGTGCGCATAAATGTCATGAATTCTTTCATTCTTTCTTGCAGATTTATTATCAACGATTCAATGTTGTTTTGTGGATGTATTATTGGTTGGTGTTTGTGTGTCTGCTCCGCGTAAGCGAAAGGTTGTATAGGACTTGTGGGTGCGGGGCTAACCAGGCCAGTTTTAAGTGCTCTAGCAAATGTTACGTTTTCATTTTTTTAGAGAGTATATATATATTTGCGAATTTACGTTTCCATTACGTTTTGAGGGTGTAAATGTACTCTGTACATTTTGGGAGTGTAGTAAAGACACTCGTTGATGTATCCGGTTTTTTAGTTCCTTGTACACAGGACAACCTCGGTAGTTTGCTGTATGATTGCCTCCACAATTACTACACTTTTTGGTGCTGGGGTCGTCTCTATTTTGAGGGCAGTTTACAGAGCTATGGAGCTCTCCACAAGCTCTGCATACAGGGCGAAGCGTACAGTAGGATCTTGTATGTCCGAACTCTTGACAGTTTGCACACTGCACTGGTCCATTACGCTTATGTGGTTCTTCGACAGTGATTTTACGGTGCAGTAGAAACTGTAGTTTGTAGATTGGATGTACTTCGTTTTTCTTGAGTGCCTTATTATTTGGTTCAAGTTCGACTTTGAACATAGGTTGGGGCTTCTTGTCCTTGTTAAGTATGTTGATGACCATCTTCGCGTTGAATCCATGTTCCTTCAGAGCCTCTGAGATATCAGCAGGTTTTACATCAGTTTCGATGCCCTTTAGTACTACTTGCAGGCCTTTGCTGCTTTTTAGTTGATATACGTATAGAAGTTTATGTTGGTATCGTTTAGGTATTTGGTCAGCACTCTGTAGTTATCTTCGGTTTTAACTTGCACTTTGCTCTCGTGAAAAATTCCTTTGGTTATATGAAAATTACCTTTTCCAATCAGGTCTACTATTTTGTTAACGAGAGTATTAGCGCTTTTTTCTCTGATGTATATTGGTAGCGGTTTCGGCTTTTTCCTGATGTCTTTTTCGGTATCAGGTTCTTTCAGTACGTCTGCGAGAATTGCAAATCTGTTACTTTCAGTGGGTGATTGATTTGGATTACTGCGGTTTATTTTGGGTTGGTTGCCCTTTGACAAATTTTGTGGGCTTAGTTTTCGCTTAATTTGTATATAGCGATCCAAACCAGTCTGTATGGCCGAACTTTTTTTTATGGGAGTGCAGGTAACATTGCTGACTCAGCAGAAGCAGCGGCTGTTGTCGAAGCGATAGGGCGAGCGGGTAATATGGTTGCAGTTGTTGTTGTCGTAGCAGTTGTTCTCGAGAGAGAAGTTACTATGCTAGTTACCGTTGATGTGCACAATTTTTTTGTGCACTTGTTGCGGAGTGAGGTTCGGCATGGGGTGAGTACGCAATTCGTTCATTAGCGTGTTTGTTGTTGTTGGAATTGACGGCGAGCAAGATCGCGCTCTGTCGTTTGTTGCCCTACTGAGCGTATTGGTTTTGATTGCATTGGGGGTGAGTGACCACGCTTGGTCAGCAGTAAGCTCGGTGTTATTTACGGTTTGTCAAGAGACAAACGAGAAGTACGCGTTGTTACATTGCAAAGAGAACCGGCATTCGTCTTGCTCACGTTTACGCGCGGCCCTTATGTCGTTTTGGCTCATTGTTTTTATTGTTGGTTTTTTTTTTGTTTTGTTATTTTTCTTTAATAAGTTAAAAGAACTTAACTCTTCTAAGTACAATAATTAGTTGCATAAAGAAATGAATTTGTAAGATTTTCATCGCATTCAGCGTCTCTTTCGCTTCACTGCACAACTAAAATGTTTGTTTTTTATTTATTTTATTCCGGAGCACGATTAAAGACAAAGATCTTGTCGCCTCCACGATCGATTTGGTTTAAAAGAAAACTTAATTCATTAATTTTAGAAACAAACTGGTCGCAACTGTACTCTTGTACTGACATTAACAGTGCTACTTCAACATTTTATAATATTATAAAATCACTTTTTGACCAATGCGTTCCAGATGAGCTTCCCAGGAGAACTAATAGACCTCCTTGGCTCTGTAAAGAATTGGAAATAATTAAAAATGTGAAGTCTAGATATTATAAAAGATTTAAGAGTTCGAATAATCCTTCAGATTTTTCTCGTTATGTTATCGCCAGAACAAATTTTGTTGTTTGTAATGCGCGATGTTACAATAATTACCTAATTCGTGGTCGTTTGCATTTTACTCAAATTGAAGACATGAAAGCAAATACTGATCAGGCTTCAGCCGATCTTTTTGCAGAATTCTGCCAAACTACTTATTCATCTTCTAACTCAATTAATTCGTTAAGTAATTTAATCAAGCCAGGATATTCACCAGGCTTAGATAAAGTACCAGGATGTGTACTTAGGTACTGTGCTGATTCTCTGTAAGCCCTTGCTTAAATTATTTGAATTGTCTGTTAATTCGTGCTCTTTCCCAAGCATTTCGAAGGAATCATTTATAATTCCTCTTCAGAAACATGGTTCAAAGTCTGATGTTAAAAACTATAAGGGTATTTCGAAACTATCCGCGATGCCTTAAGTGTTTGAGAAGCTGATAACATCTCAACTACAACACTTATGTAGCTCTATCATTTCACCCAGCCAACATGGTTTTGTGAAATCGAAATCTACCACCACTTACTTACTTGAGCTTATCTCCCTTGTTATTAAAGGTTATCACAACAAAAAACAGACTGACGTCATTTACAAAGATTTCAGCAAGGCTTTCGATTCCGTTAAGCACTATCGCTTGCTCAAAAAACTTAGTATTATCGGATTTCCACACAGCCTTCTTATGTGGATTTCCGAATATCTGTCTTGTAGAACCCAAATAGTTCTTTTTAAATCCTCACTGTCTAAGCCTGTCTTTGTTACTTCTGGTGTATCCCAGGGTAGCCACCTTGGTCCTTTACTTTGTAATTTATTTATTAACGATCTCCCGTCAATTATTCTTCACTCCTATGTACTAATGTACGCCGATGATGTGAAGCTTGTCATATAATGACAACAACTCTCCTTATTTTTTGCAATGGGTCCTGGATTTGTTCTTTGCTTGGTGTAAATGCAACTTGTTGTTTCTGAATTGCATTGAATGTAAGGTTATGTCATTCTTTAGAAGTACGCCTCACACATTTAATTACATGCTCGACCGGGTTTCTCTTGAGAGCTTAGACTCGATTATAGATTAAAATTTGACAAAAAAATCGCGCTTACAGTCAACAAGGCGACTAAATCTCTTGGATTTATTAAAAGATGGTCTAAGGAATTCGACGACCCTTATACGACTAAGCTGCTATATACTTCTCTTGTTCGGCCTATTCTGGAATACGGATCTTGTGTGTGGTCTCCTCAATATTCGGTACACCAAGACAGAATTGAGTCTGTTCAAAAGAAGTTTCTTCTTTTTGCTCTTCGCGGCTTTAACTGGGTCCCAGGTACTGATTTGCCTCCATACCACAGTAGATTGCTATTTATTAAACCCCCATTTCTTAGTAACCGTTGCATGATGCTGGAAGTTATATTTTTACATAAATTAATATTTGGTAAAATTGACTCATCTCTGCTATTGAGCCAAATTAACTTTTCTGTACCTTTGAGACATACTCGTAACTTCACACCACTTTCTCTAAATTCTCGTTATAGTGACTATTCTCTGCATGAACCTTTTAAAGTTGTCCTTGTTGACTATAACAGACTTTTTCGAGTCTTTATCTCAGAGTCCTCTTTTGATGCAATTAAAAACCATATCCTTAACTTTTTAGCACGTAATAACTGGCACTAATTTGCTTTACTAATCATTGTGATCTGATTGGGTTTTTCTGGGTTTTTCCCAATCCTCGCAACAAATGTTGGATCATTCAATATTCTCATTTTGAACACCCCACATATCAACTTTAATTTTTTACTTAAATATTTCATTTTAAATTTAAATTATATTATTTCAATTTTAATTTATATTAAAAATTTTAATGTAACTTTTAGATTTCAAATTTGGTCGACTGTTAATAGTTGACATTAAATAAATAAATAAATAAAATATTATTGTATGAGTCAAAAAAAACTGTTTGGATAGACTTTGTTAAAAAATGCCTTTATTTTGTTTTCACAAACTTACCAAACTTCAATGATTAGCACTTCTTCACGGAAGCAATCAGTAATTGGTCTATAGAACATAGGAAAAAAAAATTTTAATTTATATTAATAAAATTAAAATTAATATATAAATAATATTAAATAAACCTTATAATAATTAATTTTATTTAATTTAAGTTTACAAATACGGGTTAATTTTTGGACCCGAACAGATGAGAACCAAGTTATTTGATGTCCTGAACTCAAGTCATTAATCCATGTGTCAAGGTATATTGGTTGGTTATATTTTTCGAGATCCTACATTTTTGTACATATCGACAGTACTCCGTTCTGATAACGGCTGTCAGTTGGCCAAGTTGCAACAAACATAATTTGAAACATATTTTTGAGCTGTGATTGTCCTTGAATTTTGCGAAAATGCAGAGACACCGTTGCAAAGCAGATTCAAAGAATTTTTGTTATGTTATGGGAATGTAATATCCTCGAAAAACATAAAAAAAAATAATGACAAATGCACTGAAAAATGCGTATTTGCATTATTTTGGATTTTCTGAAATAACCACTGCCATGTGTACCGAAATTGTTTTGTACCGCGTGCTGTATCATACACTGTGGGCACCAAATGCAAGAACAGTATTCCAGGATCGGTCGAACAAGAGACACATAAAGGCTTTTGTGGTGTACTCCCTTGGCCTCATTTATAACAGTGGCGATGTGTAAGTTGAAGTTCAATTTGCAGTCAAATAAAACACCAAGGTCATTCTTTCCATTTAGATATACGATATAAGGGAATAATATCAATCTAATAATAAAATACATAATAAGGACATGTGAATGTGAGATAATGGAAGGTAAATCGTTAAAAAATAAAGTACATAATAAGGGTCCTAAGTGACTACCTTGAGGTACTCCGAACGGTTCAGCTAAAGAACTAAAACAATTTTTTAAAAAACACAACTGAGGGTGTTATCACGACTAGGTGAAAAGGAATATTTATTTTAATGTCAACTATAATCAGTTGACCAAAATTTTGGGTTAAAAACATAACATTAAACTTAAGTTTAACGGATAATTTGGAGGATTGGGAAAAACCCAGAAAAACTCAATCAGATCACTAAGATTAGTAAAGATATTAGTTTAAGTTACTACATGCTAAACAGATAAGAATATGGTTTTTAATCATTTCAAAAGAAAACTCTGAGTTGAAGACTCGATAAAGTTGGTATTACATGTATTTAGAGAAAGTGAAGTAAGGTTACGAGTACGTCTCAAAGGTACAGATAAGTTAATTTGTCTCAATAACAGAGATGAGTCAATTAATGTAAATAAACGAGTGAGGCGTACTTCTATAGAATGCCATAACCTTACAATTATAGCAATTCAGAAACAACAAGTTGCACTTACTTTAAAAACAAATCCACGTCTGATTGCAATAAATAAAGAGAGTTGTTGTCATTATATGATAAGCACAGCTTCACATCATCGGCGTACATTAATACATAGGAGTGAAGAAAAATAGACGGGAGATCGTAAATAAATAGATTAAAATTAGGGAATTAATGGCAGAGAGTAGTGAGCTATAGGAAATACTGGGGATAGCGATATGGGGAATGCGTAATATATTATAAGGGTAAGTTGAGTTAATAGAGGAGACAGGGAAGTAGGTTGATTGGAAGAAATTTGCAAATAACTCATCAGCAGAAGAGTCGTTGCAAGCTTCATCTATCCCAAGAAAAAAAGAGGAAGGTAAATTTGAAGATTTACGCTTCGAATTAACAAAACTAAAAATTTCTTTTGAGGTCACGAGTAAACTGCCTTTAACAACGAGGTAAGTAATTCTCGTAACAAAAAGTATTAAGAAGGACGAAGTTTGACATGGCTACAGAATATTTGTACAAGTCAACATTAGATCCTGATTTCTTTAATTTTTTGATTAGCTTTGACGTTATATTTTATAAATAAGACAGACTACGTGGTAATAGTTGGCGTGCTAATGTGAAATAATGTGGTATGGGAAGTGAAACAGAAATTTCAAAAGCCGGATGATGTTTGTCTTAAGGGGCTGTAAGAGGCGAAGATCAAGAGAGGGCTGACTTAGCAAAGTCGTTAATAAAGACAAGGTCGAGAATTTTCTCCAAATAATTCTAAGCTGAATTTATTTAGACTAATGAAAAATCGAGCATGCCAGCCAAAAAATCATGATGATTAGAAGGAGAAAGATAGCATGAACTATTGAGGAATCACCATGAAATATTGGGTAAATTAAAATCACCCAGAGCAGTATCACTCACTTGTAGGTAAACTTCTATTATACAAGCAATATGTTGATTATAAACTTTTATATCAGAACATGGAGGTATGTAAGAGCAAGTGATAAAGATCGAACGGAACGGAAAAGTAAGCTTAAAAGCAAAAATTTCAACGTCAGTGGGTACAAAAGATACAATTCGTTCGGACTGGAATGGCAATAAAACGCCGCCAATTCTGCGATTGAAACGATCATGTCTGTATATAAAATAACAATTTGAGAAAATTTCACAGTCAGATATGGCTGGTGTCAGCCAAGTCTCTGATAAAGCGATAATGTCAGATTGAAAGGAACAACTACTCACGTAGAGGTTTTAAGCTTCGTTAACAGTCCTCTAACATTCTGATAATGCATGTGAAAGGAGACGGGGCAAGAAACTAGTTTTTTGAAGCACTAGATAAAGCGTTTAAAGAGGAACTGCCCGATGGAAGAATAACAGGTAAGGCATCAGTTCGTATTTTGGGCGTGAACTCATAAACAATCATATGGTGGAGGCCAGAATTTTGGGTCACGAAAAATTAAATTGCTGGAGAATTGACGCCCTCCAACTGACAAAGATAGCGAAAATACAACAACACACATGTGAGCTTGGAGATCGCTTGGGCGAAAGTCACAATCTAAACAAAAACACGCACAAAGTCTTGTAAAGGCGAGCGACGAAGTATATTCGTAGTTTTAAAACACCAACAAAAATATTCGGTACTGACGCGCGTTTACACAAGAGGGCAAAATTAAAGATCGCGCGCGACAAGCACAAACAACAGAATACAGCAAAGAAGCCGGGAAACTTAATTGCAGTGAATATCAATGATTCGAAAGTCAACAAATGGGCAAGAACACAATAATAACAAACTGCGAGACCGCGGTACAACGATGAGCACAAAAAAAGGCAAGTTTAGAGAATTACCTAGAAAAGCGCCAAAATTGTTTGTTTACACAAATAACAAACTAATAGGAACAATATACCTATTTGGTT
Source organism: Hirtodrosophila trivittata (assembly GCA_035045065.1). Lineage (NCBI taxonomy): Eukaryota > Metazoa > Arthropoda > Insecta > Diptera > Drosophilidae > Hirtodrosophila > Hirtodrosophila trivittata. The sequence continues at coordinate 54,895 of JAWNNK010001013.1, forward strand.
CTCTAAAGAACTGACATTGCATAAATACTGTGAATTCGCAATATAATAAAAGATATAAAATTTTGAAAAATCCTTTTGATATCTCTCATTATATTTGCGTTGTTATAATAATTAGCGTCGTTGTAATAATTGCTGTTTGCAATTTGCTCAAAGTCCTAGGCAGTTCTACAACTTTGTCAATAGTTAATGTAAATCTTCCTTACAACCCTCATCATTTATTAAGATATGAAAGCAAATACTGATAAGGCTACAGCCGATCTTTTCTTTCTACTTATCAGTCTTCTTTGTTTCGCTTTAATTCCCTTATCCTTATACCTTGCCGAATTCTAATTGCATTTTAAGCCTGTGATCGTAGGAAGATAAATTCTTAACGAACTTAATTTAATTACCAGGCCCAGATGGAGTATTAGGACGTCTTCTTAGGTACTGCGCTGTTTTTTTATGTAAGCCCTTGCTTACAATTATTTAGGGGGAAAAGTTTATTATTCCTCTTCATAAACATGGCTCAAGGTCCGATAATAAAAATTGTAAGGGTATTTCCAAATATTCCAATAACTATAGTATATTATTTTTTGCGTTAATTTCTGAGCTGCTATGGTTTTGAACTATTGGCTTTGTGATCGAGCCATGCTTTCCTCTACAACTATAAAATAAATAGCATTACAATTTTAATTATTGGGTATCATGAAAACACTCAACCGATTACATTTACTAGTCCTGATTTTCTTCTTTTAATTAGTTTTCTACAACTTATCTAGCAGTGCAGTGCTATTTATTTTGAAACTCACGAAAGTAAAGGGTTTTTTTCTCGAATCAGATACTCACATTGTACTATACATGGTAAAAACCGATTGTACTTGAATATATTTAAGACTAATCGTTATGTACAAAAATTTTATACTTATTGGTCTGTAAAATTTTAATTTTTTTAAAGGACCAATCAGTAGATAACTAAAAATTCTTTCTATTTAGATTTTACTCATAGCACGTATTTCTTAAATAATAAAACCTTTTTGTTTCTTTCGAAAATTTTGCAGGTATGTTCGATGTATTAAGCCGAATTCATATAAAATACCGAACAACTACAATGATTCATTAGTACTTGAGCAGCTTCAATATCTTGGAATTTTAGATATTATACGCATTAGAAGAGAAGGATTTCCTATTCATCTGAGTTTTGAAGATTTTCTTTCAAAATATAAATGTCTAATTAAAAATAAATCGTACTCAAGTTACCGAAATAATATTATACTTGCATTAAAGGAGCTTCGAGTTCCAGAAACAGAGTGGCAAATTGGTAAAACAAAAGTTTTTCTTCGTAGTACTGCCTATGAACCGTTAGAGGATTTACGAAAACATAAGATTTGTATAAGTTCAGTAATAATACAAAAAAACTGGAGATGCTATTCAAACTTTAAATATTTTTTGCGTGTTCGTAAAGCAATATTAATTATACAGCATGCATATCGTGGATGGAAATTACGAATTCATTTTTTAAGAATCCGTCGAAGCGTTATAATAATACAAAGTCGACTTCGAGGTGTATTTGCAAGAGAGGTAAGCAATTAAATTCAATAATTTGTATTGTTATATTCTACGAAACTATTGTTTCTAAGACCTTTTCCAAATGTAAATCTAAGATAATAAATATAATATACAATTCATTTATTGCAAGCTTTTACGTTTCTGAATTCCAATCATATAAATGGCTTGTTAACCGTTGACAATCGTTGTGTTGATATAAAATGAACTTGATAAATATTTATTAGACTGATGCGATTGGTTGCGCATGGCCGCGACTGGTTTAACTATTTAACTCCAGGCTACAGGAGCTATAACTTCAGGCTACAGCTATCTGGCCAATAGCCTCACAACAGCACGTACGCGGGGCAGTCTAAACATGCGCCACCCAACAGACCTACTGCTCTTCACCTCAAGTTAATAGGAATTAGTTTGGATAAGAGGATACTACGAGTATAATAATATAATAATCTGATATCGTATAATAATAGTCCGTAATTAAGGGGTGGTACTCAGCGAGCTTTCCAAGTATTAACTTCAACTAGCCTCTAGATTTTTGTGTACTTTTAATTGCCGTATTAGTTAAAATAATATCTTGATGTAAGAAAGCTAATTACTTTAAAGGCACTGACGATTATTTTCAACCGCAGTTTGCTCATTGCATTGTAAGTGTGTCTCGGTTAGTTATACATTGTAGAACCAACCCAATTAATAAACTCATATACCTGCTTAGTAGCAATAGCAAAACCTTACTGTCCACTTACTATACCCTTAAATGCAAGTATTTGTTTCTAATTTATCCACCTATACATGAATCTATGAAGATGTAGATTGCCAACATATTTTCTCCCAGTGTTACTCTCACAAAATTTAATTTTTCCACACCACATGGAATACCACATTTCAAAAAAATATATCCCACGTGATTATTTTCCAATCATTTGTGATCCAAAATGTTGATCACCTCATTGATTATAGATGAGTGTACACCTATATATGATATATCGTTCCATACGAGGACATAACATTTGAAGAACGAGACGTAAGCACTTTGAAAATCGCAGCGATAATAACTTTACGTGAATTGTCCATTAAAAATGTGTCTGATATCGAGTCAATAGAATAACAAGAAAAATCAAAAACCAAAGAAAATTGATTCAATAATCCCAGAATTTGATGGCAAAATATGTATAACATCACTTAAATTATTGTATTTTTAATTTTCCGTAAATCTCACAAAAAGAACTAATAAACTTATTGCAGTAGAAGTTATAAAATCTGAAAAAAGTGGCCTACACTTAATAATATAAGATGATACTAACATCAATACAATTATCCAAAAACTGCAATCTACAATTTTCAATGAAAAATCCGACGTAGTGAAAGTAAAAAATGGTAAATATCTTCTAATATAGAGGATTTAGAACTAATTTATTGTTGGTTGTGTGACAATATAGCACATGTTAAATGTGCTGGCTATGCAACCAAAGTGAAGGACTATATTTCCAATAAGTCTGGACTTAGGTGATGTTGCAAGTATTGTCGCGAGGCTGAATTGAATTTGCAAAAATTCACGAGGCAGACAAGACAGTGTTTTAATACCCTCCGAGCAGGATTCACCAAACTACATGGTAACTTCCAGAACTTGGATGATAATTTTAATAATTTAAAATTGTCATCCATGCCATCTGAGCCGAAGAGTGTCTACACCAGTCTCTTCGGTGACACCACAATTTTTAACTCCTCACCATTCAACTACACCTTGTCCGATTTCCCCAAATTTATCCGATACTGTCGAGCTTACGAGTTATTACTCGCCTGCTCCTATGAGGGGCTTTAAGGATGTGATTCCAACTGATTCGTCGGTCAGCAACACTGCCCTTAGTTTTCCCCAGAACTTTTCCGTATCCATTCCCTTTAATGCAATTAGGGCTGATAAGCCCTTGATAGCTGTCCCCATTAAAAAACAAATTTTCGTCTATAGGTTTGCCCCTGACACTTCGATTGATGATATTAGGTCCTACATCTAATCGAAGTTAGAACTACCTGATTTATCTGTTGACAAATTTAGATCTAGTTATGCAAAAGAAATAAGCTCTTTTAATATTAGTGTTCCGGCGGAAGCATTAAACACTACATGTTGAAATAACTTCTGGCCGAAAGACTTAATTATAAAAGAGTTTGAGTCAAGTAGAAGAAATCGGCCTCCGAATGCACTGCCTCTAAATCCTTCTAGTACTTCATCTGCATCTTCTAGTAAAGTAACAAAAAACTAACTCTTTCTATAACTTATCAGAACGTTAGAGCTTTATGTAGATAGTATTTCTTTTGAAGCTACTGAAACCAAGCAAGGCGCGAAATTTCAGATTTTTCGTTATTTTGTAATAAATACACATCTTTTAGATGCGATCGTATGTCGCGTATAGGAGGTGGTGTCCTTAATGCTGTAGACTTTGAACGTTTATCAGAACCTATTTTTTCTCCTTGCCTAACAAGCACTAAATTAATGCCGTTGAAATTATTTATAAAAATTTTTATTTTCTTCTTATTATATTCCGCCACAGTCCGATTTATCCATATACCTGGAGCATAGAGTAATTACCTCTTTGTATTTGGTGACTTTAATTTGCCAGCTGTGGTATGGTCTGACTCTCCAAGTGTTTTGATGCCATCCACATCTCACGAATTTATCAATTCGCTTTTAGAGATGTCTCTCTCTCAAATTAATCCGGTTCGAATCTGCAATGGTCGTCTACTTGACCCTATTTTTGCATCGGATCCTTTTTCTAGTACTGTAGTACACACTTGTCCTTTAGTTGTCCCCGAAGACCCCTATCATCCTACTTTAGACTTAGTTTTTGAACTGCCTACATGTGAGCCAATTTGTTCTATTAACCCGAAAGTTACAACACGCTATTTTCGTAAAAAGATTTTATAAAACTTAATTCATTAATTTTAGAAACAAACTGGTCGCAGCTGTACTCTTGTACTGACATTAACAGTGCTACTTCAATCTTTCATAATATAATAATATCACTTTTTGACCAATGCGTTCCAGATGAGCTTCCCAGGAGAACTTATAGACCTCCTTGGTTCTCTAAAGAATTGGCAATGCTTAAAAATGTGCAGTCTAAATATTATAAAAGATTTAAGAGTGTGAATAATTCTTCAGAGTTTTCTCGTTATGTTATCGCCAGAACAAATTTTGTTGTTTGTAATTCGCGTTGTTACAATAATTACCTAATTCGTTGTCGTTTGCAATTTGCTCAGAATCCTAGGCAGGTCTACAACTTTGTCAATACTAAACGTAAAACTTCCTTACTGCCCTCATCTGTTTCTTATGAAGACATGAAAGCAAATGCTGATCAGGCTTCAGCTGATCTTTTTGCAGAAGTCTTCCAAACTACTTACTCATCTTCTAACTTTCTTCCTTATTCCCTTTAGCCGTATAGCTTGCCAAAATTTAACTGGATTTTTAGTCCTGTGATCCTGGAAAGTTCGTTACTTAACGAACTTAATTTAATCAAGCCAGGTTATTGGCCAGGCCCAGATGGAGTACCAGGATGTGTACTTAGGTACTGTGCTGATTCTCTATGTAAGCCATTGCTTAAATTATTTGAATTGTCTATTCACTCGTGCGCTTTCCCAACCCAATTAAGGAATCATTTATAATTCCTAAACATAATTCACAAACATGGTTCAAAGTCTGATGTTAAAAACTATAGGATATTTCCAAATTATCCGCGATGCCTAAAGTGTTTGAGAAGCTGATAACATCTCAACTACAACACTCATGTAGCTCTATCATTTCAACTGCCAACATGGTTTTGTGAAATCGAAATCTACTACCACTAACTTACTTGAGCTTACATCCCTTGTTATTAAAGATTTTCAGAACAAAAATCAGACTGATGTAATTTACACAGATTTCAGCAAGGCTTTCGATTCCGTTAACCACTATCTCTTGCTTAAAAAACTTAGTACTATCGGATTTCCACACAGCCTTCTTATGTGGATTTCCGAATATCTTTCTTGTAGAACCCAAAAAGTTATTTTTAAATACTCTCTGTCTAAGCCTGTCTTTGTTACCTCTGGTGTACCCCAGGGTAGCCAGCTTGGGCCTTTACTTTTTAATCTATTTATTAACGATCTCCCATCTATTTGCCTTCACTCCTATGTACTAATGTACGCCGATGATGTGAAGTTGTGCTTATCATATAATGACAACAACTCTCCTTATTTTTTGCAATGGCTCCTGGATTTGTTTTTTGCTTGGTGTAAATGCAACATGAACATATTCACAGATCATGAGCCCTTTACATTTGCAGTGTCAGACCGCAACCACAATGCTAAAATAAAACACTGGAAGGTTTTTTTATCGATGACCACAAAGCAAACCTCATTTATAAACCCGGCAAAGACAATTTCGTGGCAGCCTAATTGCTTTAAGAATTAAATTGTGATAGAAGAAGCAGAATACCCCTCAACCAGGACAATCACACTAATATGTAGAAACCTTTAAGGTTCATGTCTATGATGGCTCGTATTATAAACTTTAAGGGAACATACGTCCAATTTCGACGGTTGCAAACAAATTAAATTCAGACAGGGACAGCTTACTGATAACTCGAGCTACCAAATAGAAGAAAATTCAAAATTACAAAATCAACAAACCAAATTCGCTAGGAAACTCAATTGTATAAGTTAATGCGCCTGACATAGATTATTTGTATGATACAATTCTAGCAACAATAATGGTTATTGCAAAATAAAATATTCTCAATAACCTTAGCGAAAATACATGTAGTTTAAATCTATTATCATATCAAGTATTTTAGAAATTTCTGAAATTAAAGCATTCCAAAATAGCGAAATTTTTAACTATCCGATTAAATTTCCCCAACTTCCGTCTTTTCTGTCAAGGAGCCTAAAGCAGCTGTAGAGCCCATATTTTGTAAAAAATCTCCAACTCCAAGCTGCAATTATTATCCGGTACGGTTGCTCACTACGAGACTCTCTTGGGGCTCTTGAACCACGTAACCATAATCGACATTGACATCGAGTCATCATATACCACAACGCTAAATACGTAGTTATTGCCGACGTTGGAGTTGGACAAACAGCATCAGCGTAACGTTTACCAACAAATTCCAGTTAAACGGCACAGTATTATCAACAGCAACGGGATTGCAAAAAGGAAACCTGTAGCACCCGCTGTGGCGCAATTCCATGTGACATAGTACAAATAACAGCTCAGGTCCTCTATGAACTAAGTGTGAGTGTGAATCAGCAGCTGTTTCACTTTGATTCTTGTTTTCATCTTCGGGATCAACTCCTACCAGATCCACTTAATTTGCGAGAAAACTTGAGGACGGCATTCACTTTCAGCATTCTGTCGGTGCCTCTGTTAAGACGACTGCCTCCGCCTCCCAAACGGGATTGTATGAATGAAAATTGAATAAATAGTATTAACAATTTACATTACATTATTGTTTATTAATTTATCTTCAGTACTAAGAACGCAATACCCATCATCATCATTCAAGCTTTATTCAAATTTATGAATGAAGCCATAAGCAAAGGTGGAGAACAATCGATGGCACTATCGACACTATCGATGGTTGGGCGCTATCGAGCTACAATCGATGGCAGCAGATGGTCCCATCGATGGTTCATTGTGTTACACTTTTAAATCTTAAACTTTTGAATCGCAAATTAAGAAATAAATAATAGATATGGATCGCTTTTCGAATTCCAAACGGAAGAGCGACATCGACAAAGCGTTAACTGAGATGGTTGCTAAGGATGTGCAGCCCTACAATATTGTAGAAAACGAAGGATTTGTGAAATACACACAGGTATTGGATCCACGATACAAACTGCCAAGCAAGACACACTTGCTAATGGTGAATTTGTATAAAGAAACTTCAGCCAATCTATCAGTAGTACTTGAAAATGTGTCCGATATATCAATTACTTGTGATTTGTGGACATCGAGCGCTAATGCTAGTTTTTTGACAGTTACGGGACACTTCATATATAATTACGAATTAAAAACCCCTTTTTTGGCTACGAAGAAACTTTTAGCCACAACAAATCAAACCGATTTTCTGGAAATTAAGGGCCTATTCTTTAAGTACTTATGCATCCCCGCTACGTCCGTGGAATCAGAAAGAGTGTTTAGCAAGGCGGGTCAAATTGATCCGAAAGGCTAACGGAAGAACATGTAAACATACTATTGTTTTTAAACCAAAACTTTTGGTTAAAATAAAGTATATGGGCATTTCCATAAAGATAAACTATTAAATTTGAATGATATTTGATTATAATTCTTAATGCGACACATTATGCATTGACATTTACTCTTATAAATATTTGTATGTCGGACGATAATATCGACGACTATCGATGTTTCAAAATTTATTATCGTCGACTATCGATGGCGCCCACTATCGATGGTTCTCCACCTCTGACAACTGAGTTATCACTGACAACTTGTCACTACAGGGGAAACCGCCGAGGTAGAGGGCCTGGCTACTACAATAATGTAAGTAAATAATAAAAACAACAAAAATAAATCGAAACGAAAATACTTATTCAAACAATAATGGTAGAAGTCGTGATTATTATAGAGGTGGTAAGCGTCACAACGGAAACTAACACACAATAGAGCAAAGTCCGACATTCACAGAACACATCGGAAAACCAGTCAAATCCCTTAGATTTTTAAAACCAATAAACTAAAGAATGCATACGATCAATCTTCATTGAAATATATTTATTAGTATCTCAAATGAACATACAAATAAGGTACATTCATTTCTAATATACAGGATTTATTACTATTGATAATATAATACCAGTAGTATAGTAGGAGAAGTTTTATTTCAATATACCACACAATTTCCATCTATTGTAGTTTCTAATCATTTTCCTATGTCGAGTATAAAATTATTGGAATAGATTTTATCAAAAAATTTAATCGTCAACTAGATTTCACTAAAGAAAGCGTGTAATGAAACGGTGTTCATAAGTGAAAGACTCGAAGTATACTAATTTTATTCTTACGAAGTACGAAATATTTATTGTCATGAAATTGGTGTCTAATACAAATTTAAATGTTAATCTTATATTTAATTCTTACAAACTATTATATAGTTTTTTCCAAGAAAGAGTATTGGCTTAATATTAAAGCTATTTTGTAAACATTCTTGTTGCTCATTGGTATTTATGTAAGAAAAAATTTAAAAACTCTACATTTAAAATTATTTTAGTTCCAACAATTACAAACTAAACTACAATCTAACCTACAAACTAGACTAAACATTAAATAACGGTAAACTAAATCACATATTGGCTATCATCGTATCTTCGGTTAAAGTATCTAATTTCATTCGCTTCATTATAATGGGATTCCGTGTTGTTTAATAAAGCTAAGTATTTTAAGTGTCTTCTAGACATATTTCATTGCTTAGTATGTTTTCTATAAATATCAATGAATTATAGCATTTTAAAGCTACCTTGACTAAGAAGTTATTATAAGCACACTGTTTTTGACATGTAGATATATGTTTTCTCTTCTATTAATACCTGAGCAGTATCTTAAGCATTTTCTCTCAAGTATTCTGAGTGTTTCCATTTCTGGTTTCTAGTTCAAATTTATTTGCATACTCAGCATAGGTTTCCAGGTAGGTATTTAGATATTTGTGGGATATTGATAGTTTAGGATGACATGCATAAACAAGAATATCATCTGCATAACCTATTGTTTTTGTTGAATTGTTTTGTGGAACTGGAATATCACCTATGTATAAGTTAAATAGAGTTGGTAATTTTGTAATATTGAACCCTGTGGTACTGCCTCTCTGATGACTTTGGTTTCTAATTTAATTCAAAATAAATAGTTTCTTATTTCATTTTGCTGGACGGCAAATGTTCTACTTTTAAATAAATGTGTATTATATATGATTCCATTTTGCCATGTGGTATCGAAGGCTTTTTCCGTGATAATTGCCATAGAACTGCAATTGTGCCATATCTTTTATTTAGATTGTTAGCTACATTTGTTGTAAAGACACTTAGGACGTGGATCTATGATAGCACTTTGCGAAAGCTAAACTGGTTGTCTGCGAAGATTCTCTTTTCTTCTATGTCAGAAACTAATTTTTGATAAAAAAAATGCTTCGTATGTTTTTGAGGCATTTGAGAGAAGGGATATCGGACGATTACTATTTGGTGCAATTGGATCCTAAAATGGTTTAGGCGCATTAAAAGCATTATTAAACATATTATTGAATAATATGACAAGACGCTTTTTCATTGACACTGAAATCTTTTTGAGTAGGTACATCGGCATTTGGTCATTGCCTGCAGATTTTGTTCTTTCGGGATTATAAGATCCTTCCAGCTCTGTCATACTCAGAAAACTTTCGTAAGCGTCAGTGCGGCTGTTTGTGTTGGATTTAACCGCGTCAGGGTCGAGGTTAAATTGGAATAGCGATGGTATGTTTATAATCTGCTGAATCCTTCTTTCAACCAAGATCTGTTCTGTGGTTCCCAGAATATGATTTTGGCTGTGTACTTCTTCAAATTACCTTTTTGTCCTCAGAGAGTCTATCATCGACCTTGAGTGCTGCAATTGATAATGAAATTTTAAATCCTGCTAGGTCTTTCAGGTTTTTAAACGTCTCATTGTTCATTTTTATATTTTTAAATTTCGTGTTCCAAAAAGACTCTATACTGATCTTCACTTGTTCCTCAATTAATTTCGTGCTGTTTCTTATCTGAGCTTTCACAAGATTTTCACCAGTTCTATGATAGCGTCTCCTATAAGTCTTTTTCATAGCAATTAGTTTGAGTGCGAGGTCTGAGATGGGGATCATTCCTCTTTGGGTAATCGATTTTTTTGGAACCGTGAGTTCAATTGCATCACCAAATACCGTATTTATCTTTTCAGCAGCTTCCGTTATTTCACCATTGGTTAGGTTTCTGTTTTTGTCAAGCGACATATTCTCCAATTTTACATTTACAAAATATCTGAATCTTGGAATGGCAGTAATTTTGAAGTCTTTATTGACAGTGGGGGCCTTTTTATGTATTTTGTGGTTAGTAATGACCAATTCCACTGCTTTGTGCTCCGACTCGTAGTCTAGCGTAGTTAAGAAGAACGGATATTGACGTCGTTAAAGAATATTAACTGTGTTGGTAGTAATGAAGAAGTCCAGGTATGAATTATTTCTGGTCGGATGTAAAGTTGGAATTCGTGAGACATTGTGCTGAAGTCCTTTCTCTATAAGCCAGTTGCTCAGTTGCTCTCCAGAGTGGTTGCTTGTAGAGGCTCCCCAAGACGTATGTCTTCAGTTGAAGTCCCCGCCCAATACCACTTCTCCTGTGCCAATTCTGGAGAAGATGATGTCTAAGTCTGAGTTGTAATTTGTATTCCCAGGTTTGTTGTAAATGGCGCACACGTGGAGTTTCTTATTGGTTATAAGATTTGTGATTGTCAATCCTGCTATTTCAAGGTCCTTTACATTATTGAATTTAATATTCAAAGTTTTCTCTGATTATTATGGCACAGCCACCTCCATTTGCATTTTACCTTTCCTGTCTGATCTTAAGATTCGATAATTTGCAAATGATAGTTTATGTAGTCGAGCGTTTAGTTAGTTAGTTTAGTTCTTTTATATCTTACACAGAGTGTAATCACACTATTCTAATCACTACTTTAACCCGACCAACGGGATGCGACTCGCTGATAGAGTCGGGTCATATTTCGTGTACGTCTATGTAGTTGGGTCACACCGTAATATTGATACGCATACAAGTGGTCATAAATTATTATTTATTACCGTGCGTTTTGTTTACATGATGCAACATGTACTTCCACTTAAAGATATATGTGACGTATATCTTAATTATGAATTTATATGTATGTGTCGGAGCAGCAATAATTTCTTCGTTCATAGTCAATATTATTTTGCAATCTAAACAAGCCACCGAGCACTGCAAGTTCTGACCGTCCTCTAGGCGCGTTGTCTAAAACTGCCTCGCATAATTTCATCATAATTTAACAATGCCTATTTTCACTCATTTGCATCGTACGGTATTTTACCGCCGGCGCCTACGGTCAGACCTCACTCATTAGCAAAGAGGCTCCGCAAGTCTTTGCTACATATGCTTTGCACTCGTTTGCAATCCGCTATGTTTCAAAACGAATTTCACAACAATATGAAATGCGTAGTTTCTACACGCCGACAGGCGTCTCAAAACCACCGTTAGGCAAATCAGCCACCAATACAAGGAATACAGTCGCGGCACGCCGACACTCAGGCGTCCCTAAACCACTTACATAGCTGACCGGCGACACGGCCTTCCTGACAAAACACACGTCCTCGTGTGTTTGCTTTATGATTGTTAGTAATTACCATTATTATTTTTTTTTTCATACTCAATTCTTTTAACGTTATGAACCAATAAACTTAATCTTTATTCATTTTCATTTCTTGCCATACAAACTAAGAGATTTCTTATCAATATTTTCTTCATATATTTACTTTTTCAAACAACTTCTTTGGTGTATGTCCTTCTACAGCCAAAAATTTTTTTTTTAAATTTCAACATTTTCATTTTCAAAACAAAATCTTTAGTGTAAGTCCTTCTACACTCATGTTTTACATTTTCATTTTCAGAACAAAAATCTTTAGTGTAAGTCCTTCTACACTTTTTTTCAACAAAATCTTTAGTGTAAGTCCTTCTACTTCCACTTTTTTCTTAACAAAATTTCTAACGTATTTGGACATGTTCTCAAACCAACAATATTCGTAAACTTTTTCTAGTGTTTTTTTCCATCCCAAGTGCATTATCGATTCGTGAACACGATTTATAACAGACCATCTGAAACTCCGAGGAATAATTGGCAAGCTTTTAGTTTTACTATTTCTTTGTATTTTTCTATGCAGTATTCCCCTTTTTATTTCATATGTGTTAGCTAAATTGTCAGGCAACTCATTATTTTGTACTTTAGCTAAAATGTCTATAGTTTCCAAATTACGCTGCTGCTCAGAAATTAACCAACTGTCTGTAATTTCAATCGAATATATTTTCTTTTCTATGATCTTAGTCGTACCATTTTTCTCTTCTAGTATTGGATTCCGGGAAAGAAAATCGACGTGTTGCATTTGTTCACCTTTTCTATATTGGAGATCAAAATCAAATGGCTGTAGAAAAGCCCACCATCTATATACCTATATACTCGCGGTATTAAATCAATTTTAGTGCGACTAGACTTGAGAGAATTACAATCTGTAAAAACGACAAACTTACGCCCCTGTAAATAATGACGAAAATACTTTATAGCATTGACAACTGCTAAAGTCTCTAACTCATAAGAATGGTATTTTGATTCAGCGGGTGTAGTACACTTACTATAATACTCAATGACATGTGGCTTTTTGTCAATTTTATGCAATAATATTGCACCGTAACCAATGGAACTAGCGTCTGTATGTAATTCAATTTCATGTTGAGGGTCAAAAATAACCAATACAGGTGTCTGGGTTAGTACATTTATTATTTTCGAGCGTATTTGCTCGTACTCTGGTAACCAAACAAAGTCTGTATTTTTCTTTGATATTAGAGAATACAAAGGTTTTAAAGACTCCGAAAACTTTGGAATGAACTGACGAAAGTATGATGCCAAACCAAGAAACTGTCTTAGTTGTGTAACTGTTTGCGGTGGGAATAAACCTGTCAATGCTTGAATTTTACGAGGGTTTGGTCTGACTTCTCCATTACTCCATTACTAATTTCAAACCCGAGGTATTCAATTTTTGTTTTGAGAAAAGAGCATTTAGTGATATTAAAAGAAAATCCAGAGCTACTTAACTTTTCTAACACAATTTTCAAGCGCTGCAGAGCTTCCTGCTTAGTCTCAGCTACGATCAACACATCATCAATGTAGACAATAGCGAAAGTATATGCCAATGCTCCTAATGCTTTATTAATAGCTCGCTGAAATACTGAGGGAGCATTTTTAAGTCCAAAGGGCATGGTCATGAACTCGTATTGGCCCTCTGGGGTAACAAAAGCTGTACGCTCAATTGATTCTGGATGAACAGGAATTTGGTAGAAGCCACTGGCCATATCAACGCACGAAAAATATCTTGCACCACGAAGCCTAGCTATCTGATCAGAAATTAAAGGCAACGGGTACTTATCAGCAATTGTGTTTTCATTTAACGCTCGATAATCTACACATAAGCGATCTGTGCCATTTTTCTTTTTAACTAGCATCATAGGGCTAGCGTAAGGCGAACAGCTGGGACGAATTATATTTGATTTTTGATTTTAATAACTCATTTATTTTATCGCGCACAAGTTCTTTTTCGTCTTCACTGAGCCTATAGGGTCGACGTTGTACTATTTTTTGTGGATCTTTTAATCTAATTTCTAATTGCCCTGTTGTAACTCTAGTCTTTGGTATGCCATCTATAAACCATTTTGAAAAATTTTGTATAATTTTCTGCAAAGATATTTTTTCTGTTTCATTTAAATCATAGCCTATATCAAGAGGCTTGTTAAATTTGTTTATGTTGGCTGAGTTTACTACTTTTGTTTTGCAAATGGAAAATTTATCTGACATTATAGTTACACAAAAACCCAAACTTAGAATCTCTCGACCAATCAATACATCGTAATTTAAATATTTGTCCATGACTATGTGAAATAAAATTTCCATCCAATATTCTTCAACGTTTGTATTACATAATATTTGCATGGTGGAATATACAGAATCGTTGCCTATGCCTGTTATTTTTACAACATTGTTAACTCTTTTGCCATTAAATTTATCGGCTACACTTTCTTTGATTAGGGAACATTCAGCCCCGCCCCGGAATCAAAACAAAACGGAACGAGCTCACCAGATAAGTTTATGTTGCCTGTTGGTGCTGACACTGTGCAGATATTCACACGCTTCTCGTAGGCCTTGGAACCTCCAGTGGATTGACATGCTGATGAATAGTGGCCTAATTCGTTGCACTTGTAACATCTGACGTTAGGGCGCTCTTTCACTCCTGACGGGTTGACTACGGTGTTGGTTTTTCCCTGCATGTTGTCTCTTTTTCCCAAACGACTACGGCACTCAGCATATTTATGTCCAATTTTACCACAGTAGTTGCACTTTATTGCTGCTGAAGATTTGAACCGCTTTTGGTCTGCACCTGTAGCTGCGTCGCCTGAACTGCGCTTAAATGCATGCGCCTGAAGCTGCTGTTGTAGCTCGTTGCGTGTTGAAACGTTGTGGGTAAAAACCCAACGCAGCAGTTTATGGTCGAGTTGAGCCATATGAGCTATGGCGACCGACACAGCAATCTCCTCCAGGTCCTTGATTTTCCACTTGGACAATAGTTGTGTGACGATCCGACTGCCATATCCATATTCAGAGAAGCCTTCTTCTGGTTTTGGGCGACCATTCAGCACGTTTAGAATTGTTGCTGCCGATGTCTCAATGCCCACGAAGCGCTGAATAAAAAGCTCCTTGAACTGCAGCCAGGTAATGCCAGCAAAACAAATTTGCGACAGCCATTGCGATGCGCTGCCTTCCAATGCTTTGCTTAGCACGATAACTAGAGTGCTCCCTTTTAGCACTACGTCGGCAAGGATTAGGTCTACAGTTGTACACCAAGCAGAAGCATCCGCTCCAGCGCAGTCCGGATTAAACTTCGGCAAGGTGATGCAAGCCCGATTTCCATCAGTTGGCGCTTCTATTGATGTCCGCATATTTTGAATTATCTCTAACAGATGCCGGTTTTGTGCTTCCAGTGAGGCGCAATAAGGATCAGGGCCATTGTCCTTGGGCTGAGCAGATCCCACTTCTGATGTCGGAGCAGCAATAATTTCTTCGTTCATAGTCAATATTATTTTGCAATCTAAACAAGTCACCGAGCACTGCAAGTTCTGACCGTCCTCTAGGCGCGTTGTCTAAAAACTGCCTCGCATAATTTCATCATAATTTAACAATGCCTATTTTCACTCATTTGCATCGTACGGTATTTTACCGCCGGCGCCTACAGTCAGACCTCACTCATTAGCAAAGGCTCCGCAAGTCTTTGCTACATATGCTTTGCACTCGTTTGCAATCCGCTATGTTTCAAAACGAATTTCACAACAATATGAAATGCGTAGTTTCTACACGCCGACAGGCGTCTCAAGACCACCGTTAGGCAAATCAGCCACCAATACAAGGAATACAGTCGCGGCACGCCGACACTCAGGCGTCCCTAAACCACTTACATAGCTGACCGGCGACATATGCATGTTTAATGTACCAAACACTATTAATCTTTCAATATCAATCCCAAATTCAACAATATTAATAATTACGAGATATTTGTTTCATCTTGTTGTGAAGTAATCAGGAAAATTAAAATACAATTAAATAAACAAATTAAAAAAAAATTATGAATAAATATCAAATCATGAAATATAACATGGTATATTGATCTGAAATATCATTTCAAATGAATAAAATGCATACATCGTAATATTTAATAAAGCTAAAAACACGAACATTTTAAACATAGAACAAACAGCGATGAACAAAATTAATCAAGTTAATAAATTAAATAAAAATAACTAAAAGCGTCACGTGTTTAAATCTAATAGCCCATATCTCCGACTTCCTAAGAAAGCACTGACAGATTAAAACACAAAAGTTGGTGCTAAGTAATTGATTATAGCCAAATCAATCAGAAATTGCTTGCAGACAAATTTCCATTACCAAGAATAGATGAAATTGTTGGATCAATTAGGCAGACCATAATATAAAAGACGATAGTCTATCTGGCCTTTTTATGGATGATAAACTGACTCATTACTCTCTAAGTCAAGTTAACATTCTTATACAAAGATCAGCTGCTATCTTAAGATATAGCTTATCTTATATAAATATAAATTAAAACTGAAATAATATAATTTATATTTAAAATACAATATTTAAGTAAAAAATTAAAGTTAATATCTGGGGTGTTCAAAATAAGAATATTAAGTGATCCAACATTTGTTGTATCAAAAGAGGACTCTGAGATAAAGATTCGAAAAAGTCTATTATAGTCAACACAGATAACTCGAAAAGGTTCATGCAGAGAATAGTTAATATTACGAGAAATTAGAGAAAGTGGTGTGAAGTTACGAGTACATCTCAAAGGTACAGAAAAGTTTATTTGGCTCAATAGCAGAGATGAGTCAATTTTGCCAATTATTATTTTATGTCATTATTAATTTATGTAAAAATATAACTTCCAGCATCATGTGACGGTAAGTAAGAGATGGGAGGTTAATTAAAAGCAATCTATTGTAGTATGGAGGCAAATCAGTACTTGGAACCCAGTTAAAGCCGCGAAGACCAAAAAGAAGAAACTTCTTTTGAACAGACTTAATTCTGTCTTGGTGTACCGAATAATGAGGAGACCACAGACAAGATCCGTATTCCAGAATAGGCCGAACAAGAGAAGTATATAGCAGCTAAGTCGTATAAGGGTCGTCAAATTTCTTAGTCCATCGTTTGATAAATCCAAGAGATTGAGTCGCCTTGTTGACTGTAAGCGCGATATGTTTGTCAAATTTTGTCTAATCTTTCAGAGAAACCCGGTCGAGCATGTAATTAAATGTGTGAGGCGTACTTCTATAGAATGACATAACTTTACATTTAGAGCAATTCAGAAACTACAAGTTGCATTTACACCAAGTAAAAACAATTCCAGGTCCGATTGCATTAAACAAGGAGAGTTATTGTCATTATATGATAAGCACAGCTTCACATCATCGGCGTACATTAGCACATAGGAGTGAAGGAAAATAGACGGGAGTTCGTTAATAAATAAATTAAAAAGTAAAGGACCAAAGTGGCTATCATGGGGTACACCACAGGTAACAAAGACACGGACAAAAGAACTTTTGGGTTCTACAAGACAGATATTCGGAAATCCACATAAGAAGGCTGTGTGGAAATCCGATAGTACTAAGTTTTTTAAGCAAGAGATAGTGGTTAACGGAATCGAAAGCCTGGCTGAAATCTGTGTAAATGACATCAGTCTGCTTTTTGTTCTGAAAACCTTTGATACCAAGGGAGGTAAGCTCAAGTAAGTTCGTGGCAGTAGATTTCGATTTCACAAAACCATGTTGGTGGGGTGAAATGATAGACCTACATGAGTGTTGTAGTTGAGATGTTATCAGCTTCTCAAACACTTTAGGCATCGCGGATAATTTGGAAATACACCTATAGTTTTTAACATCAGACATTGAACCATGTTTGTAAAGAGTAATAATAAATGATTCCTTCTAAATGGTTGGGAAAGAGCACGAGTTAACAGACAATTCAAATAACATGGAAAATCAGCATAGTACCTAAGTACACATTGTACATTGATTAAAATAAGTTCGTTAAGTAACGAACTTTTAAGGATCACAGGACTAAAAATGCAGTTAGATTTCGGTAAGGTATACGGATAAAGGGAATCAGGAAGAATGTTATAAGATGAATAAGAAGTTTGGCAGAATTCTGCAAAAATATCAGCTGAAGCCTGATCAGTATTTGCTTTCATGTCTTCATAAGAAACAGATGAGGGCAGTAAGGAAGTTTTTCGATTAGTATTGTAAGTTGTATAACTGCCTAGGATTCTGAGCAAATTGCAAACGACAACGAATTAGGTAATTATTGTAACAACGTGAATTACAAACAACAAAATTTGTTCTGGCGATATTATAACCAGAAAAAATCTGAAGGATTATTCGAATATCTAGATTTCACATTTTTAAGCATTGCCAATTCTTTAGAAAACCAAGAAGGTCTATTAGTTCTCCTGGAAAGCTCATCTGGAATGCATTGGTTAAAAAGTGATTTTATAATATTATAAAATATTGAAGTAGCACTGTTAATGTCAGTACAAGAGTACAGTTGCGACCAGTTTTATTCTAAAATAAATGACTTGAGTCTTATAAAATCTGTTTTACGTAAAACAGCGTGATTTAACGACCGGGTTAATAGAATAAAATGGCTCAAATGTAGGCAGTTCAAAAACTAAGTCTAAAGTAGGATGATAGGGGTCTTCGGGGACAACTAATGGACAAGTTTGTACTACAGTACTAGAAAAAGGATCCGATGCAAAAAAGGTCAAGTAGACGACCATTACAGTTTCGAACCGGTTAATTTGAAAAAGAAACATCTCTAAAAGCGAATTGATAAATTCGTGAGATGTGGATGGCATCAAAACACTTGGAGAGTCAGACAATACCACATCTGACAAATTAAAGTCACCAAATACAAAGAGGTTTTCACTACAGGCTCTAGGTATAACAATAGATCGGACTGTTTCGAAATATAAGAGCACGTTATATATATAGAAAAATTTGTGTATAGAATTTTAACGGCGATAAATTCAGTGCTTGTTAGGCAAAGAGAAAAAATAGGTGCTGATAAAAGGTCAGAGTCTACAGCAATAAGGAAACCACCTCATATACGCGACAAACGATCACATCTAAAAGATGTGTATTTATTACAAAATAACGAAAAATCTGGAATTTCGGGCTTCCGCCGGAACACTAATATTAAAAAAGCTTATTTCTTTTGCATAACTAGATCTAAATTTGTCAACAGATAAATCAGGTAGTTCTAACTTCGATTAGATGTAGGACCTAACATCATCAATCGAAGTGTCAGGGGCAAGCCTAGAGATGAAAATTTGTTTTTTTTAATGGGGACAGCTATCAAGGGCTTATCAGCCCTAATTGCATTAAAGGGAATGGATACGGAAAAGTTCTGGGGAAAACTAAGGGCAGTGTTGCTGACCGACGAATCAGTTGGAATCACATCCTTAGAGCCCCTCATAGGAGCAGGCGAGTAATAACTCGTAAGCTCGACAGTATCGGATAAATTTGGGGAAATCAGACAAGGTGTAGTTGAATGGTGAGGAGTTAAAAATTGTGGTGTCACCGAAGAGACTGGTGTAGACAGCATTACACTCTTCGGCTCAGAAGGCATGGATGACAATTTTAAATTATTAAAATTATCATCCAAGTTCTGGAAGTTACCATGTAGTTTGGTGAATCCTGCTCGGAGGGTATTAAAACACTGTCTTGTCTGCCTCGTGAATTTTTGCAAATTCAATTCAGCCTCGCGACAATACTTGCAACATCACCTAAGTCCAGACTTATTGGAAATATAGTCCTTCACTTTGGTTGCATAACCAGCACATTTAACATGTGCTATATTGTCACACAACCAACAATAAATTAGTTCAGCCTTGGAATCAGACTGACATTTACAATTTCTAATACAGCAGACCGACATAATTACAAATATAATGAAAATTAAAAATTATGCAAGATGACTAAAAAATATCAAATGCCCTGAACAAGAAAGGGAAAACAAAAACCATAACTAAGACACGAATACACAAAACCAAAACAAAAACAAATAGCGCTGGGACGCAGTGTTTTTGGAATGATGCAAGCTAAGCAGTTATAACAAGAATTAGGGAGAAAGAACTGAGGGAGAACAGTGCTAGTATGCTGAAATGCATGCAAATAGGAAAGAGCGCTAAAACGAAACTGTTAGAGAGCAAGCTAACTGACAGTAACAACAACAACGTCTGCGCGAGAATGCACCGACGCTAAAACAGAAAAGCAAAAACAAAAATTACAGATTATTAAAAGAGTTAAAATCAATGTAAGCACTTGAAATAATAGCACAATTAGGCGGACGATGTATCGCACTAAATAAAATAGTTTTATAAGGAAAAAAATTAATTATTTTAACACAAATAAACAAAATATACCACGAACACAGATAAAAACAACCGTCAACGACAAAGCAGAAGAGTACAAGTCAATATTTTATATTGTTCAATTTATGTTAAAATGCTAGTCGACCGTTTGTAACCGTCTTTAAATTAAATAAATAATTAAATAAAATTGAAGATATAATTAAATTAGATTATGAGGAAAAAATAAAAAAATAACTTATACGAGGGGTACTCAAAAAGTATGTTTCCCTGTGTTGGGGAAAAAATAAAAAACGAGTTTTATGCTGTAAAAATAAATTTATTTTATTCTTGACCTCTTTAACTATTTTACTACATAGTCGCCTTGGACATCAATACATTTTTTATATCAGTTTGAAAGCTTAAGTAAACCTTCCTAAAAAAATTGCGTGCCCTGTTTGTTGAGCTACGATTTGAAGACTTCTTTGATTTCGTCATTTAAAACGAAGTGCTGGCCACCCAAGCTTTCTTTTAACTTTGGGAAAAGGAAATAGTCACTTGGTGCGAGGTCTGGAGAGCAAGGTGGATGGTCAAAACAAAACTTTTGGGTGGCGTGAAGTCGTTGTTGTTTGTGATTATCGGAAAGCAGGCGTTGGACCCATCTGACACAAACTTTACTGTAACCAAGCTTCTCCGACACTATTGTATGGACTGAAGTTCGGTGAATTTGACATTCAGGAGGCATTGTTTCCAAAATACTGTCAATTAACAATCGTCTGTCCTCCTGAATAATTATTTCAACCGCTGCAATCGCATCGTCCGTAATGACGCTTTTTGGGCGTCCAGCGCGCTGCTCAACGTGCACTTCTGCGCGTCCATTGAAAAAAATCAGTGCGCCATCTTCGCACCATTTGGACACTCATACAGTCTTCACCATAAATAGACACCAATTCACTTTTAATCTCTTTGCCGTTTAACCCTTTTGCAGTTTAAAAACGAATAACCGAACGTAATTAACAATCGGACACGCTTTGCACTGGTAACTCATTGATTTTCGAGACCGTATTACTGAAAACAGTATTCTTGGTCACCAAAACTAATTCCGTTGTTTTCGGTAGAGCCTACACTGGAAATATGTTCAGCTAGAGTCCGCTAGGTGGCGTCTGAGTGAAATGCCAGACTAGGGAAACTTACTTTTTGAATACCCCTCGTATATGGAAAACATTCCTTAGTTGAACCAGACCATAGACCACAAACATTCTTATTTTCAATGGTTAACCAAAATTCTCAACTAACAAGAATGAGATTAGTGCAAGAAAAAAATCAGTTAACGGCGAAACACCTTAAGGGAAAATACAATCATCCTGCTACATAACGCATCTGCGCGTTTTCAGAATAACCATTAACGAGTTAAAGTATATAACTAAACAAATAGTGGCATCGATTAATTTGAAAGCATTTTTAAGCAAAAATATAGCTTTATTTCCATAAAGAATTGTACTAAGACATTAATCAAAGTATTGGCTATCGTTGAATAGAATTTTTTTTCCAATTTCTGGTAGCAAACAGATTCCATGCCAAACCTGCTGCAGATTTATGCAAATGAAATCCTTCTCGCATATTGTGTTCTGTAGATACAAAATATGATATATTCGATGTTCAAAAAAACTCTGTTGTTTACACATCAACGCTGTGACACAAACAGAAATTTATAGGTTAATGACAGACAACAAAAAAAAAAATAAAAATTGTAGTAAGGTGTGGTTACGCCATCTTGTGTAAATCATTTTAAATTAATCGATAGTGCCAATCAAAGTAAACAGAATAAATAATATTAATATTTACTGCGGATTTACTTATTTATTTATTTATTCATTTATTTATTAATTAATTTATTTATTTATTTATTTATTTACATATTTATTTATTTATTTAATTATTTTTTATTTATTTATTTATTTATTTATTTATTTAATAACTTATTATTAATTATCTAAAAAAAATAAATTAGTAAATATATATATTTATTTATTTATTTTAATTTCAACTATTAAGTGTTGACCAAAAAGTATTTGGAGATAAAAAAATTACATTACAATTACTTTTAACATTATATAAATTTTAAATAATTAAATTAAATTAAGTTCATATCTGGGGTGTTCAAAATAAATGTATTAAATGATCCAACATTAGTTGCGAGGATTGCGAAAAAAAAACCTATCAGATCATTAAGATTAGTAATGGTATTAGTTTTAGTTACTACATGTTAAAAACTTAGAAATTTGGTTTTTAATAGTTTCAAAAGAGGACTCTATAGAAAAGTTAATTTGGCTTGATAACAAAGAAGAGTCAGTTTCGCCAATTATTAATTTATGTAAAAATAAAACTCCCAGCATCGTGCGACGGTAAGTAAGTCAAGGGAGGTTAATTAATAGAAGTCTTCTGCCAAACCGGTATCTGCATCTCAGTTAATCCCACGAATGGCAAAAAAAGAAACTTTTTCTATACAGTCTCAATTCTGTCTTGGTGTACAGAATATTAAGGAGACCACACACAAGATCCGTTATTTAGAATGGGCCGAACCAGAGAAGTATAGAGAGTCAAATTCCTTAGACCATCGTTTGATGAATCCAAGAGATGCAATATGCATATCAAATTTTAATCTATGATCGAGAAGAGTTCCCAGGTCGGTAACCAAGTCAATCAAGGAAAATCCGGCCAAGCATGTTATTAAATGTATGAGGCGTACTTCTATAGAATGAATAAATAAGAGTTGAATTTACACAGTGGCGGAATATAAGAACATGTTACAAATAAAAAAAAACTATTTTAAGTTTAATTTGAACGGCAATAAATTAAATATTTAATAGGGAAGGTGAATAGTGAACGTAGGCTCCGATAAAAGATCGGAATCTACAGCAATAAGAACACCGCCTTCAGTACGCGCCAAAAGATTGTATGTTAAAGATATGTACTTATTTTAAAATAAAGAAAATTCGGAAACCTCAGGTTTTAACAAGGTTTCGGTAAAGATAACTATGTTAGGCTCAAAAGAAAAACTATCTTCCTAAAGTTTACTAAGTTTAAAGTTAAGACCTCTAACATTCTGGTACGATAAAAGAAGGGTTAGTTTTTAGACACATTACAAAAAGAAGAAAAAGTTTCGTGGCAGTGCAATCAGAAGCCGATTTCTAAGTGTTTTGGCCAGAATGAATTGCAACAAATAAGGTTGAACGATTCCGCTGGAACACTAATTTTAAAAGTGCTAATTTACCTAGCATAATTAAATCTAAATTTATCAACAGATAAATCAGATATTTTTGTCTTCACTTGCATGTAGGCCTTATCATCATGAACCAAAGTTCCAGGGGCTAGCTGAGAGACAAAAATTTGTTTTTTATCTGGGACGGTTAACAGGGGCTTAGCAGCCCTAATTACTTGCAGTGGGATAGATACTGACAAGCTCTGGGGGAAACTAAGAGCAGTATTGTTGACCGAAAAATAAGTTTCAATTACATGTTTAGAGGCCCCAGACCAGTTACAGGCAAAGGCTCTGGTATTAAGGTTTATGGTTGCCTCAGACGGCAACACCAGTTAAGACCAAAGACTTATTAGAAATATAATCTTTGACTTTGGTTGGGTAACCAGCACATTTAGCATTTGCTACATTGACACATAACCAACAAGAAATAAGTTTAGCCTGAGACTCAAGATGAAACTTACAAATTCTCACACACAGACATGATAAAATAGAATTAAAACATAAAATAAAAGTTAATTGATATGTTCAAATTTAGTTTTAAAACACACGTTGTACAAAAATGAGAAATAAAATCTAAAATACAAAGACAAGCTTATATGTGAATACACAAATCAAAACAAAAATACAACAAATGCCGGGTCGCAGTTTTTATGGAACGACTCAAGCAAGTAAGAAAAAGAGCAAGAGGGTAAAAGCTGTGGGAGAGCGGTAATGCAAAACAGGCCAATACAACAATAAGTGTTAGTGTGCAAGTATAAAAAGAGCACTAAAACAAAACTGAGAGCAAGTACGCAAAACTGCCAATAACAACAATTAACCTCGGAACGAGAAATTGTTTCACTGACGCTAAGCAAAACAAATACTTACAGGCGGGCAAAAAATTATTGTTATATAGTATAATTTACCAGTTGAATAGAGCACAAACTAAGGAAGCAATGTACCAGAATAAGTTTGAAATTTTTGAAATGAAAAAATTATTAATTTAGTCACAAATAAACAAATATTGATAAGACTACAAGAAAAACACGACCGTCTACAACAAAGCACAAGTTACTTCAGCAATATGTGAAATTAAATGGCACAGAGCACGTCTGGAGTACCACGGGAGTGCCAAGAGGCAATGGTCAAGTCGAGCGTGTCATCCGACTTGTACGTGCAAGTATCTCAATGCTGTCGTCTGGAGGGTCAAGAAGGTGGTTTAAGTGCGTTCCACTAGTACGAAAGGCTGTAAACAGTACTGTTCACGTGTCAACAAAGAGGTCACCATTCGAATTAATGTTTGGCATTAAGATAAACAATGCAGCAGAGGATCGTATTAAGGAAATACTCGAAATAGAAATGCTTGACAATTTTGGTAACGAAAGGCAACAAATCCGATGCAATGCCAAAGTTGAAATTATCAAATCCCAAGAAGTCTACAAAAACCATTTTGACAGGAAACGCTGAAGCGATTCTTTTTCTTTTCTGGATTGGAAGCAATTCCAAATTGGCTTTTACCTAGCGTAATTAACCTGATACTTCTTTTAAGTAAGCCTTTTTATTTAATGAACATCTTTGATATATCCGGACAGAATAGTTTCTTTGATTTTTATATTGTTGTGCTGTGTTTGGCAAAACGATATGAATTGTTTTTTCTTTTGATTGTGTGAAGCGACAAAAATTGGTTGGTACCGTTATTATCAAAAAATGTTGTTCCTGTCGACTGGCATTGTACTAATCCCTTTTTGTGAACAATTGCGGAATGGTTTAAAATGAATCCGATGTGTCCGCTGTAATTAAGTATTTTTCGCTTAATCTACATACAGAATAATATAATTTTGTGTTGAAGGTTCACTTTATATTATTACTGATTATAATTAGTTTACATATTTTATTACTATACTTAAAAGGTGGCAACTGCATTACGTGAAATGCGTCGGGTCGATGAAGAAATGAAAAACGTGAAAAAGTTTCAACTGAAACTCCTATTATTTATTGTAAAGCTATTGAGGATTGTGAGAGGTATGTATATATGTCTATTAATCTAGCTTGACATTTTTGTGTGTTCCATAGACTAAGTGTTTTCTATTAAATATTTCAAGATTTTGAAAAATGAATATGATATTTGTTAAATAAACGAGCACTGTATGCATTTATTTTTGCAATTAATTTAGTTGTCACATTTATAATTATAATTGCGAGATTGCGAATTTGTACTTGACTACGGACAAACTTTCCGAACCACGAAATGAAATTAGCAATGAACAGTGCTGAACGAAACTCTGAGTTTAAGATTATTAAGTTATATAGTACATTTTTTAAAATAAGCACCTTCTTATTCAAAAGGAATTAATTTTTTTAAATTTGTTTTAGGTATTTTACTTTCAAACATAATCCCAATAAATAAGCTTTGATCTTATTTTCGTAGCGAACTAAATCTCCAATATTATAGTCACTTTTAATTTGTGAATTTTCTTTGAAACTTTTATTATATTTTTTTACACCTTTTCTACTCTTTGGTGTGCTTACATAGAGAATACTGAGAATTTCGCGGTGCTATATTATTTACTACCTGGTTTGAATGGCATAATTTCCTGAACAATGGGATTTAATCGGTCACTCTAGGCATGCCTGTCGTAATGTGCATCAATTGATGTACTTTTTAAAGTTTTATTCGATTGTCACTTTTTAAACTAAACCTTGTCAGCCCCGCTGACTGAGTCTGCTCAACCATAATTTATTTATTGTTCGCAGTTTTATCTGGGCGCGACTTTGACAATGAATAAACAAAGTTCCGCTACGGTTAAACCAAAAGGCGGCATTCGATTAGCTATATAATATATAATAGTATAAGAATATATAATATGGTACGAAATCAGTTTATTTAACTGAGCAATACAGCAAAACGACTGTCGAGCGACTTTGGCTCAAATATTGATTTGCCTAGTCAATTCAATTCAATTTGAGCCGCGCCGTACAGAAGTAGCTGATCTCTTAACTGTGCCCGTACCTATTCCTTTTTCTCCATCCCCCATCCTTAATTCCTCTCCTAACATATTAGACCTTTCCCTATACTTTCTCTGTCTCCTTCTCCCAGGAACTTTCCCAACTCCACTCCGCTATTTACGCCTTTTGCTGCACCCACTGCTCCAGTAGTTGATCCATCACCATCTACTGGAGCTGTGGCGAAAGCTACACGATTTAAAAGTAAAGGAGTTAGTCCCTTCTTCACTCCCTACTCTATCTTTCATTGCTTCTCGTAGACAAGTTTTTGTGTCTAGACTATCGACTGATACAACTTGCGAGTCGATAGTTAGATATATAGCTATAGAAATCTCTTCTTTTAAAATTAACGTCTCTTCAGATTTCTTTAACACAATATGTGACTCTAATTTCTGGCCTCCACACATGATTGTTCATGAGTTTGGGCCGAAGAAACGAGTGCAACCTTCACCTGTAGTTCTTCCTACTAACATACCTGCAACCAATTTATTTTTTTATTTATTTATTTATGAAATGTCAACTATTAACATTCGACCAAAATTTGAAAGTAACAATACAATATTTAATATATATTAAAACTGAAATAATATAATTTAAATTTAAAATGAAATATTTAAGTAAAAAATGTAAGTTGATATCTAATAATAATTGAGAATATTAAATAATCCAACATTTGTTCGAGGATTGAGAAAACCCCAATCAGATCACTATGATTAGTAAAGCAAATTAGTGCAAGTTACCACGTGCTAAAAAGTTAAGGATATGGTTTTTAATCGTATCAAAAGAGGACTCTGAGTTGAAGATTATGTAGTTATACATGTAGTCAACACAGAGAACTCGAAAAAGTTTATGTAGAGAATAGTTAGTATTACGACAATTTAGAGAAAGTGGTGAAATTACGGTACGCCTTAAAGGTACGCTTGCCATCCTACTATAGTAGGCTCTTACTTTTTAATCTTCCTTCTTTAACTAACCGTAAAATAAATCTAGCTGTTTTATTTATTCAAAAATTAATGAACGGTAACATAGATTGTTCTACTCATTTAAGGCACCTTAATTTCGCTATGTCTTGCAGACCTACTAGGAACTGTGTTTCTCTATATCTTCTGGTATGCGTCTCTGATTATGCCCTGCACAATCCTTTTCGCATTTTATATTTTCTTTAGAACTCTTGTTTCCATGCTTTTTCTTCTGAACATTCTCTTTGTTCAATCAAACTTTCGCTTTTATATCACCTCCGCTAATACCTATTGCAATCCTATCCCCAATCCTTGCAACATATGTTGAAAAAATTCAAATTTACAATCATTTTTAATAATACCCCAAACCTTTTTTTACTTTTTAATTTCAAGTTTACTTTTAATATTTTATATTGTACAATTTGTGTTAAGACATTTATTTTTCTGCTAGTCGACTATTTTTAGTCGTCTCTAAATAAAATAAATAATAAATAAATAAATAAATTTTATAGTTTTCACATATAGCTAGAAGATATTCTGCTTACGTATCTGTTACAAAATGTGAGTTGTATGTTACTAGACAAATTTCGTCCTTTAAAATTAATATTTCCTCTGATTTCCTTAATACTATCTGCAATTCTAATTTCTGACCTCCTCACATGGTTTTTTCTGTTGTGACAATAGTCTGTTTTATGTTGACAATTATTAAATTTTGTAATGGGAAACTTAGCAGATAAATGTTTCATTTATTGCAACGTTACTTCTGGTTGTTGATTCTAGTTTAGGCAACAGGGTCCCAATGGAGATCCAAGGAATGTAGTCTTTTTAGTCGTCTGATGGAGTTACTGTTGTGCAGCAGGCAAAGTAAGGCAAGGTAATTTGCGTGTAGGTTGAGCCTTCTTATATATTTTGGGCTGCTTTTATTCTGCATTTATGCTGTATAAACGAAGTATTTTCACTAGTAAATGACAATGACCAAACTTTTGTTCTGAGTGATTTAACTTGCCACTATAATTTGGTATTTCTTCAAAAGCGCAAATTTTCTTACTCCCTCCTTTACTTTTTAGTTCGTATATTAAGGGTTCCATTTTATCAAATAAATTCAATTCAACTAAAATAGATTCATATGATTTTGTTTTTATTAACAATTATTTTAAGACTTCTATCTCCAGGCACAACCGTACATCGTCATCCTTAAAGGTGACCTCTTAATAGGCCACAGCAGCGAATGAGGGTTGACTTGCGTCGACGAAGACATGCATCTGTATTGTCTTAACGACTTTTTACCAAAAGTAATAACGCGGGCTCCAAAACTTTTCAACGTTGTCCATTTCTTGACGCCATTTTCCATTTGCGATACCGATCTCATCTCATCCCACTCAACGTTGCGTCGCCAGATCTCACACAGCAGTAGTCTAGCTGAGATCAATTGACAGCTTAAGAAGCCCAAGGGATCAAATGTGGACATTGTAAGGCTCTAAAATTCCCTCTTAGTAGGAACTCGATCTCCATTTAACACGCTGGTGGGTACTCGATAATACTTCAAATTAAACTTACACAGGATCTTCTTCCCAGCTTCACTCCATCCGACATTCGTTATGGTCTCGTACTGGGTCAATGATCTTACCACAGCTGGTGAACTTGAGGTAAGCTTGCATAGCTTAAACCCAGCGTTAGCGTGTATTTCTCTCACTCGTGATGTAACGGAGATGGCTTCACTCTCACTAGCGAAGCTGTCTACATTGTCATTCACGTAGTGATAGGCACTGATGGCTTTGACGGCGCTGTGATCTGACTGTAGGTACTGCGACGCATTCACAGTTTTAACGTTATGTGCAGCACTTGGCGAACAGGCTGCTCCAAATGTCATTACGTTCATCTCGTATATGTCAGGATCCCGCCGATTGTCCCCGTTTCGCCACAAGAATCGTTGAGCACATATATCCTGTGGTTGTATCAACCCCTGATGAAACTTCTCCTTGATGTCTCCACATACTCTAACTGAGCCTTCTCGAAAGTAAAAAAGCACGGCCCCCAGTGACTTATAGTGTTGCGGTCCATTGGCCAACGCTGAATTCAAAGATATATTTCCCACTCTGGCTGCTGCTTCAAACACCAACAGAATTTTTCTCGGCTTGTTTGGGGTTTCAAAGCGACTTCATTACGCTCCAAGCGTCTGGCATATCCTTTGTTGACGCTGTCGCGAATTATTTCGGCGTTGGCTTGTGCGAAGTTAACGTCACGTTTCATCTTCTTCTCTATGTTAACTAGCCTTTTGTACGCCATATCGTAGCTTTTAGGCAATACAATGTTGCTACCTTTCCATAATAATCCTGTCTGGTAACGTTGCCCCACTCTCACCGTGGTTTCTTCGAGTATCCTTTGCGCGTGGACGTCATCGGTGGCTGCGACTGGCGGCACGGGCTTTACACCAAAGTTCTCGATCTCGAAGTAGTCATTCACCATCCGTTCGACAGTGTCGTCCCTCGACACTGCAAGTAGACATGACTTCGGCGATGGCATCTTTGGTTGACCATTCACTGGCCCAAATACTACCCATCCAAGTTCGGTAGTGGCCGCGTATGGTCCATTTGTTGTAAATCGTCTGGTCTTCATTGGCAATCCAAGATGGCACCACGTTGCTGTACGGTCTCATTGGTAAGAACGCCCCTGCACCTTTAGTTTGGACGTCACGTCGATCCAAGCTCTGCATAGGCAGACTCAGGTTGGAAACGGCATAAATGTTTCGCAGCACGTTACGCTTGCCTTTGCGTACTCCACTAATTTGCAGGCTTACTATATTGGTTGGTTCTCTGGTGTCCCTGCCACCAAACCATTGTACATTCAGTTGCCTGCGCTCTCCTTTCAATCCCAGGTCCCGCAGTAGATCATCGTTACAGTGCGTACGTATTCACATTGCTCGTTTGCTCCATATAACGATACTGGCAATATGCGAAATAGTAAGCGCTCTCCTTCTGGATCAACACAGCTGAAGTTCATCCTTGGCGAACGCTGGGCATCCGTTGGTTGGGACGGCTCCCGAGAACGCTTTGTCGTCCTGTTGGCTGGCTCGTGAAGGCGCGATATATATGTTTTGATATATATTTTTGAAAAGAATACAACGCTCGATTTATATTTTATGATATTTATTTTGAAGCGGTTCGATCCAGGGTTGAGTATCAACTGAGGTTCTTGCTGTACAATAATTTTCTTATATTATAATTCTGTTGGAGGTTTACATTATGGGTTTGTATTGGTGTGTGGTGGCCAAAATGCTCTTTGGCCCAGCTATGTTTAAGTTATTGTTAAAGTGGTTCAGCTTTTGTTTACATTAAAGTAGACTGAAGTCCAGGCTGCATTATTGTTATTGGTGAGGGTATTGTTAATGGTGAGGGTGTTGACATCTTAGGAGTAAGTACTGGGGGAGAGGTAAGTGATGACAATCGTATAACTCCTTCACAGCTAAAGTTTAAATTCTCCTGAATTCTTTTTATTTTAATGTGAATATTTTTCTTTTTTAGCTTAATATATAAATAGTGTCCTACTATAATTATGATAAATGTAATGACTAATGCCATTCCATAACCGACTTTTTTGTGAAACTTTAATTCTGTTATTTCTTTTAAATTTTCAAAGTTTTAAAGTGTAAAGTGTAAAGTGTTCAAAATTTAAAGTGTTCTTGTATGATTGATTTAATAAGTTTGTGGGGTAGAAAAATCTATCATAGAATTCTGTTTGTTCATTTGAAAAAGTTTCATATAATATTTGAATCCGGCAATTTACAAATTGAATTAAGTAGTTTCCATTTGGTATTATGTCTCTTTTGTCACAATTTTAAATAAGTCTTTCGTTTTTAGCGTTTCTTATGATTACTGTTTCATCATCTATTTGTTCTTTACTTGATTTGTTGTTGAATATAAATTTGCAATTATTATAAAGTGTACAACTTTTGCTTAATTTTAATTCTCTTAAAATTACATTTTCCTTATATTCATATGTTTTATTTTTAATTTGTGTGATAATTAGGTTTTCTTGATCAATTTGAATATAGTTTTCATTTGGCATTGGAGTGATTAGTTTGAGGTCTGTTTTAACAAAGGTTTTGGGTAGTTTGATTGCCATTACAATTGCATTGTTTTTGTATTTTAAGATGCCCATTCTAATCAGTTTAATTTTGTAAAAATCTATTTCAAATTTAATAATTTCTTCTTTTGTCAATATTTCGGGTAAAAATATATTATTTTTTGCTGATGCTATATTTTCTTGAATGTAATTTACTTTTTCTTCTATAATTTTTAATTTTTGCATTTGGTCATTAAATAAGATTTTCTTTATTGTTTCTTTGCTTTGTTCATTTATTTTTGCTTGAAATAGGTTTATTATGTTTCTGTCTTGTAAAATAGTGCTTGCTAGTTGGTTAATAGTGTCATTGAAATGTGTATTAATATAAATTTGTTTATTCATATTTTTAATTAATTCATGGTTATTTTGGTCTATGATGTCTAAATGTTGTATTATATTTTCCCTATCTTCATTGTTCATTAATCCAAAAAGCCATTTGTATATTCTTCCTGCTTCATTTATAAGTCCTCTCTTTGATCTGATAGATGGGGTTATAGATTTGATCTTAGCTTTGATTAGTTCTATTTCGTTAATGATTAATTCTTTGTCTGTTATTTCAACGTTTTGTATATTATTTTCTATTTTATTGATAATGTTAGTAAGTTGATTTATGTTAATAATGTGTAATATTATTATGGTTTCGTCGATCACTTCTATTGACTGAGTGTGTATTGGTACGTATCCTGCTTTTTCTTGAATTGGTACCACATGTAGTCTAGCCTGTACCATTGAGAGTGATATTAATATGATCAACAAAATGTTCTGTAAATGGGGAAACTTATTACTAAGGTTGTATATATGTATGTATATAAAATTCTTACATTTTTAATAAAAAATTTTTTTTTACATTTTTTTTTATACTTCTTCCATTTTTAATGGTCTCTTAATATTACAGGGGTGTACGTCTTCTAATTTAGCATGTCTGAAATACGGTTCATCTTTGTGTCTAAGGCGTTTATAATTTTTTATTGGGCCTTCTTTTCTGTTTTCCTTATAGTTTTCCCTATTTTCATTTAAATTGTCTATAATTTTTTCTTTGTTTTTGTTTATTGTTTCTTGAAGTTCTTCTGCATTTTTCTCATTATTTGCCTGGTTAGGTGAACATTCAATAGTAGTATGATACCTTATATTATATGCTCCTATTGCAATCTGATTGTTTCTATTGGCTTTGTCAGATGTAATTCTACATTTTTTTCGTTTAAAAAACTTAATGTTTGTTCTGCTCTGAATTCATTGTCCATATTAACTTTCCTGGGTTTACAAAACTTTGTAAATTGCTCTGTTATGATGTGTAATTTCGCTCTCCAATTTATGTCTTTATTATAATATGCTGTTGCAAACTTAGTGAGTTTGTCTATTACTGTTAGAAACGATCTATGTTTAATATGGAAAATATCTATGTGAATTATTTGATTTTTTTCCTGTGGGGTTTCCGTTCCGCTAAACTTTGGTTTAATTGGATTTCTGTCATATTTCGAGGGATTCTTTTGTATGGTAAAATGCGAATTGTTTATGAAGTTGATCTTCATTTTCTATTTCTATAGCTCTTTTTGTGCATTTTAAGAATTATTATATTTTTCTGTCTTTAAAAAGGTCGATTAAGATACATTGTACTTTGTAATATACTGAGTCTGGTACTTCTGAATATATGCCTATTGTGCCTTTATTTATATTATTTTGTAGTTTTTGTTATATTTCAAGTGTTTCGTATGCTGGGTTAATTTCTATAATCTTTTCTTCATCTGATAATACTATCCTTTGCTGAGTATGTTACAATGATTTGTGTTTAAAATTTGTTTACTATTTCGTCTTTTATATAAAACTCTATTGGTTCGCTTTTATCTGCTGAGTGTATGGAGTCCGATGTTTCTAGATTCGATTCGTCTTTATTATCTATGTTTATAAGCGGTGCTGTTTCCTGCCTACTCAAGAAATCTGCTACTTTATTGTCTTTTCCTTTTACATATTGAATGTCATAATCAAATTCTTGAAGTTTTAAAATCCATCTTCTATGTTTGTCTTTTCCTTTCCTTTATATTTCTTACTTAAATATTTTATTGGTTGGTGGTCTGTTATGATTTCAAATTATGATCCATATAAATAATGTCTGAAATAATCTACTGCATAAACAATAGCTAAGAATTCTTTTTCAGTTCCGCTGCATTATTTCTCGTGTTTATTGATACGAATGCTACTGGTTGACCTTGTTGTGACAAAACCGCGCCAATAGCAAAATCACTCGCATCTGTTGTAACTGTAAATTGTTTGTCGAATTCTGGAAATTTTAATATTGGGTGTGAACTTATAAGTGTTTTTAGGTTTTCAAATGAGTCAATAAACTCTTATTGTATTTCCTTTTTGTAAATATTTAATCATTGGGTATATAACTTTTTAGTAATCTTTAATGAATTTTCCGTAAAATTCTGTCATGCCTAAGAAACCTTCGAGTTGTTTTTCTGTTCTTGGAATGGGAATAGCTAATATATCTTGTACCTTTTTTGGATTTGGTTTTATACCTTCTCTTGTGAGTACATGTCCGGAAAAGCATTCTTAAGTTCTTAAGTTAAAGATCAATATATCATCTAGATATACCACACATATTTTGTTTATGTACTCTCTTAAGATGTCATTCATTAATCTCTGAAAAGTTGCTGGTGCGTTTTTGAGTCCGAATGGCATTCTAACATATTCATAAAGTCCCATTGGTGACACAAATGCTGTTTTTTCTATGTCTTCTTCAGCCATCAAAATTTGATGATAGCCTTTTGCTAAGTCCAATGTACTTAAGTACTGTGCCCTACCAAGTTTGTCTAATATTGAGTCCATAAGAGGTATTGGGTATTTGTCTGAGATTGTTACATGTTTCAAACGGCGATAGTCTACACACAATCTATATTTCTTCACTCCTGAATTATCTATTTTTTTCGGCACTATGCATATAGGTGAACTATATTTGCATCTGCTTTTCCTTATTACACCGCTTTTTTCCATTTCTCTTATTTGTCTTCTGATTTCCTCTTCATATTTTGGAGAACACCTATATATTTTGGAATTTATTGGTTGGTTTGTAGTAGGTTTTATACTATGTACTACTGTATTTGTGTTTGTTAATTGATCCTCTTCCTTGTAATATAACCCTTTAAATTTTTTATTTAGTGATCTTATAATTTCGCTTTCTTCTGTATTTAAGCCTGTCATATTGAAGTCTTCAATTTCACTCACTTCTAGTACACAAGTTTCTTCAGGAATCTTGGACTAGAATGAAATTTAGACATTATTTGTTAATTGTATTGTTTTCTTAATATTATCTATTTTTTTTATGTTTCTTTGAAAGAAGTCCATGCCCAATAGAAAATCATATGATTTGTCTAGGAATGCAAATATTTGGGGAATATTGAAATTCACTCGGTGCTTTGGTTTTTACCAGAAAAGTATTCGTTTCAAATTTTGTGTTAATAGTGTGAATGGTCTTTGTGTACTTTTCTATTTTTTCATAAACATTTTCCTGTACTCTCTTTGTATTCACTAAGCTAATTGTGGATCCAGTGTCTATTAAAAACAAAAATCTGCATCCCTCAATCGTTCCTTCTATATACATATTTAGATTGTCCGAGGCTACTGGGTAAAAAATTCTTCAGGGTTCTCCCTAATTGTGCTCTCATTATCTTCATCTACTAAGCTGTCTACACTCATTGCATCTTGAGGATTTTGTACGTTATTATTTTGTCGTGTATTTTGACTTTGGTTTCTGTATTGTTGATTGTTAGTATTATGTTGGTTTTGTTGCTGATTGTTAGTATAATTTCGATTTTGTTGTTGATTGTTAGTATAATATTGTCTTGTGTTTTGGCTTTTTTGTATATTGTGGTTTTTATAATTATTCCCTGTACTTGCTTGTTGCTTGTTATCGGTATTTTGGCTATACATATTGCCTGATCCATTATCAAAATTTTTTCGAATTAATAATTTTTTATTTAAATTACCCATGTTTAGACCAATATATTTTGCAATCTCATCTCTTACTGCTGGTACTGTAGTAAGAGGCATTAATGAAACTGCCATAGATCCTGAGGCTAATTCTTTAATTTTTGTATTAAGAGTGCACTTAATATATTAACAAGATTTTCGTTGTTTTCAAATACCGCAAAATCGGTTATTTGTTCTACAATGTATCTTACTTTAATATGGCATTTATCATAACTCGATCAGATTACGGGTTTCAGGTTTCCTGATTATAGGCGACTCATGTGAACAATCATCTCTGTCGGCATTGATTTTTTCTTCTGATTCGTACACTTTTTCAAAAATTGTGTCTTATTTGTAAGAAACTTATCCTGTTGAGATGGAGTTGCAACAAGATCTTTAATTCCGATTATCGGATCCTTGTCTAGGTCACTGATTGTTATATTCAACTTGTCGGTTTCCTTATTTTTGAGTTGAAATAACCGGGTTCTAGTTGCGCAAACCAATGTTGCACAGGCGTAATGAAATATATACGAGTTTATACCAATGGGTATGTTATATATGTATATAGTACATATGTGTTGCAACACCATTTTTAATAGCTAAAATTTGTTTGTTGCTATTATAGTATGAGAGCAAGATGTTACCAAGTTGAAGAGCAGTAGCAATCGCGCGTCGCGCCTTTTTGCCTTTTCATTTTGAATTTCTTGTTTGAGGTGTATAGACGCCTCGAATGCTGAACTGAAGTGAGAGAAAGCTAGATAAGAGAGCTAGCTAGGTACAATTTATTTCTTGCTCTTTATTGCAGTTCGTGGCTTACGGTAATACGTAGTAGGGAATGGGCGACTGCTAGAGGTTTTTCCTTAACCATCATGATTTCGAGTTGGCCTTACAAGTTAAATATGATAAGATATGTGGCCAAAAACATTTTTCTAATTATTGTGATTCAAAAAAATATAATATCTGTTTTAAAAGTTTGTTATGCGTTAACTTTTGGTCCACTCAACACACAATAAATGTATAAACACCATTTTCAATAAGGAAACAAATTGTATTTAATTTTTGGTTGAGCTGTAAGATAAAAAAAAAACTAAAAAAGGCACGATTTTCACGGCAAAAAAGTATTGGCACACATGTTCAAAAACAATAGTATGTAACCGATTATTTATACTTCATATTTTGTTGTGCCTCCCTTTGCTTTAATAATGACTTTTAAGATACGTAAGTATTCTTTGAGAAATGTTCATGTACGCTCTGTTATCCATTTTGTCATCAATGAACACAAGATAAGCAGACCCAGATGCCGCGAATTACCGCCGCCGTGTTTCACTGTTCTTATAATACTGTCAGGGCGGAAATTCCCGCTCCGGGATTTACGCCCGAACATTCAAACCAGCAGGAGCAAATGCAACATAGATAGTAAGAAGTAGGTTAGCACTAGGTTAGGGAAAATGAAGTATTAGAAAATAAGTAAGAATTACGTTAGCACTAGGTTAGAGAAAATGAAGTATTAGAAATAAACGCCAAGAAGGTAGAGACAGAAGAAAAACTATGAAGTATTATCAAATAGGCGGAAATACAGGGTATGAGGTAGCACAGCAGAAGTGGTCAATAGCGAGGCAACGATGTCGCAGCGGCCGAGCTTTCGAAATGCGGGGCAAGAGAAGCTTTCGCTCAGCGTGCTCACTAGCCGAGCTGAGTGCATCATAATACAACGCAAAAGCTCACCTACAAAGCTTTCGCTACGAATGCACTGACATAAGCTTACGGCCGCGGCAATGCAGCGATCAAGCGCACCAAAGCTTTTACCGGGGAGAGGGGCATTTGTGCGTTGAACAAACTCAATACGGCGTTATGATTATGCGCTTCGGCACCAACAGAGTCAAAGCGCCGCTCAGGAATTACCAATACTGTCAAAGCGCCGCTTAGAAGTCACATGCATGCACCAATACTATCAAAGCGCCGCTCAGAAGTCACATGCATGCACCAATATTGTCAAAGTGCCGCTCAGAAGTCACATGCATGCACCAATATTGTCAAAGCGCCACTCAGAAGTCACATACATGCACCAATACTATCGAAGCGCCGCTCAGAAGGCATATGCATACACAAATACTACTAAAGCGCCTCTGAGATGGAACAAAATCGCTCTCATGGACTTTGTTAACAGGAAAAACACGCATGCGCCCAGCTGAAAAAGGAACAACAAAGCACACGCAGGCGCAGCGGGATTAAACTATTACCAATGCAGTCTAACAGGGGGATAACAGGGTAAACTTAGAAATTAACAGAAGTAGGTCAGTAGGCTAATAAGGAGTGGGAGAGAAATCAGTCTGGGCAGAAGCCAGCAAGGGGATAGAGCCAATGCGAAAAGAGTCCGCGACAAGTGAACCAATACGAGAGAGAGCAATACGCGAGAAACAGACTAACGAAACGAAAAACGGAAAATAAGACAAATTAAGAACCACGAAAAGGAAAGCAACTAACGCTACGACGGAAAACAAGCACGGCAACTAGGGCCACCGACAAAACCACCAAAATTTAAATATGCAGGAACGGGACCACGGCGACGGGCACAATAACAACAACGAACAAAATAGAGCCAAAGGAACGGGACCGAGAGCGAGCCGGAGGCAGTGGCGTCGGCGAGAAACGGTGAACGGAATACGGGGTAAGCTGGCAGCATTCTTGGCTCACAGGAGCAGTAGTGGGGGTAGATTCGTATAAGTGGTGCGGTTAGTAGGTGTACATGTATGAACGCAGGGTAGTGAGTAAGGAGATAAGTTTTAAGAAAATAAAGACAGTAAACATTTACATGCGGGAATGATCCCGGTGTAGATTATTGACCTCGGTCGAGTTCCGCTAGTCGCTGGGCGTATCATAGTGGGTGCAGAGATGTAACCCCTCGCCCTCACTATGACAATCCCAGTGACCACCGGAGTTAATGACCCCCCTTTTGCCCCAGTAGTACCTTTAGCCCCTATACCCCTTAGGCCCGTGCATAGCTATTCGGAGGTGGCATGGGGAGTACCGATATGTACCCCCTCGTACCCCGCATGTTTGCTCCAACAGCTTTGCGGCGGAGATCGGTTCTCCCCCTTTCCCCCACAAGACCCCCTCCTTCCTCAGTCTACAACGCTGTTACCGAGCGCCGTGACGAATGCAGAGATGTATCCCCTCGCACTCCCAAGGCACCCGGTGGCGGCGCAAGGATTGCAAGGAAGGAAGGCTACCCTCTTGCCCCTCCCCGACATCCTGGCCGCCATTCCGATCCCGTCGGTCGTAACCCGGACCCGGTTGTCAGCAGACCCGGGTATTCGGGGACCGACGAGGATCGCACGGGAACCGGGGTCAATTAACACCCGGCCTTGCCCGATTAAATGGCCCAGTATAGGTCGGAGGCCAAACCCAAATCTCGTCTCCTTTACCAAAACTTTGATGTAAGAAACCCTGGGCGCGACGGTGTCTACCCCGGCCAGAGAACTTCCTTACAATACATATTATTATGTTGCAGCTATTTATTTGGGTTTCGTCAAATGGTGAGCCATCTGAGCCAAAAAGATTTTATCTTGACTCGTCTCTAAATACAACTTTATTCCAAAAGGATTCCGGCATATTGATATGTACATACATGTTTATAATGGAAACTGGAACTGTCCAATTCGGACATCTAGAGAGATTTCTGCTACTTTACCTATTTTGCTCATCATGTCACAAAGTGAGGATCAATACTAACTTGAAATGCACTATTACGCAACAGATTTGCATATACGTAACGGGATAAACAACAGAAACTTTAGTTAGCGAAAACATGGCATACACATAAGGTGTGTCAATACTTTTTTGATGTTTTTTAGGCACAATTCTTCTACTTTGTATTGTATATCCCTTTTGCTTGCAAGTAACGGGGTATTTTTTGCTCCATTCAATTTAAAATAAGCTAATAATGCCCAGTACATAAACATTTTGTTTTTAAATACAAATTAATTCGTACTAAAGCACACATTTCTTCAAAAACAGTCAGTGTGTCAATATTTTTTTGAATCACTGTATACATATTACTTTAAATGATTTTAAATGATTTTTTTTGTCATTTCAGATTAGTACAAAATGAAATAGCAGAACTGTCACATATGGCAGAGGACTTACATACTTCTTTGGGTCACTCGATTGTTAAGAAAGATGCCTGCAAAGTTATTTTGCCAGAAGATAGAAATATACAGATCTTGGAAACGGTTGATCTAGATAATTTATTCGCATTTTTAACCGAGTGTACGCCACCACTTATTGAGGAAAAAATGAGATAATAAGTACCTTGACTCTCGATTTGGACGAGGTAAATCATTCACTAAAATTTAATTGATACGTTTCTTCGCACAAAAACTTTTATTAAGGACTTGAAAACTGGAATTTGGCCCATAAACGACGTTTTCATAAAAATAAAACCCTTCTGCCATTTCCAGTTTTTCAATAAAAAACAAGTAAGAATGGTTTGAATGTTCGACATTCAAACACCTCCTCCTTACTTCGGCAGGCGATGCGATACGATTACCCGGCCCGTCTTCCGGATGGTGATCCGGAATCGCTTCTCGCCCTGCCTCCGCACGATACGCCCGTGCCATTGAGGTGCCGTGGCCCGTCGCTCCTGGATTTCTCGAATCACTTCCGCCGGCAGCCGCCGGAATTATGGGCTGACAACTCTTGGTTCTTCCAATATCGTTCCACAACCACCGTAATCACCTGATTTAGCTCCATGTGACTTCTGGCTGTTCAGCAAACTCAAACGACAGCCCCGGGAAACCGTTTTGAGTTACTTGATGACATTAAACGTGAATCGTTTCGCACATTGAAGGCTATTCCAGAAATCGACTTTAATTACTGTTTCAAGGAATGGAAAAAACGTTGGCACAAGTGTACTGGGGCCGGGGGGATTACTTTGAGGGGGACGAAATAGATGTGGGAGAATAAATAAAGAATTTTTAAATTATGAATAATGTCTTACTATCTTTTGCTCACAGTAGTATGTGAAAAATCCGTAAGGTTTTTTACAGATACTAAAACTAATTTTTAGTACCGGCGAACTACCCGCTTACAAGATGCTCCAAATATAAATTAAACACTAAGGTTTTTTCCAAATAACGAATTTATTTGCCTAGTTGCAGCTAGCACTAATTTTCCACTGACTTCAATTGTTATTTCAACTACCTTCACACTTGAAAGGACTAGGAGCATTCTTCATATTCATTCTTCAACTTAAGAGACTAGGTTAAGAGAAATTTTTGGCGGCGTAGCGTCGCTAACTTTTTGCTATATTTTACTTAATCTGATCCAACAATATGTGTAGGAGATTCAGAGGGCGTGGACTTCTTGCATTTGCTTTATGGTAACCACATTCGTCAAGATATGGTGTGTGGTCTTTCTTTTAATATTTAATAACTGTAAGCCGAATGATGGACCAGATAAAATTGATTTTGAGATTCTACCCACGTACACAAAAACAAGAGGAGATGTTAGGAAATCAGTGGCTGAGTTGATGATCAAAGTTGCGCTGATACTAGATGTATATGGTGGATTAAAAGTATGTTTAATTATTTAAGATTGAGTTCGTATTTATAAATAACAATATTATGTATGTCGGCGCACACTAAGAGTATGTGGATGCTAGTGTAAGTGTATGGGTGTACAAACTCGGCAATTTCACCAGAAGACTAATTTAATCATTATGGTAATATTGCATCAGCCTTTAATTGTGCTGTGATTGGTTGTCTGCAGTTGTCGCTTTAAGAAGTACCGTTTTAGCGAGGCGAGCGTAGCGTTGCTGTCGCCGAGTGTGGTTCGTTGGTAAGCACAAAGAGAAGAAGGAACGACGCATCAGTTGCGTGTAGATCTTCGAGGTATAAAGACGAAACTCACTGCGCTACGACGATGCCGAAAGAAAGTGATTTTGTTCCAATATGTACATTTGTTTTGGGCCTAATGCAGTTCAACTGAACGTTCGTGTTATCTTAATATTTTATATTTAATTTAAACTATCTTTCTAAACATAGAACTGTTGCGATCGGTAACTTTCAACTAACAATATGTTATCAATTATTAAAACACTTAAATTCGTGAGCAGTGCAACATGGGGCTAAGTGCTACGCTGCCGACCGAGAAGAAAAGCAAAGCGTAGCGACGTTCACTGCTTCGCCTGCGCCGCTGTTTGTTCACTGCTTCGTTATGTAATACCCTTTCTGCCAACTGGTATGCTCGAAGTTGCAGAGCTTAATTCCGCTTAAGTATAGCACTTTGTTGTCACAAAAGGCTTAGGTGGAATACCTAATGCCGTTATTAGACAATTTAAATATGCAGACGACCGGTCGCAATATGTTTAAATGTGAACGCACTTGGCGATGTCGACCGGTACGTGTTATCCTGACTGTTCAGAAAATGAGTACACTAGAGGTTAGATTTTGGTTTAGATCTTAAGAAAACCAAAAATCTCTTTTTTATTTTAACCACAGCACAACGTGTCACAGATGTTGGCAAAGTGATCGCATGGTTCAACTAAAGCGGCCTACGTGCCAAATTCGCTTTCCATGATGATATCGCAAATTGTAGATAAGAAAAGACATAACGGTTCTATGGTGTGATCCGTCGCGCTTGTGTACGTTATTATCGACAACCTTTAGGTCGGGTAACCTCATTTCACTTTTGTGTTTTTTTGTATATAGGTATTCTTCTGCCTGGAATTTATTTGAAGATAAATTTATGATCGGACCAAAATCTGCAAGCTTACATATGGCGACTTCATCCGTTTGGAATAAGGTGTCGGCCACTACTTTTCTACGCTTCTATGCTTGATAGCGAAAGAAAAGCTTTGAACTTTATTTGGCCATCTGGCTAGGCGACCTGAAGGTCTTTCTGCTTTATAAGCTACTGTAATTATGCATTGTCTGCAACAACAACAAAGTCTTGCCCCTCTTTATATGCCCTGAACATATTTATAGCTATTTCAACTGCCAAGCATTCGAAATCAGTAACTGAATAGTAACGTTGCGCTTTGGATAACACAGATAAAGCCAAAAAGACTTGCGTCGCATAAGAAAATAAATAGTGGCTTAGTTTTTACAAAACGTCTAAGCTGGCCAGAGAGTCCTACATATCTCCCTTATTGTTTAACTGTTGCAGGAGTGAGTAAATCATTGATAGCTGTCACCTTGTCAGAGTAAATAAGTAATAGTAAAAATTTTACTTCTCTCATGCGAAACTTGGACTTAACAATCACGGCACCTACTCCGAACAGAGCTTTCTCGTATCCAAATGTTCTTGCAACATTGTAAACACACTGCGTTCTAATATCTTTGAGGTATCGGCTATCTCTTTTAATTTCAGTTTGCGAACGGACAATACTATTTTTCTATAATTTGTACGATATTTTCTGACGTTGCTGCTATGTTTGGGCGACCA
Organism: Hirtodrosophila trivittata; assembly: GCA_035045065.1. Taxonomy (NCBI): domain Eukaryota; kingdom Metazoa; phylum Arthropoda; class Insecta; order Diptera; family Drosophilidae; genus Hirtodrosophila; species Hirtodrosophila trivittata. Next base: position 97,911 of record JAWNNK010001013.1, read on the forward strand.
CTACGTTAAGCGCCTTCGGTGCCCACACGACCACGTTTAAACTCATTATACCTGTATTTGATGTTGGTTGATTATCCTGGGAAAGATTCAGAGAAATGCTTCTCAAGCCAAGTTTTCGCTTCTACCGTATTTTTTCCGGTCAAATAACAGTGCTTAATCAGAAGACAAAATTTCTTTTTTTCAATGTTGAAGAAAAACCCAAAGGTTGTCACTCAAGCGTTTATAATTTAAAAACACGTGTTCGCAGATTTAAGAAATTGCTTACACAGAGTTTATGATAATCGACCCTGTCAGGCCGGGGACTTATTGAGCATTGTGATAGCAATGTACATAGCAATTTCTTTGAACAGTTGCATATGATAATCAAAGTCATAAAACAGAACTAAGAGATCGTCTAAATAGACCAATACTCTTTTTATTAATCAAGCTGGGATTACTAGATCCATTAATTGACATAATATTTGTACGGTTTTGCATAAGCAAAAGGGTATTACCTTATACTGGTATAAGGGACGGTCACGTGTTGTAAATTATATCGAAACCGGTGATGAAAAGTGCTGGGCAATACCAGCCTACTACTGTGGGCATTTGTTTGAATTTGTTTGTGAAATAAAATATCTTTATTTATTCTTGTAAATGAATTTCATCCCCTTCAAAGTAATCCCCTCCCGATAAAATACACTTAAGACAATTTTTTCCAATCCTCGAAACATGCCAAGTAGTCCCTTCCATGAGCGTCTTCTTCAATTTAGCTTTTATCTCCTCAATCGACTCGATATGCGTTCCCGGAGTGGTCTCTTGAGTTTTGGGAACAGCCAGAAGTCACATGGAGCCAAATCAGGAGAATACGGTAGTTGCGGAACGATATTCGTCGAACTATTGGCGAAATGGTCACGAAGGTCGAGTGCAGTGTGAGACGGTGCATTATCGTGATGCAAAAACCAAGATTTTGTTGGCCCATAATTCTGGTCTTTTTAGACGAATTGTTTCACGCAAACGACACATAACACTCAAATCATATTCCTTATTAACAGTTTGGCGAGGTGGAAGGAATTCATAGTGCACCACACCACAAAAATTTAACTTGAAAATTCACCTCACTTTTTGCCCACAGTAGTAAATGAGACGTCCTTTCAGGTCACCTTATTCACTTCTCTCGAATCTATCATATTTTTTTACTTCCTCCTGTACGAGATACGAAATTACTGCTCTAAAGACTTTTGGATTCTACTATTCCCTAAGTTAACATATATTAAATTTTCTTGGACATTATCTTTTCTAATTCCGCTAAGTAAGGTTTGCTTTTGACTTGGAATTTGACATAGAATCTATTAACTTTGTCATGAAATATTGCTGAATTAAGTCTTTTACGATTTGCATAAACTTTCATCCAAAATATATGCGTTTGCACCATTTGAGTTTTGAAAGGAGCATGCATTCGATGACAGAACCAAAGATTCGCTGTGTGACCCTTGCATATTGTTCAAATGTGATATGGCTGGGTATTTCATCTAGACTAAACTATTCATAGTCGAATCTGCGCTAGACTCAGTCTGAGTGGTGGCATCGGATACTAATGATTTGGATGCGACAAGTGGATGTTGACTGACGCATCCGTGTGCCTGTTTTCCGCCGGTTAGAAACCGGCCAGTAGGTCTTATGCCCACACCAATCTCAAGACAGATATCGAAACGATGACCAAATTTGTCGCAGTTCCAACACTTAATTACTTGCGCTGAATAGCTGATAACTCTGATCCTGTATTTTTTGGCTCTCTATCGAGTTCAGAAACATGTTGCCGTTGAGCAAAGCTAGGCTTAGTTTGTTGTGGTATAACTGGCTTGCAAAATTGTTCGTGCGTGCGGATTTCTGCTCGTAAGCGCGTTAAAGTGCTTATTCCTAAATGCATCAACTCGTAAAGCAATGAATGGTTCGAGTGACGAACGACCAAATGTAGTCAGCATTGTTCTAAGATGTTTGTCTTCAAGCGACTAACAAGTCCATTATTCTGAAATTGATATTTGAATGATTTTTTGTCACCTTGATTACTATTATTTATGCACTCCCTTATATCCATGTCGGTATCGACATCACTTAATATTTCTCTAAATTCCTTACAAAACTCATTCCATCTGAAATGTTGCTGCGAGGGGTTGAATTTCTAAAACAATTCGTTGGCTCTTCCGCCGAACAATAAATGCAGATGATCGCACAGAATTATGGTATTGCCATAAAAATTTTGCCAAGCTAAAGCTTGGATGCTGTAAAGAAATTCTTTAGATGGCAGTCTGTCTTTAGCTCCGTCAAGCCTCTTATGCCAACTTTGAATTATATTCGGTACCCTTAGTTTGGTATATGTGTCCTACGAAATATTGTCCTGCGGGGAACCACTTTGGCCAGTACTCTAACGAGCATTAGTAGCCTGTTGGTCACCTATAAAAGGTGATTAACTTGTTAGGTTTCTCTCAGTTTCATGAATCGATTGCTGATTTCCTATTTGAATTCGCTGTTAGGTTCTCCATTAGCTGTTGCTGTGGGATCTGTATAGCTGTATGTTTGTATTATAGTTCTTATTTCGTCGGTATTTGTGAATCTTGGAACTCAACGGCACTCAAATTTGATGCGCTTGTGCAGCTGTCGTTGTCCTTTCTTGCACTTCTTGCCTTTCCTTTATGTTAAACTTGTCGGACTTGGCATCGGGTCTTCATTAGTCTCTTTATAAAAGCACCTTGACACTTTAATAAATAATAGGTGCACTATCTGTAAGTTATGCACCGGATAAAAAAGAGTTTGGGATTTTACCTACGTACTCAAAAACAGACATCAGGGTAGAAAATCAGCATCTAGGGTGGCTGAGGTAATTGATTGATGATCTTTGGGATCTTTTAGACTCCCATCCCGTCATAGTCTTCGGTCTTACAGAAGTTTGTTTTGCTGTGAGTGGATGCCTTTTGCGGTGTTGACTCTTTTGCGTCTGTAACTTGTATAGATGTAATACGTTTTGGACGAGCTGTAGATATTGCCCTCAGTACTTAACATCAACTTTCAATATTAGTTGGTTAGTATTATAAATTGGCATATTCGGTGACACATAGCACAGTCTTCTACGTGACATGAAGATCACATTGTACAGTATTTATCCCAGTGGTTGCAAAAGATGTGTTGAGTTTAGTTTAGTTTAAGATATTGATGACCATTTTTTCCTAGATGTTTTTACTTTTAATAGCCTTATAATTACGTTACGTGATATTGTTGCTTCAATTCTGTTTAGTACTTTTTAAAATCTTTTGCAGCTAATATATATTGTATTATTAAAATATTCAGGTGCTTAATTAATATAATTTGTAACTGTGCAGTGATTTGCCTCTGAACTTTTGTTTCATGGATATTCCCTTTTCTTAGAGAATTATACAAGGTGGTTCCCGAATTCTTTCCAGGGCATTTTCTGGTGGCACTACCTGTTGTTGAGGACTTGCGTTGGAAACATTCTATGTACGTTTTTTCACCAACTATTACAACTTATTAGTTTACTATTTCAGTTTCAATTGCGTTAACATTTGTTGTTCAGAAAAAATTAGTATTAATTGCTAGAGTATAATTGCGGAAAGCTAACAGTATGATTCAAAATATAAACTCTTCTAAAAAGCTTATAAAATTGCTAAAAAGCGATAACAGGCGTAACATTGATCGCTCGGCAATAAATAACTAAATTTATTTCAATGACTTATTCAGAAAACAATTTAAATTATTAATTTACAGTTTAAACATACAAGTATAGTATTGAATTTGTAAGAGTGGCTTTAAGAATTATATCAGACTCGTTTTTTTTTCTTTGTTTTGTTTGATAGCTATTGTCGTCATTTGCAAAGTTTTTCTTTGAATGACATGTCTTTCCACACAAACCCAGCAAGAGCCTTAACAGATAAGCGGTTCTCCATGTTTTTGACTCTTGTTATCACATTATTTCTGCTTCAGGAAACTTAAATAACCACCGTGTGGCGCTTCCATCGTGTTGATTTAAGTTCTGTTTGTGTGTTAAGTTGGTACATCTGTTGTTGATGTTTCCTCCACATCTTACAGTCATAGCTTGTCATTTGCACGTAGTACGTAGCCAAGAGTGCACCTGTCTGTGTGTGTTCGCGATTTTTTAAAATTTTAGAAATGAATTTAAATTTGCAACAGCGACTTTTATTAATTTAAATTTTGCGTAAAAATTGGATTTAATGGTGCGAACGTTCGAAGCATAATTTGCTTGGCTGAATCCGATCCCACATTCATCAAAAGGATTATTACTGGAGATGAAGCGGGGGTTTATGAGTACGACACGCAATCCGTTATTTTCAGTCAAAAAATAAGGCAATGCTCACGATTTTCATGGATTACACCGGTGTAGTGCATCATAAACTTTTACCAAAAGACTGGCATAAGTGTGTTGCAGTCGATGGGGATTAAGTTGAAGGGGACAATATAGATTTCATTAAATAAACTGGTATTTTTAACCCCTCTTTTCCACGTTTAAAAGCATACACTGCTTACTTCAGCTTATTTTATGAACAAGTTAATTTATTTGGTGGCTTATATTATTGTTATGTTCATGATGTTCTTTATCAGTGTTCTTAACTACACTGAAACAGCTTTATAACATAAGTTACTCATACAACGCATTGAGCACTGCGCAATATAATGACACATCTGAAGCCCTTCTATTTTTTTTCCGATTAACACCGTTTGGTCTTCTTTTTCTTTAGCTATTTGATTTCCGTGAAACAAACGTTTTCTGTAAACAATTGTCCGCTTGTTCGTTGTTCACTCTTTGTCTCTCTGTTTCTTTTATGATTTCAATCTTAAGCTCAGACAAGGATAGTCTACGAGATTTGGTAGCAACAACAAAGTTTCAAAGTCCAAAACCAAGATTATTAGAATATCTTCTAAAAAATACATTTAAAATTCTTGTACCTTGAAAGCCAAATCTGCATATTGATCTATTAATTTTTCCACGTCTTTGTTCTCAGACAAACTTAGCCGCAACAATTCTATACATAGCTCAATTGTCTAGTCGGTCCACGTGGCTGATATAGTAACAAAGAGGCTTTTCCCAGGCTTTTTTCGCTGATCTACAACTTTTTATATACACAGTTTATTTGTGGAACTTTTACACTAAGTAGTATGTTTGCCAGCGTCTACTCATCGTATGTGTCAAACACAGCTTTTTGTCAGAATCAGTCTCGCTTTTTCAATACTTCCATACCATAACACTTTTTATTTGCCCAGACCAAACCGCATAGCTATTTTCATCCAACTTTTCACCGGCATATAATACTTTTCCGCTCTTGTTTAGTATTTTATTTAAACTCAAACACAAGTAATTCGAATTAATAAAGATTACTTATTTTCGTGAGCTACTGGGTTTTTTGATTTTATCACAGTCCCGCCCAGATAAACTGGCGCACTCAGAGTGCATCATATTGTCGCACAACCAACAAAGAATAAATTGTGAACTCAGACACTGTGAGTGAGCAGTTTTTGATTTCTGGCCAAGGCATAGAGGAAGCAGTCTTATGCACCCCACACAAGGTACGCGGTCAATGATTAGAAGAAGAGATGTATACCTACACATGTATCAGGAACTGCTGAGCATCAAACGCAGCACCTCAGACTTAACGCAGCCGCCGACAAAGCCCCAGAGATAAGGCGGCTCAATAAGATAGCATTGCTTTTACAAAAGCAGTGGAGCAGTGTCAGAGTACACCCGCAACTGACTAGAGTACAACCTGGGGAATGCCAGTAGGTATCTGAAAAGAACTACCAGAAGACTGGATGTCTGATGGAGGTATCCATTCAATCAGAAAAAATGTAGGCAATTGCCACTTATCTACATAGCTTAACTTACACCGCTTCGGATTCAGCTGCAACTCAGTTTTGGACGCATTCTGTTAAATAGACTTGCTTATTAGGCCCGTGTCAAATTATGAGGTCAAAAACGATATGTTAAGCCGGAAATATTCTAAGAGTCCTAGATACGACGATATTGATGCAAAAACCCTCATTGCCCTAAACTCGTATTGGCACTAACCACCTTCTTTAATGGCATCTTTAGACTCCAGCGCTTCCCTAATGATATAATACGGAAAGTGTTCTCCAAACTATTTAAAGATTATTTTTTCCACTGCTCAAAGACGGTGACATGATGCCAGATCATGTACAAGTTGAAGTACTTGCTCACAAATTTCTACTTTTGGTAAAGTCGTACATAGTAAACAGATCGTTCTACGTAAGATGTGAAGATCACGAATAGGAATAATCAAAGTTGAGGTCCCACACGGCAGCGTGCTAGGTATGCCCAATCTTCTACACCCTACGGCTGACCCCTCAGTTCTTGAAATCATCGACATTCACATGGCTTCATATGTCGGCAAAACAGTTTTTTTTTTCACAAGATACTCAGTAATCCACAGAGACATCAAACTGCACTCCATCACTTTCTCTCTTTTATGTATTGAAACTAAACTGTGCAGCGCGTATTGTCACGAAAACTTACAAATGGATTCTCGATTATGCAGTTAAATGCCACATCCGGGATCTTAAAATCAGATGGCCATTTTGCAAAGACGTCAAATATTAAGAAAAAAAATTTTTGTAGCTATACAATTTTATGACTTATAGTCCTATTTTTGTTTGACAAAAATCTTAAGCGACGCCTAATTAGCGCATTTGTGTTAATAAAAACCTATGCCACAGTGAACTGTGACTTTCTTACTTTCCGTAAGAAAAAAATTACCAGGTTTTATTTTTTAAGTTATCACGGGGTTTTTACCATGTATTTTCTCCCCAATTTATAAGTCAGTTATTGCATCATATCATTATTTTTACATATATATATTTAAGCAGAAAATGAGTCTATGAAACCTATACTCAAATCACAATACCTTGTAAATAAATGATATGAAAAAAAAAACTGTCAGTGGATCTTATCTGTTAAAAGAAGCACCAATGATCTGAATATTTTCTGGTAAAGATTACTACGACCTCTCGTTGTTTATAAGAGAAGTAGACATTATTCAGGAATTATTCAGGGACAACCCAAACCCCCCATACAGAATTTCGGAATAAAGGAAGGATACCATTCCTTATATATTGTAATTGGGCGATTAGTATAAGAAACACGAATGTAAGTGATTATTTTGCTAAACACAAAAATTGCTTAGATAACGTACATATTAAGTACGAGAATTAAGAATCTCATTTGACATAACCAATTGATTTTTCCCTTAATATAAGAAAAATTATTTTCATTTCAAACGACCCAACATTTGTTGCAAGGATTAGGGAAAACCCAGAAAAACCCAATCAGATCAATAAGTATCAGTATATAAGTGTTAGAATAGAAGTAGTTAGAAAATTGACAATATAATAATATTTACATATACTATTAGGAGCAATAGTATGTAGAAGCATAGTATATTGAAGTGTGGTGGAATCAAGCTTGTAAAGTAAAAGATCATGGTTTACAGAATCAAAGGCGTTACTGAAGTCTGTGTATATGACATCAGTTTGCCTTTTCAATAAAAATGCTTAATTTACCAAGGTGGTAAATTCCAGCAAATTGGTCGTGGTGGAACAACCCTGTATATAACCATGTTGGGCAGGAGAGATGACTGATTAACAGAAATGCTGTAAAACAGAAACAATATGTTTTTCAAACAATTTAGGTAGAGCAGATAATTTTGCAATACCTCTATAATTAAAAATATCAGACCTACTACCTTTTTGTGTAGTGCAATGATATATGAATCCTTATAGCGATATAGAAATTTTGCAGATTCAAGTGATAGATTAAAAAGTTTTTGCAACGGTTCAGCTAAAGAACTATAACAATTTTTAAAGACACAACTGGGGATGTTATCAGGACCAGGTGAAAAGGTGAATATTTTAAGGAATAAATGGTAGACACTAGGGAGCTATAGGAAATACTGGGGATGGCAATATTGTTAATGGGTAAGATGTTATAAGAGTAAGTTAAGTTAATAGAGGAGACAGGGGAGTAATTTGATTGCAGAATAATTTGCAAATAACTCAACAGCAGAAGAGTCGTTGCAGGCTTCATCTATCCCAAGAAAAAAAGAGGAAGGTAAATTGGAAGATTTACGCTTCGAATTAACAAAATTAAAAAATTATTTGGGGTCACGAGTAAACTGTCCTTTAGAACGAGATAAGTAATTCTCGTAACACAAAGTATTAAAAAGGACTAAGTTTGACTTGGCTACAGAATACTTGAAACAGTCAACACTAGATCCTGATTTCTAAAATTTTGTTGATAAATGTTTTTTTTGTTAAATAAGACAGTCTATGCGAGAACCAAAGGGCCTTAGATATACGAATTGACGGGATGTAGGTGGGATACACTCATCTAAAAGTGTATTTAAGGTCTCATAAAAAATAGCTGAGGGCAACATAAATGTCAATCGCATTATTTAGAGAAGACCAGTCAGTTACAAGAATGCATTCATTCAATAAGCGATAATTTCCCTTGCGAAAGCAACGACGTGGTAATTGTTGACGTGCGAATGTCAAATTATGCGACATAGGGAGTGAAAGAGCAATTTCAAATGCCGGATGATGTTTGTCTTCAGGGACTGTAATAGGCGAAGATCTAGAGACGGCTGTCGTAGCGAAGTCGTTAATAAAGACAAGGTCGAGAATTCTATCCAAATAATTTTAACTGAATTTATTTAGACTAATGACAAATCGAGTATGCCATCCAAAAATTCATGATGATTAGAAGGAGAAAGATAGCATGAGCTATTGAAGATATGACCATGAAATATTGGGTAAATTAAAATCGCCTAGAACAACAAAAAGATCAGTATCTTTCACATGTAAAGAGACTTCCTTTATACAAGCAATATGTTGCATATAAACTTGTATATCAGAAGATGGAGATATATAAGAACAAGTGATAAAGATCGAATGGGAAGTAAAAGTTACATTAACAGCAACAATTTCAACACCGGTGGGTACAGTAAATACAAATCGATCGGACTGGTATATGGATTAAATGGCAATTAAAACGCCGCCACCGACGGCGATTGAAACTGCTTCTGTCTGAAGATAGAAAAACAATTTGACAACATTTCACAGTCAGATATGGCAGTAGTCAGTCAAGTCCCTGATTAAGCAATAATGTCAGATTGAAGGGCAAAACTACTCAAGTAGAGGCTATTAAGCTTCGTTAACAGTCCTCTAAAATTCTGATATTGAATGTGAAAGGAGTCGGGGCATGTAACGAGTTCTTGCAACACTTGTCCTGCAGCATGTCATAAGGTAGACTACCTAAGTGTGAAGATTAACAACGTAAAGAGCATACAGTTCGTCTAATTACCGTGAACTCATAAACAGTCATATGTGAAATGCCAGCAAGTTTGCGGTCACATATGACTGGAAACGCATCAAATGGAACATTTATCTTGAAAGACGCAAGTTCGCGAAGCGTAGCATAATTACAGAGGGCACATGCAGATACACAGGACGAGGATTCGATGGGAACTCAAATTTATATTGGCTAGAGTAATTGACGCACATGAGCCAAAATCTGATAACAAGATGCTTAGCCACACTATTAAGTCTATAACAATTAATTTCTCACGTTATGATGCATTTTGGAGAGATCGGATTGCATGCGATAAGCTACGATAGCCAAGACCATCTCGAGCACCCGTAATCTTTTTTGGAATAACCAATAAGTTTAAAGAACTTTTCGATGTCAAGACTATTGATAACAGCACACTTAATGTAAGAACACAAACAAATATATTCGGCACTGACGTCCGCTTTGACAAGAGAGCAAAATTACAAATTGCGCGAGACAAACAAAAACAAACAGAGCACAGCAAAAAAGCCGCCAAAGTAGAATTGCAGATAAATATCAACGCTTCGATACGCAAACAAATGAGCAAGAATTTCAATAAAACAGTCTGTGAAAGCGCACTGCAACAAAGAGCACAAACAAAAACAAACGCACGCACAGAGGCTTACAAAAGCAAGCGCCAAAATTGTTTGTTTACACAAACAACAAACACGCAAATAAGATTTAAAAAGATCAGAAAAAATATATATTATCACGGCACAAAAGCTGGAACTTTACACTTCAAGCTAAACAGCTTAATAGTAATAATTCACAATTGGTTACCACAATTAATTAAAAAATCACAGAAAATGTAAAAATAAACGAATTTAAACAGCAGCGTTAATAAAATACGTCTGTATTGAACGAGTTCTCAAGAGAATCAAAACAATGACGGATATAGATAGCAACAACAACAAATAGAGACATCTACAATTACAGTATTCAGGCTATCCTAGAAAACAACAACAAGCTACAGTCCTTGTAGCGGCAGAATGGTAGGCAGGATGCAAGATTTTCTAGGCAACATCCACCAAATAAGGAGCAGTAGTTAATCAAGATTTCATAGAACGGTCCCAAAGGAAATAGATATATTTCCATATTGTACGGGATAGCGAATAAAATTATTTAGTCGGAGCTTTTAACGTAACCTTACCGATTATACCGACTGAACTATAGGAAGTTATAATATCGATTAAGTTTAGCTGGGCTGACATATGTTTAAAATAACAAAGCTGCTGCAAATCACGCACACTACTTAATTAATATCTCTTCAAAGGAGTCTTTGCAGTGAGAGGAACACTGGAATCTCACATGATCATGTAATCGACGATAAAGTGCTCCTATGCAGAGCTCTGGGGCAATCATTCATACCCTGTATCAACTAACTAATACCCGAATATCAACTAACAACCTCTATATTTGCTGATGACACTGCGGTTAGACTAGCTCGTAACATACAGTAACTGAGGCAGATTGGTGCATAAAAATCGAAGCAGGTTACGTTTACTCTTCACAGACAAAGCTGCTATCTGTTGCAAGAAACACAAAAAAAATCTTGAGTGATTGAGTCAATGAAATAAACTTAGCGTTAATATTTTAGAATATATTATGCCAAATTGGTTAATTATTATTAAATTTCGAATAAAATTTTATCAATTATTGTTAGTTTCTTTAAAATAAAAGTGGAAATACAATAAAAAAAAAAAACACATTGTTATACAAAACTGTTTTAAAAATTTTAAGATTTCTGGTTCTCGTCAAGATTTATATAACTACTCTATTGTGAAGTCCAACTTTTCTCTTGTCAATTCTATGATCTTCTTTTGTTTTCAGATGTGGTTTAGCAGCAGCTTAGTTGCTGAGGATCTTGCCAAATTCGTTTAACGTACCTATTCACTGAATCATATTGGTAATGGCCCTATAGTATTCTTCCTGATATATTCGAATTATCAATACTATATGGCTTAAGTCTGTACAATATTCTTACTCTCTTGAGCCATATTACATATCAATTCGTATTCTTAAACAACCTCTACTTAACATATTTAATCTTTTACTTACCACCGGAGAGTTTCCATTACTTTGACTCACCATATCACTTTATAAAAAAAGTTGTAAATATATATATGTGATACATAGAACCAGACCTTTGTCGTAGACGGTTGTGTTTCATTTATGCTCCTAGTAATACTTGTTTATTTGTGTTTAAATAATTTTTTCCATTTAACACACATTTATTGTTATATTTTCGCGATCTGTTAATAAATTTAGATATAATTATGCCAGGAAAATCAGCTCTTTTAAAATAAGTGTTCGGCGGAAGTATTGAACAATATTGTCATCTAAAAATTTTTTTTTTTAAATGCAATAAAACAGAAACGGTTCAATAAATTTCCAAATTTTTATTTTTCATTTTGAAGTACAATCCTTTTAGTTATTAATAAAATACTTTTTTATTCAAATGGCTGCCTCGGCTGGCTGATTTTTTTGCTAAAATCGGCGTCTCCTTCAAGCTGATTGCAGGCCCATTGGATAAACCAAAAACGCAACGTATACAAGCGTATAAATTATTACGTTCGGGTATCACTTTAGTGTCCTCTGCCGGTTGCAGCGTGGGACCAGTATTACCGATGATTATGTTGGGAAGGATTACTGTAGCTTTCCTATCACTAGCCTTGTGGCTTAGTTATAAAACAATATAAGTATTAACGGATTTAGCCGGAGTAGTGCAATTTATTACAGAAGTAGTGTTTCGTTATATGTTCAATGCAAAACTGAATTGACAAAGAAAACCAATATGAATCTAGAGCTAAATATATAAATTGAAAAGTACTGATCATGCCATAAGTTCATGGTCGGCAAGCCGACTTAGCATAAGTATAATGTAAGCATAGCGCTTGCGACATAAACAGTTGTCTGGCTATTGCTCCCACACGTTAAAGTTAAGAATGTTGCAATGCATATTTGATGCATCAGCATTTCGGGTGCGCGGGTTATTTGAGAAGTTTCAGCAAGGGTCGTTACTATCACTAGCCTTGTGGCTTAGTTATAAAACAATATAAGTATTAACGGATTTAGCCGAAGTAGTGCAATTTATTACAGAAGTAGTGTTTCGTTATATGTTCAATGCAAAACTGAATTGACAAAGAAAACCAATATGAATCTAGAGCTAAATATATAAATTGAAAAGTACTGATCATGCCATAAGTTCATGGTCGGCAAGCCGACTTAGCATAAGTATAATGTAAGCATAGCGCTTGCGACATAAACAGTTGTCTGGCTATTGCTCCCACACGTTAAAGTTAAGAATGTTGCAATGCATATTTGATGCATCAGCATTTCGGGTGCGCGGGTTATTTGAGAAGTTTCAGCAAGGGTCGTTACTTAACTTGTTTGTTAATACATAATACATACATACATACATACATATACACAACCATTTTCGTTCAGCGGAAGGATAAAACTAATTTTCTGTCAAATCAGAAGTGAACCCCTAGTTAAAAGAAAAATTTTATGGCGGCCCCTATATGTTGCAATATCTTCTGGCCGAAAGAGTCAATTGTAAAAGAATTTGATTCAATTAGAAGAAATCGGCCTCCGATTGCACTGCCTCGAAATTCTACTAGTGTTTCATCTTCTAGTAATTTACCAAAAAACTAACTCTTTGTTTATCTTACAAGAACGTTAGAGGGCTTAACTCTAAACTTAATAAGCTTTATGTAGATAGTATTTCTTTTGAAGCTAACATTAATATCTTTACTGAAACCTAGTTAAAGCCCGAAATCTCAGATTTTTCTTTATTTTTCAGTAAATGCACATCTATTATATGCGATCGTTTGGTGTGCTTTTTGCTGTAGACTCTGATTTTTTATCAGAACTTATTTTTTCTCCTTGCCTAATAAACATTGAATTTATTGCCGTTAAAAGAATATATAAAAGTTTTTCTTTTCTTCCTTGCTCTTATATTCCGCCTCAGTCATATTTATCTATATACCTAGAGCATATTTCTGCTATTCCGTCTATTTCGTCACTACTTTCTAGTAGTGACTACCTCTTTGTATTTGGTGACTTTAATTTGCCAGAGGTGGTAGCCGTAGCCGGGGTCTTCCCCTTGTTCGTTGTCCACCAACTACCGCATCAAATACCTTACGAGCTGGAGATTGTTCATCCTTACGAGCAACATGACCCAGCCAACAAAGTCTCATAGTGTTAATTCGCCTAACCATCTTACGAAGAATTTTCTCGAACACTCCAAGAGCAGCTGTATCTGTCTGTGTAACTGTCCAATCTTCTAGTCCATACAGAAGTACCGGAAGGATGAGCGTCTTGTAGAGCGTTAATTTTGTCCGGCGACTGAAGGCTCTGCTGTTTATTTGCCTATTGAGCCCAAAGTAGCACTGGTTAGCAGATGTAATTCTCCGTTTCATTTCACGGCTTACGTTGTTATCGTCTGTCATGGTGGAGCCAAGGTACACAATCTCCTTCACGGCCTCAAAGCTATAGGTCCCTGCAACCAATTGAGAACGGAGGCGCCGCGATTCTCTGCTGGTGCACGCCATAAACTTTTGTTTCCCCATGTTCACACGAAGCCCTACTTTAGCCGATTCACTTTCAATAGCACCAAAAGCTCCCGTTACATCTCGCTTGAGACGCCTAATAATATCAATATCATCGACATATCCAAGCAGCTGGACACATCTGTTTGTCAATATCGCGCCAGTCCGAGGAACGTCAGATTTTCCTATAATACTTTCCATCAGTAGATTGAAAAGCATACAAGACATCGAGTCTTGTTTGAGACCACGCTTGGTATTAAAGGTTTCAGAATAGTCATTTCCTACCTTGACAGCGTTGCTGGTGTTGCTAAATGTTATTCTGCAAAGCCATATTAGCTTCGCAGGAATACCAAGCTCAGACATGGCAGTGTATTGTTCTTCAGCCGCTGTATTGCGGCCTCGATTTCACCATGGCTAGGAATCGGTATATAGACATCGTCGTTGACTTTCTCCCAAATTAGCATTCAAGTCATCGCCCTCCAAAAGACTTGAGAAGTGATCCCTCCATAACCTTATCGTGACCCTTGCATCTGTGACCAGATTTCCGTTATTGTCTCTGCAGACGAACTCTCCAGCTCTATGCCCTTGGGTAAGGCGCTTTACCCTCAGGTAAATATAACGGGCATCATTCCAGCTTCTGCTTCACTTGATTCTCTCACACTCCAGCCTTTCTCTTAGCCCTGTTCGTCTCTACTACTGGCCGGGAAGCACCAGATTAAACTGTTCGCCTATGCGACGCGTCCTTCTCTCTAGTTGTTTTCCGGTACTCATGGTCGTACCATGGATTCCTAGAGAGTGTCATATGTGCGCCAACAGGCCTCAAGATTGTTTTCATAGTAGGTCAGAGAGTCGCGTGGAGAATGCATCCTTCGTCCGTTGTGATTGCAGCCTTCCGATGTCCAGCATTCTTGACATACTTCGAAGTGCTACTTTCGCAACACATACCCGTGCGCGAACCTAAGCTGCGACAAGGTAATGATCAGAGTCTTTGTTGGGATTACAGGTCAGTAGATCAGGGGACAACTAGGATGCCTTGTGTATATCCAAATGACGAAATACTGTACTACGTACTACCTTCCCGCCCAATCTAGGCATTAAAGTCTCCAAGTGGGATTTTAATGTCATGAGTTGGACAGCGGCCGAATACACGGTCAAGCTCCGCGTAGAGGGCGTCGTTCGTGCCATCGTCTTTGTCCTTCGTTGGGGCATGCGCGAAGATCAGGCTAATATTGAAGAATGTGGCAGTAATCCGGATCGTTGCAATTCTCTCACTTATTGGCACAAAATGAAATACTCGGTTTCGGAGTCTGGCTCCCACAACAAATCCACAACCAAATTCATGTCTTTTTGTATGGTAGTATATGTCACAATTGTGCCTCTTCTTGCAGCCCTGTCCCGTCCATCGCATTTCCTGGATAGCGGTAATATCGACCTAGCATCTTTTGAGGTATCTGCTAGCTGTTGAGCAGCACTAGATCTGTACAGTGTACGTACATTCAAAAGGCATACTCTCAAATCATAGTCCTTTTCGTTTTCGGTGGTCGTCAACGATGTTTGGTGTTCTTTTCGAGGTTATTTCTGTATCATTCACTAAGTGAGTTTTTTTCCATGGGTGGATCTAAAGTCCTACGCTTAAACCTAATTTAGAGGCTTAGGAAACCCGCCGCGCGCTTAAGTTTACCACCCAATGGGTATTGAGTGGTAATCCAGGAGAGACTACGGGGAGTATAGGGCGTCGACTTGAAGAAAGAAAGCACAAGGATCATCCTGGCAGTCCCCAAGTTAGAAGCAATCAGACACTTTACCCTCCAGAACTTTTAGTTCTAGCCAGACCTTGTTCGTATCCATTCCAGGTTATTGACCATGCCCAGATGGTGTGCTAAGGTTCTGTGCTGATTCTCTATGTAAGCCCTTGCCTAAATTATTTGTATTGTCTGTTAACTCGTGCTCTTTCCCAACCATTTGGCAGGATTCATTTATAAATCGTCTTCACAAACATGGTTCAAAGTCTGATGTTAAAAACTATAGGTGTATTTCCAAATTATCCGCGATGCCTAAAGTGTTTGAGAAGTTGATAACATCTCAACTACAGCACTTATGTAGCTCTAGCATTTCACCCTGCACAACAACCAAAACGCAGACTGATGTAATTTACACAGATTTCAGCAAGGTTTTCGATTCCGTTAACCACTATCTCCTGCTTAAAAAACTTGGTACTATCGGATTTTCACACAGCCCTCTTATGCGGATTTCCGAATACCTTTTTTATAGAACCCAAAAAGTTATTTTTAAAAGCTCACTGTCTAAGCCTGTCTTTGTTGGCCACCTTGGTCGTTTACTTTCTAATTTATTTATTAACGACCTCCCGTCTATTTTCCTTCACTCCTATGTAAAAATGTGCGCCGATAGTGAAGCTGTACTTCTCATATAATGACAACAATTCTCGTTATTTATTGCAATCGAACCTGAATTTGTTTTTTGGTTGGTGTAAATGCAACTTGTAGTTTCTGAATTGCTCTAAATGTTAGGTTATGTCATTCTATAGAAGTACGCCTCGCACATTTAACTACATGCTCGATCGGGTTTCTCTTGAGAGATTGGACTGTGTCACCGATTTGGGAATTCTTCTCTATCATAGATTAAAATTTTACAAACAAATCGCGCTTACAATCAACAAGGCGACTCAATCTCTTGGATTTATCAAACGATGGTCTAAGGAATTCGACGACCCTTATACGACTAAGCTGCTATATACTTCTCTTGTTCGGCCTATTCTGGAATACGGATCTTGTGTGTGGTCTCCTCAATATTCGATACACCAAGACAGAATTGAGTCTGTTCAAAAGAAGTTTCTTCTTTTTGCTCTTTGCGGCTTTAACTGGGTTCCAGGTACTGATTTGCCTTTATACCACAGTAGATTGCAATTAATTACCCTTCCATCTCTTACTAACCGTCGCATGATGCTGGGAGTTCTATTTTTACATAAATTAATAATTGGCAAAATTGAATCATCTCTGCTATTGAGCCATTATACATTATAATTAACTTTTCTGTGCCTTTAAGACGTACTCGTAACTTCACACCACTTTCTCTAAATACTTGTAATACTAACTACTCTCTGCACGAACTTTTTCGAGTTCTCTGTGTTGACTATAACAGACATTTTCTAGTCTTTAACTCAGAGTCTTCTTTTAATACGATTAAAAACCATATTCTTAATTTTTTAGAACGTAGTAACTAGCACTAATTTGCTTTACTAATCATAGTGATATGATTGGGTTTTTCTGGGTTTTTCCCAATCCTCGCAACAAATGTTGGATCATTTAATATTCTTATTTTGAACACTCCAGATATTTACTTTTAAACTTTTAAAAATATTTATATTTCAAATTTAAAATATATTATTTCAATTTTCATTATATTAAAATTTTTAATGTTACTCTCAAATTTTGGTCGACTGATAGTTGACATTAAATAAATAAAGAAATAAAAAACAAAATAAATAGATAAAATGTTGACTCGTCATAGTTTTTTTGTTTCTTGTAGATCTACACTTTTGAATAGAGATCAGAGACTTTAGACTACATCACACTATTCTAGTAGTTTGCTTTCCTTTTTGTTAGCCTTTCCCTTTTATGAAGTCTGATTAAGATTCTTCCTTCACCTGTTAGATAAACATTTGCTCAACTTTAATAATTCATTTTTTGCACATTGAAATAATTTTTAGATTAAGCTTATTATTTCTTCATTCTCTGTACATCTCCACAAATTTAAGCTATCACAAATCCAACCAAAGTGTAATAAATGTAAATAAGGTCAGAAAATTTTATTTTGCCTATATTGTAAGTATAAATAAATGGTACAAAATTAAAATATATAATTTTTAAAGCTAATAATTTATAAAAATTTATATTTCCAGTCCTGCTTGATATCTGGAGAATCTGGCGCAGGCAAAACCGAGTCAACAAAATTCGTTTTACAATATTTATGTGCAATAACTTCAAATGTTTCTACATGGATTCAGCAAAAATTTTGGAAGCTAACACTATTTTGGAAGCGTTCGGTAAATATGTGAGATGAATTGTATATTTTAGTATTGGGGAGATGAGCGATGTTGGTGTATTTATTTAATTAATTGTAATAATAACACTAGTTAACAGACAAACAAACAATGGATTAAACAAACATTTGCGGGAAGATATAGTATGTGGTACGAAACTTTAAAAAATTGTCTATGCCAGAAAACTTTTTTTTTAACATTATATATCCTTAAAGGTAATAAGCTTACAACTTTTTATCCAGTTATTCCAAAGTCTTTTACATATCTCAGTCGATATGAAAGAAATATATTTTTAACGCCGAATTAATGCAATTATACAAATATAATACTCAACATTTTAGAACAAAATGAACGGCCCATTTTTTTTAATATTTTTTGTTGATGTTTTTATGAAAAAAGTACATCTTAGAAACATCATCATCTTATAAAATGGTATTTTCGACATTGATTTTAATAAACGATATGTTTTGACGATCTTTTTGTATAGTTATGAAATTAACAAATAAAACTATCATTTGAAAAAAACAAAAAAATCCATTACAATACGGCGACGCATATTTCACGATATTTAGACAGAGAACTTAATTTGGCTTAAATCCAAATAAGAGTCAATTTCACCAATTATTAATTTATGTAAAAATAAAACTCCCAGCAAAATGCGACGGTGTAATACGAGTAGATGGGAGGTTAAATAGTAGTAGTCTACTGTGCTTTGAAGGCATATCGGTACCTGAAACTCAGTTATTTTCACACAGAGCAAGAAAAATAAACTTTTCTGTACATACTCAATTCTGCCTTGGTGAACCGAATATTGAGGAGACCACACACAAGATTTGTATTCCAGAATGGGCTGAACCAGAGAAGTATAGAGCAGTTTAGTCGAATAGGGGTCGTCAAATTCCTTAGACCATCGTTTGATGAATCCAAGAGAGTGAGTCGCCTTATTAACCGTAATCGCAAATGGGCCTATCAAATTTTAATTTTTGATCGAGCAAAATTGTCAAGTTGGTGACAGTCTAATCTCTAACATCGCATAACCTTACATTTAGAGCAAGCACAGCACAAAAAACAAATTCAGATCTTACTGCAACAAATAAGAAGTGTTGTTGTCATTATATGATAAGCATAGCTTCAAATCATCGGTAACATAAGTACATAGGAGTGAAGGAAAATGTATGGAAGATCGTTAATAAATAGATTGAAAAGTAAAAGACCAAGATGGCTACCTTGGGGTACACCAGAGGTACAAAGACAGGCTTAGATAGTGAGGTTTTACAAAAAAACTTTTGGGTTCTACAAGTAAGGTATTCGGAAATCCACATAAGAAGGCTGTGTGGAAATCCTATAACGTTTAGTTATTTGAGCAAGAGATAGTGGTAAACAGAATCAAAAGCCTTGATGAAATCTGTATAAACGAGATCAGTCTGTTTTTAACTCTGAAAACCTTTGATAACAAGGGAGATAAGCTCAAGTAAGGGTGAAATGATAGAGCTACATGAGTGTTGCAGTTGAGATGTTATCAGATTCTTGAACACTTTAGGCATCGCGGATAATTTGGAAATACACCTCTAGTTTTTAATATCGAACTTTGATCCATGGTTGTGAAGAGGGAGGATAGAGAATCAGCACAGTACCTAAGTACACATGGTGGTAATCTGTATGTTACGAATTTTCTTAGATCACAGCATTAAAAATGTATTTTGATTTCGGCAAGGTATATAAGGATAAGGAGAATTAGAGAGAAAGTTAGAAGATGAATAGGTTGATTGAAAGAATTCTGCAAAAAGATCGGCTGCAGCTTGATCAGTATTTGCTTTCATGTCTTCATAAAACACAGATGAGGGCAGTAAGGAAGTTCTGCGTTTAGTATTGACTAAATTGGAGAACTGAATAGGATAACAACGCGAATTTCATACAGTAAAATTTGATATGCCGATAATATAACGAGAAAAATCTGAAGGGTAATTCGAACTCTTAAATTTGTAATAATGTCGCGTATTCATGTTTTTAAGCATTGATATTTCTTTAGAGAATCAAGGAGGTCTATTAGTTCTCCTGGGAAGCTCATCTGGAACGCATTGGTCAAAAAGTGATTTTATAATATTATAATAGATTGAAGTAGCACTGTTAATGTCAGTACAAGAGTACAGTTGCGACCAGTTTGCCACTAAAATTAATGAATTAAGTTTTATGATATCTGTTTTACGAAAAGAGCGTGTTTTAACGACCGGGTTAATAGAACAAATATGCGCACATGTAGGCAGTTCGAAAACTAAGTCTAAAGTAGGATGATAGGGGTCTTCGGGGACAACTAAAGAACAAGATTGTATTACAGTACTAGAAAAAGGATCCGATGCAAAAATAAGGTCAAGTAGACGATCATTACAGTTTCGAACCGGATTAATTTGAAAGAGAGACATCTCTAAAAGCGATTTGATAAATTCGTGTGATGTGGATGGCACCAAAACACTTGGAGAGTCAGACCATACCACATCTGGCAAATTAAAGTCACAAAATACATAGAGGTAATCACTACTAGAAAGTAGTGATGACAATGATTCCGGTGGTAAGAGATAGATTAAAAAGTTTAAGAAGAGGTTGAAGTCAAGAAGTGCTACTCTCATTTAAGACACAACTTGGAATATTATCCGGCCCTGGTGAGTAAGAAAATTTTAGTACTTTTATAGCGGAGAGTATAGAAGACTCACATGCTATGGAAGCGAAATTATAGTTAATTGAAGGTGTAATTGAAGGAATAGTAGCATAGGTGGATTGAAAAAATTTGGCTAACAAGTCAGTAGCAGCTAAGTCGCCGTTAGCCTTTTCATTGACAAGAAAGAAAGAAGGTGGGTGACGTGTAGATCTACGCTTGGAGTAAACAAAGGAGTAAAAGAGTTTGAGATTATATGCAAGGTGATTCTTACATCGGGCGATATATTCTATGTAACATTGAGAACTAAGCAGAAAGAAGTTATATTTAGCGATAGAATATTTAGTTAAGTCCAGATTAGACCCAAACCTCTTAAACTTCTTAAAACATATAGACGCTATATTCTTCAAGTTTGAGTGTCTGGCTGAAAGCCGAGGTGGCTTGGAAGAACTAAATTTATGGTAAGAGTTAGGAATTCAAATATCTGATAGAGAGTTAAGTATATAGAAGAAGGACCTTAGAGCGATATCGATGTCAGCTGCATTGTCAAGTAAGGCCCAATCAGTTGCAAGGATCAGTTAATTAAGCAAAGTAAAGGTACCTTTGCAAAAATATCAGTATTTTTGAGTTCGAATAGGTGAAGCTAGGGTAAATTGATAATCTACATAGCAAGAGATTTCTATAGATTTCTATAGATTTCTATAAAAGATTAAACCTGGAGATAGAATCGTTAGAGTAATCATTTAAAAAAACAATGAAAGCAAGATTCTATTTAGGTTGTAAGGAATTTTGAATTGATAAAGTGGAAGATATATATATATATATATAAATATACAATCTAAAAATTCATGTTGAGAGGAGGGAATAAGATTATCTGTTCTGTTTTTAGAGGAAGAGATTTCTTTAGGCGTGGATATGTTAAATTTTGTAACTGATACATTTGCAGAAGAACTGGGAGATATATATATATATATATATATATAAAACTAAAGATTCGCAAGTTGTGTCAGCAGATAGTCTAGACTTAAAAACTTGCCTCCGACGTGCGATAATAGAGTAGGAAGAGTAATAGGTAGACTAACTACTGGGGAAGGAGCAGGAATGCGGGAATGTCTTCTTTTGCGGTGAGTGGCTAACGCCACTGTGCCAGTAAATAAAATAGGATCAACAACTGGGGTACCGTGACTGGCGTATGTAGGGGAAAGATGTTGGGAAAATGAATTAATTAAAATTAATTAAAAGTGAAGTTCTGTATGACGTGGTTTGAATTTCAATTGACTAATGTAACACTTGAGTCAAAATCGCTCGACATCGTTTTGCAACTTTATTAAATTTTCTGAACGTACCTACCGTATGGTACATCTTGCTGAAGTCAGCCTGAATAACATAGCATGGTGGGTACGCCCGTTGAATGCCGTCCTAAGGTTTAACCTTGACGGAATTTATTGATTTTATCACAATCACGCCAAGATTAACCGGCTCTCCCACAAAACATCATATTTTATCATATTATCGCACAACCAACAATAAATAAATTGCGGTTGAGCGGAGTCTGAGTGAACAGAGATCTGTGACAGCAAAACATAACAAACTATGATACTTTTGATGTGTTAGTAAGTTAAGGAAGTTAAAATTTACTTAAAAATATAAGTATTAACCAAACAACGCTTGCAAATAAATAGAGGATGATAGAATCGAATCGCACAGCGCAAAAGCGAATAACAATTTGAAGTGCTAAGGTCGAACTATTAGAATATTACTGGTATAGATTTGTAGGTTTGTTACACTAGAAAGAGCGCAGAAATGTAAAATAAATCAGAAACACAGTTTTAAAGAATTTTTGGAATAAACAAGAAAAAGAAAATTGTAATTTACACAAATAGATATCGAAAGATCGATTTGTTATTGCCAGATCAATCTTTGTTGTATGTGATTGCCGTTGTTGCAATAATTATTTTTCAATTTGCGCAAAATCTTATGTAGTTTTAGAATTTTGTCAATATTAAACGCAAAACATCCTATCTGCTCTTTTCTGGTTCTTATAAAGACATGAAACCAAATACTTATTAGGATGCAGACGATCTTTTTGAAGAAGTTTTTCGCACTATTTATTCGACTTTTGATATTCTATCTAAGTACCTTTACACTTATGCGTTGCGATAGTCTATCTGCATTTTAGGAAAAATACTCTAAAATCTGGAGCTATGTTTTGCTTGGTTTTAATACAACTGGTTAAATTGAATTTTTGTAAATGTAAATGTTATTTAATAGTATTATTGACCGGATTTTCCTTGAGAGATTTGACTATATTATTGTTCCTAAGGAAATCTTCGTCATCATAAATAAGAATTTGCTATAAATATTACTGTCAATAAAGCGATTAAATCTTGTAAGGTAGTTTTCTGGGGTATGCTTAGTCCCAGTCAGTGTCCTGTGATAAGTCTCCTGAAGTCACCTGTAGGCCGGCCCATCATCGGGCTCCGGGTTGGTGAATGACGCTAAAGATCGTCGAGGGGGAACCTCTCTGCACGCTCCTCAGGTCATCACCAACCACGTTAGCAGGGAATGGGATAGGCAGGGGAGGAGGGGAAAGGTGGTCTGATCTGTGGGAGGGGTGAGGATCTTAATGGATGGCGGGTTGGGTACATCTGTGCACATTCACTTCCAGAATGGCCTTATTATATTTATTTTCATTTATTACTTAAACGCTACTACATTACTACGCTTACGATACCCTATGCGCCATCAAGCAAAGCCCTAACATTGCTCCTGTGAGCCAACCATTTCCCTTCTTACCCGGTTCGTCTTCTCTCTTTGTGTAAAGCGACCCCCACACATGTCCCCTCCCCTGCAGTACTCCCGTTAAGTATTACTTCACAGGGGGTGATGACCTTAGGCCTCACTTCGACTGCTCCCTGTTCGGATCGTCTCAGATCGCTCTGAATATTAACAATAAGCTTCTGTTGTTATGCCTCGCGGACGTGTTCTGTGGTTGTTGCGATTGTTGTTGTTTTTATTATTTATTATTTATAAATTATTATATAATTTGAACTTGTGGTGTTAATTAATTTTAACGTGTTGTTTTGTGCCCGTTGTCGGTATGATATTTTAGGCTTATTATTGTTTTTATTATTTATTATTTATAAGTTATTGTATAACTTTAATTTGGAATTTGAATTGATTTGTAACATGTTGTTTTGTGCCGCACAAGCCCTCGTTGTCCAAATCCATATGTCACACTTCATGTTAATTGCCGACCACGTCCGTTCCGTTTCTTGTTGTTGTTGCGCGCATGTGTAAGCTGCCCTTTTCTTTCGCTTGCTCATTTTTCGTAGTGTGCGTGTATAAGTCAATGTTAACGTGCATTTACTCTCGCTCTCTTACTGTTGTTGTTGAACAGTAAGCGCCCATGCATAAGCTTATCTCTATTTATTCTCGCGCATGCATAAGCGTATATGCATTCTATAGGCTATACTCTTAAGCTAAGCTTTTCTGTATACGTGGGCAGCCGTTGTTTATCTCCATTCAAAGCGTTCCTTGTTGGCTTCTATAGCGGGTTTCCCGCTGTTTGTCTTGAAGCGGGTAGTTTGTTTTAATCTATTTCTACTAAAATAAAAATAATAATTCTACAATGCCGGTTCCATGCATCTTGTCGTCTTTAGCTTATGTGTGGGGGATTTGATTCTTGCACCTCTTTCTCACCTGCGGATGCTTGACAAGACCTTGACCTTGATAATTTTCCTGTTTTACCATTTCCCTATCTGTTACCTGCGTTTGACCTATCTTACTTGGTGGGGTTACAAATTTTCTGGTATATCTTAGCCTATAGTTTACAATACTCATTCTTACTGTTGATCTCCACCGAGATTTGGGCGTCAGTGGTTGCAGCTTATGGTGGTACCGGTCATCTTAACATGCCGTTTCGCTTTGAACCCTTTTTTGGGATGGGGACGTTAGGGCGGCGCACCACCCTAAGTGGCCCCCATGATCTCTCTTGCGGCTTCCTGGCATTCTCGGCCCTCCTTCTCCTGTCCCGCGTGGAACGGCTGGTTGCCTTGGTAAGCCTTCGTCATAGTGGTTATTTGCGAGTCCAGTGGCTAATACATTCTTTCTTTGTCTGATTTCCATAGCCTTGTCTATTCACGGAGATGGGCTGCTTCCGATTGCATTAGTCTTATATTATAATATATATATATTATATATATTGAATTATACATATTGAATTTATATATATTATATATATTGAATTATAATATAATATAATATTTTTGTAGCATTGTCCTCCGAATTAGTAACTATTAGGCTTTTTTCGTTATTTTTAGTTAACTCCTCATCGTCAGATATTACGACTACGACCTCGTCCGTTCGTTGCTTAACTGGGGTTGAGGTGGGGCTCTGGTTCATCAAGCTTGTCCAGAAATCGCATAATATTGTTTATAATTCTCAAGCCTCAGTCTGGTAGTCGAGTTTTGTTTTAAATAGCTGAGTCTTCGTCTTGTCCTCATGCTTTCGTCACTTCGCTGGGGTGGGGCTTTGGTTTATCGTACTTATCCAGAAATCACATGATATAACATAGGTTTATGCCTTAATTTCGTCGTTACTTTTGCTTTTAAATTGCTTGGCTCAGCAATATTTATCGGTGAAATGCTGTCTCCGTCTTGTTCTCGTGCTTTCGTCTGTTGTAGGTGGGATCTTCGCAGTTTAGTAGTGCTTCGGTAGACCGATGCTTGACATGCATTCTGAACAGAAAATCAACTTGCGGAACGAATGCTGGCTAAGTGTGTTCTCGTCGGCATACAAAATAATCTTTTTGCCGACGTTGAGCAGTGTTACATTCAGTGTTGATAGGCTTTCCAGCATTATCTTTCCCTTGGGTGTTGTTCAGGTGCTCCCCCACTCAACAGCCCATGCGTTTAAGTTTCCAGCTATAACGGCTGAAGAGCGGTCCCTGGCATCTTCCACAATGTCGCTGACTTTGGTGGCGAAGCCTTCCGTTGAGACACTGGGAGCGATGTAGCAACTGTACAACTATGTCCCGTTCCATTTTGCTCTGACATGTCTGCTGGCGTATGCGATGTCAGTGAGCTGTAGCGCACGTTGTCCATAGCTCCAGATTGCCGCTCCTGAACTCGTTTTCTGAACCCAAGAACCGTCGTTTTGCTCTGGTACGGTTTGCTTAGGATAGCAACGACGATCACATTTTTGCTCCAGTTTGTATGTGGACGTCATGGGCAGCTAAGTAGTGGTTAAGGTTAAGTTCCACCTTGTCAGGGATTGCCTAGACATCCGCTTGATCATCCAGTAATTCTTGGGCGGCACGTTGCAGCTTGAACGTGGCATCGTGTGCTGCGCATTTAAAACAGTAGTTCCCCTGCTGCCGTACGTCTCCTTGTACTGCTGTAGTGGGCTATTAGTCTGGACTTGCGAAAGCACTTTGGCTTAGTCCGCAGGAGCAGCACACTTGACCATTACAGCATCGGGTCGCTGTTTGCGTCGTTCTGGCTTGGGTTTTCCCTGGCCTCTTGTCATTTCACTTGGGATGTCCGGTATTCCGTTCCACTAGTTGACTCGGGTGCCGGGATGGACACTTGGCAGGCTTGTCCAACAAGATCACTTTGCTGGCTGTTTGGCTTCATGGCCGTATTGAGCGCTTGAGCGTCCTTTTGTCCATCCCACTATTGGGTATTTGACCAATTTTTGGAATAAATTCATTTTCTTAAGTCTCTAAAATCGAAAATATTTTTGTGTTAATAGACCAAGAATACTATTACATAGCAGATAACTTAACATTAGTTTATTCTGTTAAGTCAACAGTGCTTAAAGAGGACTATTAATATCGATAACAACGTGTTTGCAATATTAAATTTTTTATCGTCGAATTAAAGTGCCTCAAATTTAATAATAATAATAAACATTTTGTGATAAAGTTTAAAATGAGTTTTACTCAGTGCAGTTCGTACTTTCTACAGTAGTTCTGTCTTGTTGATATTGTTTGTGTTTTCTGCTGTTTTTTGCAAGTTAAAAACTTTTCTCACATATATTTTTTTTCAATAGCTTTTATCTTTGAGTAGGGTTTTAAAATTTTGTCTGCATTTGTCTGCGTTATTACTATATACATTGTATAGAATAATCAATTCCGAACTCAGAACAGTTAAGATCAAAGTGCCCTTTTTTGCCTTTTTTTTAATAATCGGGGGCGGGGGAAAAAAATTTCATAATTTTAAGCATACATGATCTGCGTACGGTATACAGAAACTTCAATTTCAATTTTGGTCCCATTAACATTTATAGTCTCCAAAATAGGCGCGTTAATACAGATTTGAAAATTCGGGTGATGGGTTTGCCACGCCCCTTTTTTTGAAAACCACGCGAAACAGTCCTATAATTCTTAGCCAATAGGATATGACTCAAGTATTTAGTTATTTGTTGAGTTTTTTATTTATTTTATTTATTTTTATTCCAAAAAAAGGGAAAATTCTCCATAGTGCATTCATTGCTCGTTCGCTCTCCTTCGTTGCGACTTGCTGGGTTGGCCGTGAGCCACTTCGCAGTAACTCACTGCGGAAGTCACCTGCGTGGCCTTTTCCACGCCGGTCCGGCCGTTTGCCCGTGACTGCGGTTAGTCATCCTTGTCTGCTGGGGTATGGGTACACCTCGGACAGACTGCTGCTGCTGTCCCGCGGAGGAAAGGCAGTAAATGAGCAACCGCCTTTTGTAGGCCCTTCATTTTTCCCTGCGAGTCCTTTATGCTCTGATTTCCATGTCGGACTGCTGGCTTTATTTCCGTGATTAGGAAGATTATGGTATATCATCGATGAGCCT
>JAWNNK010001015.1:0-164331 GCA_035045065.1 Hirtodrosophila trivittata
AGCCAGTGTTGAGGCTGATCCAAAAACGTAAAGTTATCGCTGTTCTCATGAGATTGGAATCGCTCGGTCCACACTCCGGTGCATAATTCATGGTGATTTGAAGATGTTTCCGTACAAAATCCAAATGGCACATAAACTAAACCCAGCTGACTATCCGCGTCGCATGGACTATGCCAAATGTTGCATTGAAATGGCTGTGAACCAACCAGACTTTTAGCGAAAAATCATCATGTCAGACGAGGCACATTTTACGTTAAACGGAGGCGTAAACAAACAAAATTGTAGATTCTATGCCACTGAAAACCCTCAATTTAAATGATATGAATATGATCCTCGGTCCGTATTTTTACCAAACCAACCGTGGAGTCACCACAACGGTCAATGGCGATCGTTTTCGAGCCACGATAACCGAGTTTAAGATCCCAATTGTTCGTGAAAATGGTTTGGATGATTTCTGGTCTCAACAGGATAGCGCTACATGCCATACGGCACAACAAACAATCGACTTCTTGCGGCCATTGTTCCCCGGACGAAAAGAAGCGATTTTGACTGGCCACCGAGGTCACCAGATTTGACGCTACCAGACTTTTTTTTGTGGGGCTTTTTGAAATCCAAGGTATACGTTAGCAAGCCAAGGACACTAGCTCAACTCAGAGCCAACATACGCAGCGAAATCAGAGCCATATCGGCCGATACATAGGCAAAAGTGATGGAAAATGCCGAAAAAAGGGCACATTTCGCAGCCAAAGGTAATAAATGATTTTTAATTGAACAAAAAAAAGTGTTATATTCCTTATTTTTTTTTCAAAAACTTATGATTTCAATTTGAATGGCCTACCCTGTTTATTCTGGTTTCAATTGGAGAAAAAGGTCTGTCAACTAAACATAATATAACAGTAGCGCAGCCAATTTCCAACAGGGGCCGAGGCTGCATCACTTAATATACGCATAATAACTGTAAAATAAGTAACTGTAAGGTAACAGCAACAACACATGCAGAATCGCTCAAATCAAGCGGAGCTGTCGCTCGTTGCTTTGTGCGTTGTTTCTCTGTGCATTCAGTTGCTCGTTCGCTATCAAGAGACTAGGATTCGTATATATTAAGTGCTCTAATTTTGTATTTTCTAACAGTTATAGCCTTACAGATTTTTAAAGTGACGACCTATACACACCAGAATATAGACCGATTTGATTAAAAAATAGTGAATAAGAGCCAACGTGCCATTATTGTTTATTTTATCTGTTTCGCTATTTTGTGGGTGCTGCGTCGCTAACCATATTAACTTTTATAGGGCAGATGAATAAATAAAAAGCCAACCGGGCAATTGCGTTTTGTCAATCAGAATTATTAGAGCTAATGTGTTGTCTTTAAAGCGCAGAGTCCTGAGAACAACACAGGCCTGCGAAATCAACGCTCATTCGGATATGGCGACAATACATGATGAAATTTTTCTTTCGTATACCATCGAAACAATCAACAAACCAGTCAATTGTTTCAGAAACCAAATACATATAGAAGAAGGCGTAGCAGATTGTACTCGCAATTTTGTTATATTCGGGAATATGTCAAGACATATGATACAATTTGTAGTCATGGAATCTTTAGTAAGCAGAATTCGTGACGTGATTAATCAAGATGTAGTGAATGCAATATACTGAGAAGTGTCCATATTGGCATCCATTAAAATCAATCTTCTGAAGAAGATCGCAGCAACGACTTTCCGACACACCAACAAAATACTCACCGACACTTATAACAAAAAAGAACTAAGGGAAATAGTAACCATTGAGCATAACAGACGACACAAAAAAAAGTGAAACAAATTTTACAGGTTAATTTTTTCCAAAAATGTCACAGCTGGCAGCCAGTATCTGCTCGATTTGTAAAATAGTTAATAGTTAATCTTTAACCAACGTGGATAAGTTTTTCAAATTTGTGATTGTGCAACCCATAGAATCTCGGAAAATAGCTAACATAGAACCTGTAATAATAAAATTAATGAATTTCTATCCACACTATGATCTTTCAGTCAATCTATGAACTCTCAGCCACTTTTTTTTAAGCCGATTCAGTGTCCAAGTGAAAAATGCACCAAAATGCAAAAATGGAAATAGCACGATGTGTGAAATTAAACGACTAGAATATAAACCTTTACCGCACTGTATAAGGAGAAAAAAGTCGAAGCAGACATTGGGGCAAGTGTCCTAATAAAGGGAAGGGTAGTTGTTGCGTGCCAAGCCCGCATTTATACACGTTAATAGAACTTTATATCATAAATAATTTAGTTTATTAAATATTATTGCGCTTGCCAGTTTATGCACAACGATACTTCAAAATTAAAATCGATTTCTTTTTTGTCTTATTTCTTTCGGTTAATATGCAAGTCTGATTATGGTAAAGCTGCAGAGTTGCTACAAATTAATTCAGTTAAATTCAAAAATAAAATGATTTCACTACATTCCCGACACCGTAAATCGATCACGCAATTTTACTTAACACGTCAAGAATAGCCAACTTTGACATTGGTGTCTTCAATATACCTGTTGAGGTCTGCACCTCAGTAAATCTGTTTTCCCATCTTTAGTTTGATTAGGTTGAACGACTACACCTCTTTTGCCAGGATAGTTAGATTTCCATTTAATGGCCTCTTCTGCTAGGTCTGATTTTATGTATTCCCGGTCAAACAAGTCCTTTGTCATTTTTAGTTCATTATCCGTACTAACGAAATTCGTGCCCATATCTGATCTGATGACGCTAGGAATACCTCTTTTGTTAAAGAAATTCCTGATCGCCACAATACATGCGTCAGTCGATAAGTCTTCCACTACCTCCAAGTGAATAGCTCGAATTGTTAAGCAAGTAAGCAATGCTACCCAGCGCTTTTCATGCCGAAGCCCAACCGTAACTATTACGATCCAAAGTTATCAAGTCCGGTAAAAGTGAATGCTCTATTATATGGTGTGACGCGATCAAGTGGCAGTTGTCCCATCAATGTGGGAATGGGCTTTGCGTTTTGATTTTTACAGAATTGACATGATGCTTTAGCCCGCTTAACAGTGCAGCGCAAGTTTATCATCCAGAACTTACGTCGTATTTCATTAACAATTAGCTCATCATTTTGGTGGTAATATATATCATAATAGTGTTGAACGATTAAATTGGTCAGTCTGTGACCCTTTGGCAGTATGATGGGCTGACGCGCACTTTGAGGTAATATTGTGGCGTAATCAAACCAATAGAAAGTCTGGTCCATTTGTCCATATCGTCTGTGGGTCATAACTAATATTTTGATTGTTTAAGTAGCCTTGTCTGCTGGATTGAGTTGTGTTGGTACCCAGCGCCAGTTGCTGTCGTTTGTCGTCTCTAGAATTTTACTAATTCGGTGCGCTACGAATTGTTTATATTTGCGGTGGTCTGATCGTATCCAAGACATCACCGTTCGCGAGTCTGACCATATTACTGATCGATGCACTCTTATGTCGTGACTCTCCAATATTGATGTCCTTAGCCGAGTGCCCAAAACGGATGCATGCAATTCTAATCCTGGTATCAATAGCAGTTTCAACGGTGCGCATCTAGTTTTGCCAGCAAAAAACGATATTTCAACTTTGTTTTCATTCATTATGCGCCAGGCTGCAACTGCATCGACGAAATCATGTTCTGTTCAGCAACAAACATTTTGGTGAGTAACATCGGGCTATTTTAAAATTCTTTACGTTATCTAGCTGTCGTAGCCATTGAATAAACCGCTCAAAAATTTTCGCTGGTATTAGATCATTCCAACATACCTGTACGCCACACGTCCTGCACTAATACTTTGCCATATATCATTAGATCTTGGACATCATTGCTGTCATGGTCATTTAGCTTACGCTGAACATCCGACAAGTTAAAAACAAATCCTCTTAGTTCAAAATGTGCCAATCTGTGTATACGTTTGACTTCTTTACTAATGTCATATGCTTTTTGCTCTGATGTAAAGCTGGCCACAAAGTCATCGGCGTAGTGGTTTGATTGAATTGCCTTGATGACCTCGTCTCTATTTTCGGTAGCATAATGCGCATTTATATTTTTTTCATGTTGAGCACAACAAGGGGAACATGCTGCTCCGAAAATCATCATTTGAATTTTGTAGGAATCAATGATGTCCTGTGTATTCCCATGTCGCCATTGAAAACGTAATGAATCCTGATCTTCCTATCTGCATTGACTTGCAAGAACATCTCCTTGATGTCGGCACATACTGCAATTATAACTTGTCGGAACTGAAATAAGATTTGCGTTCATAATGGATTTTCATCTGGTCCTTTCAACAATTTAGGGAAGTGCCGGCTACAGTAGCTGGCGCATCAATAAACAAGTCTCATCTTTTTGGGTTTGTTGATATTGAAGACGCCGAGGTGTGGTAAATACCATGTTCGGGGTGCAATATGTTCGGCTTCGTCTTTTGATAGTTTTACTGTCATACCCTTGGTTAACCAACATTCATTACAGCCTTTTTGTATTCGTCTTGCTTTTCTGTATTGAGAATCTTATTTTCAGTGTCGCGTAGTCTCTTTAAAGCCATTTCATAAATGTCCGGTAATTTTATCATATCTTCCGACCACAAAAGCCCAGTTTCATAAACATCATTCAGATTTCTTGTTGTTTCTGCTAACAACTTTCGAGCACTAGTTACATCGCTCGATTCCAAACCCAATGATTACTTAAACAGATACTCTTAAATGTTTTCGTTAAGTAACAGCTATCGATTCCAATCAGCATTGGTTCTGCATTCGCATATCCTTTAATAGGAAGATGTTTCAATTGCTCATATTTTTTATTTATACAATCAACACTTAAAGACTGCAAGTGGTAGTTCAATGTTGGAAACTGTATCACATGTTAAACGCAACTCTTTGTACTGCCTGCTGCACGAATTCTAAATTCGCATCGCAAAGATGCAACGTCTTTTGTATGATTTCCGATGCAGTTTAACGAAAGATTTTCTTTTGGTTGATTAATACCCATATTTTTAGCCAATTCTTCATTTATCAATGTTGCTGAAGACCCTTCGTCTACAAATGCAGATGTTTCTACAATTGATCCCTTTGGTCCAGTGATCTTGACTTGCAGAACCTTAAATAACAGCATTGATGTTCCTGTCCTTTTGATCAACTTAAGAAAACTTTACATAGTGCTTATGTAATATGGCATGCTGATATGACTTACAGGAACTCAAACTATGCCCACGGCGCAAGCATTCAAAACAAAGGTATGATTTTCTCACCAATGCTCATCTGTGCTCGATTATAGCCTTCATAAATAGCTCACACTTGTCCAGTGTGTGTTGTCCTTTGCAGTGAAAGCATATCTTTTGTACTTTCACTTCTGAAGCGTCAGTACGGGTTTGCATCAGTGTCTTCTGATTGTTGCGTTGATCAGTTTTATCAAGTTGCCGTTGTCAATGAAGCTCTAGTGACATCCATAGCCATTTGCTTGATCCAATCAGCAAAAATCATCAAGCCTGGGTATGGATGAATAGTGGACGCATATTTTGCACAATCGATTCTAGTTCTCATTGGAAGTTTACTTACTAAATCGCTCAATAATACTGGATTATTTAGATGCTGTGCCGCGTTTGCGTTTGCCAAGAATATTACCAGATTTGATACTTTAGTAGCAAACAGTACAATTTTTTCCAAACTGTTTTCCGCAATCTGTGACATTTCTCCTACCTTTTCCAATTGGGTCCGAACAAGCAGTTCAGCATGTACATTCTTGAATTCCAGACTGCTCATAATGTGTCCAACATATGACGGGCTGATCTGCATACCTGTAATATAAAAAATTTAAAATCCTAGGCAGATCAATTCGAGCTTATTACCTCATTAGAATGTAAATTTCTCACATAATGTATAACAAGTTTTATACTGTGACATGAAATGCCAGAGATATAAGGAATAAAAAAGATGAATTATTTAACTTTCTTATCCAAAAAAAACATTGACATCTGCCTTCTCACAGAGACCTGGCTAAGCAAAAAAATCTCAATAAAACACTTGAAATTTCACTGCTATAGCCTCGATTGCTTAGGTGGGGAGGGGAGGAGTAACCATTATTATAAACAAATCTATCAGGTATTAACTGTTACCCCTCCCTAAGACAAAAAATCATAGAATCCATTGGCATTATTCTTAATAATGTCGCAGGAACCAAAACCACAATTTATTGTTGCTATTTTCCGAGAGGTAATGCAGATCCCAGAAAAAACAAATATTTAAAGCGGATCTTGGAAGTCTGACAGGCACTAGCGGCAACTATATCAGTGGAGGTGACCTTAACTGTCGCCATCGACTGTGGGGCTGCTCCAGACCAAACTCCTGGGGAAACATTTAAGCGATTTCTCTGCATTGAAAGGTATTTACTTGTTTTATCCTACTAGTCACTCATACATTCCAGCTAATGGTACGAGTCAGAGTTCTACGCTTGATTTATTTCCCACAAGCCGTTCCCACATGTTATCTAATACCATTACAATAAACGAACTAGGTTCTGATCATTTGTCCGTTTGTACCATGCTCAACATCCACCACATTTCGTTATGTGTTCAAGAATTCTAAGTGGGTCAAGTTTGGAAAAATTATCGATTCGCTGTTACCAAACTCTTATTCCATTACAGCTTGTACTGGAGACGATATTGACAACTTTATAATACACTTCAATGAAATTATTAGTATAGCGAAGGAAAGCAGTATCCCAAAAAAGGCAATTAGCTTTGTTCATAGGCCTTTTCCTCAAAATATAATATCCAAGTG
This sequence comes from Hirtodrosophila trivittata, assembly GCA_035045065.1. Classification (NCBI taxonomy): domain Eukaryota; kingdom Metazoa; phylum Arthropoda; class Insecta; order Diptera; family Drosophilidae; genus Hirtodrosophila; species Hirtodrosophila trivittata. The sequence goes on from JAWNNK010001015.1 coordinate 6,799, forward strand.
CAACATATAATACATCAAGTGCAAGAATAGACATCGTAACAACTGGTAGAGGCATATAAATCGAGCTAATCTTGTCTATTTCGAATGGATAAAATTTCCATATTCAGAAAAAATCTTTCTCATTACTGGACAAAGGTTCTTCTCCCTTGTGAAAAGTTATAAAGAAGAAACTAACAGACATTCCCACACTTAAATTCAAATAAACGAGCTTTTTCACTCTGGAACAGAAAGCCGATATAATTGCTCGTATGTTTAGAAAAACCATACGCTTACCAATAATCTTGTTAATCCTTATTTAGACTCATCATCTCCAAGTCCGGAAGATTCTTACTATACAAACGTATCCGTGATTTCTTCAATCATTAACTATCAACAATCATAAGCTAACTAAACTTATCCCCATAAAGAAAGCTAATAAGCCCCCGGACGTCCCTACTTCCTACCGACATTGTTATCTACGATTAACAAGGTCGTTGAAAAGGTTGTACAAGAAAAACTTTTAGAATTCATGGACGGGGCCGTTGTGCTACCACCTCAACGATTTGGATTTCGCAGGGAGCACAGCACTCAGCATCCACTCTCCAGAATAAAAATAATTGTTTTAACCAAATTTTAAAGATCAAAATCTACTGGCATGGTTCCACTTGACATTTAAATAGCGTTTGCTTCTGTCTGGCACGATGGCCTCTTATATAAAATGAATCTACTTGACTTTCCGCATGAGATTTTAAAAAAAATTCAGAGTTTTCTTATGAATCGGTTCCTTGAAGTTCATATTGGGAAAGGCAAATCAGAAGCGTTTAAGATTGAAGCAGGACGTCCACAGGGTCCTGCTTTACACCCATCTTGTATAACATATATTCTTTCGGCATACATCTATATTTGCAGACGATACCGCTGTTCAATGCTCTGGTACACTAGAGACAGACATTAATGAAAAGCTCCAGGCATCTTTTGAAATACTAACCTCTTTTTTTTCCAAATGGAAAATTTTAGTCAGTTTAAGAGTAGTTACCTGTCAACTAGCCATATTAAGCTTAATCTTGTCGATGTCCCATGGGAAAGCAAAGGGAAGTACCTAGGCTTAGTGTTAGATACAAAACTTGCATTTATGAACAACACCCAATCTGTCAACGAAAAAAATTAATATATTAACGCGTACAATATATCCATTTATCAGTAGAAACTTCCGCCTAAGTATAGATAATACCTTTATATTTATATTTATATATACCTATTCATAGCCAGAACAATATACCAAAATTGAATGGCAATCTGTTATATCATTTTTCTACGTTGGAGCTACACCAAAGCACCAAACTAAAACTCGATAAAGAGGATTTAATAAACTGACGTGAAATTTTAGATATATATGTTGACAATCAAATTACTCTCATGTTTATAGTATAAAATATCATAAGTAGTTCTTGTTGGTAGTAATAAGAATTATTCATTAAGTATTTTATGTGTTTTTGTAATATTTTTCACACAATAGTTTCAAATATTGTTACTTTCCTAAAAGAAAAGACCATCCGGTCTAAACTCTAAACGTCAGCTTTTCTTAAAATACTTTCTATCAGTAGATTCAAAAGCATACAAGACAGCGATCACCTTGTTTGAGACCACGCTTTGTATTTATTAAAGGTTTCAGAATGGTAATTTCCTACCTTGACAGAGCTGCTGGTGTTGCTCAATGTCAGTCTCCAAACCCGTATTAGGTTCGCAGGAATACCAAGCTCAGACATGGCGGAGAACAGGCGATCTCGCTGTGGGTTATCAAAAGCAGCCTTGTAGTCAACAAAAAGATGGTGGGTGTCAATCTGACTCTCGTGCGATTTCTCCAGGATCTGGCGCAGTGTGAATATTTGGTCGATGGTGGACCTACCAGGTCTGAAACCACACTGATAAGGTCCAATCAGTGCCTCAGAAAATGGTTTCAACCTTTCACACAGTACGCTCGTCAGAACCTTATATGCCACTGGCAGTAGGAGTTGGTGCATACACCTTACCAGCTCTTCGCCTCCAGCCTTGAACAATTCAGCTGACAAGCCATCAGCACCTGCAGCTTTATTGTTCTTCAGCCGCTGTATTGCGGCCTCGACTTCAGCATGGCTAGGAATCGGTATATCGACATCGTCGTTGATTGGGGTTTGTGGATCACTTTCTCCCGAATTAGCATTCAAGTCATCGCCCTCCAAAAGACTTGAGAAGTGATCCCTCCATAACCTTAACGTCACCCTTGCATGTGTGACCAGATTTCCGTCATCGTCTCTGCAGGCGAGCCCCCTAGCTCTATACCCTTGGGTAAGGCGCTTTACCCTCTGGTAAAAGTCACGGGCATCATTCCTGCTTCTGCTAACCTCGATTCTCGCACACTCCAGCCTTTCTAATTCTCTTTTCTTGCGTTTAAAACGGCGCATCTCCACCCTTCTCTTGGCCCTGTACTTCTCTACTACTGTCCGGGAAGCACCAGATTGAAGTGTTCGCCTATACGACGCGTCCTTCTCTCTAGTTGCTTCCCAGCACTCTTGGTCGTACCATGGATTCCTAGTAGGGGGGCGTTGGAATCCAAGCACTTCCGCCGCCGAAGCTCGCAGAGAGTGCGATGTGTGCGCCCACATATCACTAGCATTTTCAGGCCTCGAGATTGTTTGGCATAGTAGGTCATAGAGTTGTGTGGAGAATGCATCCTTCGTCCGTTGTGATTGCAGCCTTCCGATGTCCAGCTTTCTTGACATACTTCGACGTGCTACTTTCGCAGCACATAGCCGTGCGCGAACTTTAGCTGCAACAAGGCAATGATCAGAGTCTATGTTGGGACCCCGACAAGCTTGCACGTCAAGTATGTTAGATGCGTGCCTTGCATCGATCACAACATGATCAATCTGATTACGGGTCAGTCGATCAGGGGACAACCAGGTTGCCTTGTGTATATCCAGATGACGGAATCCTGTACTACGTACTACCATGTTGTGCGCTGCTGCAAAGCCTATTAACCTAAGACCATTGCTCGCGGTGGTCTCATGTAGGTTATGCTGCCCGACGGTTGCACCAAAAACACCTTCCCGTCCAATCTTGGCATTAAAGTCTCCAAGTAGGATTTTAATGTCATGAGTTGGACAGCGGCCATATACACGGTCAAGCTCCACGTAGAAGGCGTCCTTCGTGCCATCGTCTTTAACCTCCGTTGGGGCATGCGCACAGAGCAGGCAGAATGTTGAAGAATTTGGCAGTAATCCGGATCGTTGCAATTCTCTCACTTATTGGCACAAAGTGTGATACTCGGTTTCGGAGTCTGGCTCCCACAACAAATCCACAGCCAAATTCATACCTTTCTGGATGGCAGCTGTAGTATATGTCACAGTTGTTCCTCTTCTTGCAGCCCTGTCCCGTCCATCGCATTTCCTGGATAGCGGTAATATCGGCCTGGATTTTTTAGGGTATCTGCCAGCTGTTGAGCAGCACCGGATCTGTACAGTGTACGTACATTCCAAGTGCATACTCTCAAATCATAGTCCTTTTTTCGTTTGCGGTGGTCGTCAACGTTGTTTGGGGTCCTTTCCGAGGCAATTTCTGCATCTTTAATTGAGTGAGTTTTTCCTTGGGTGGAACTCAAGTCCTACGCCAAAACCTAATTTAGAGGTATAGGAAGCCCGCCGCGCGCTTTGGTTTACCACCCAATGGGTATTGAGTGGTAATCCAGGAGGGACCACGTGGAGGTAGTGCGTCGACTTGAAGAAAGAAAGCACAAGGATCATGCTGGCAGTCACCAAGTTGCAAGCAATCAGACACTTTGCCTTGGCTTCTCACTCCCCACCTCCCACTAATTACGCACTAATACATAATGGAAAATAATAATATATCATATAATAGATCTGTAAATTAATCAGTAAGAAGATGATGATGAAAATAAAGCATCGTTCCTGTGAATTGTGGGGTAAATCAAAGATAAGATAAGGGTAAAAGCGTTGCTTTACAGGCTTGGCATCTCCAATATCTATATGATGCTGAATGAAACTAGTTTGACCTAAGCCATCAGAGCCACTGGGAAACAGTTTCTTTACTACCCGTAATTGTTTACTTTTGTAAAGGATAAAAATCATCAAGATTGGATGTGTAAATCTGAGTTTGCTTATAAAGCATAAATAATATTCGGAGCAAGCTCAAAGATGCGCCAAAAGTCAATACCTAAAATTAGTCTTTGCTTTATAGACGCTATAATATACAGCTTAAGTGGCTTCTGCTGACCTTTATAAGCCATTTGTATGTTCAGCACACCAATAACGTCATGAGGCCTACCATCTGCCGTTTAACATAAGATTAAATGTCTTTGAGCTGAGAGCAACTGGAAACATTTCGCGCTGCAGTTTTTCAGTTAGACATATTCATAACTTTTTCGGAGGCAACCCGTTCTTGTTGGTTGCACCCTTCTGGCGGTTTTCCGCTACGATACGCTGGCAATGGCTGCTGAGACTTATAAACCTGTAGGTCTTTACAGCCGTAACAGAAAATAGCACGGTCTGCATTTATACCTTTATCCCCACAGAAGAAACAGTTCGGTTCCTTCTACCAGTACCTTGATATGTGGCCATCCGTTCCGCACCGCCGATAGAAAGTACATTGGTTTACTTCGCTCCTACTCTGCTTCCCTAGGTGACCGAATTCAAAACATCTATATCACTTGGTTGGGGGTGTAAGTTCCCGCTGTCTAGGACAGTCCACCTTTAGCCTACCTACTTACAGGAGCTCTTTGGTAGTATCTATTGACATCTTTATAGAATTGACATCTTTATTTATTTATTTATTAACAGGATTAGCTTATAATTAGAAATTATAAGTAACCTAAAGTATATAATCCATAGCAACAGGGGCCTTCAGCTTAATCAAGTGCTTAAATATAGATCTTAATTGTAATTTAATTTATATTTGATATAGAGCTTAAACATAACAAGTATCTATTGGAAATAAATGTTACAAAGTTGTGGGCCTTTGCTATAAATTTACACATAAAATATGTATGTTAAGTCTTATTGAATTTTTTATTAATGTTATTTTTTTTAATTTTATGATATAAATTAAATGTTTTTAAGAACTAAATGATATTGTGCGCATCTACGTTAGGCAGGGATAGTGCTACTATTGGATCGGAGCTGGTAAAGTTCCATTTCTAATATTAGAAAAACGGGAACATTCCGAAATTGTGTGTTAGATAGTAAGAGTATCGTTCCCATGACAAACGGAACTGTTTCGCACTTGGGTTCTATCGCATATAAATGAGTGAGTTAGCATTGTATGACCTAAGCGTAATCTGATGAGTTTTACAATGTCTAGTTGTTTAAGATTGTCTAATTTATTATCATGTAAGAAGTTTATGACTGATTTGTGGCGGTGTATGTTTTTGCACCACGAGGTTGCTTCTGAAAAAGAAGCACGGTATTCATTCTCATAATGGGCTTTTAAAACTCTTTTCATATCGTGGTGATTCAAATTTTCTGTTGCGATCACGGGTTCCTTGCAAGCTGATTTATCAGTTGCATCAGCGAAGTCATTACCCTAAATGAGAGCATGTCCTGGGACCCATATTATTTTGATGTTTTTGTTGCTTACAAGATTCTCCGAATGTATTTGCAGTATACGCATTGGGTGCTGGTGTCGGTACAAACGACAATTTTTGTGTTTGATTGCGATGCTAGACTTATAGCGCATTTGATTGCTATGAGCTATGCTGAATATACTAAAGTGTAGATTGGATGTTCTTTTTATTTTGGCTTGAACTTAGGTCAATGAATTAGTTGTCAAAGTTCTAATGCGGTGGTTTTTTGAAAGTGCTGAGTTTAGGGGGCTTACAGGAGAAACCATTATTGACACTGGATTGCAGAATTTTAGAAAGAGCCAATTGGTGTTTTTACGTGAACATATTTTTTTGATTTTGATTTTTGATTTTATTGTACTAACTGACTAATTATTAGATCACGTCTAATATGAATGGGTAAATTTGGGATTCATGGAGTAAGGTAGGTATTGGGGAAGAGAAAAATGCTCCTGCGGCAGCTGAATGGCTGAATTCTTGAAAGTTTGTATTAGATTTGCACGTGTGCACAAAAGGATATATCATTATAAAAAGTAATTATATCGCAAAATTTTTTATAGGCAATGGTTAACAGAATTACTGATAAAGGGGATCCTTGTGGAATACCGTTGAATAATGGTATACATTTGAAATTCTAACTTTAATTTTCCGGATAGTCATATATTTTTTACAAAATTTATAAGACGTGGGCTAGTTTTCCAGCCGGCCTGCTGATCCAAAATTGTGTGATGCCAATTTTCTCAAAAGCGTTTATGTTTTTGTAAAGACCTGCTAACCAGATGATCGACCATGAGTAGCTACTGTAACAGATTTGCCTTTTGGAATCCAACCTGATGGTTACTAACAAGTTTGTTATTGCCAAGAAACCACCAGATCATTCTATCATGCAGCTTTGCAAAAAAAGAGTTAAGGGATATTAGGCGAAGGAATTTTAGATCAGTTGTATCGGAGTTTGGATCGTTTTGCTTGTGGAATATGGTTATGGAAAATAAGGTTGAAAAGTTTTAAAAGTCTATTTTTTGGGTCTTTTAAAGACTCTTTTATCATATTTATTTTATTTATTTTTTATTTATTTTATTTATTTAATTGACAACAAATATTGACAATTTAATACAAAATTTAAAATAATTTAAATTAAAATAAAAATAATAAAAATTACAAATTTAAATTAAAATTTTAAAGTTTAAATCTGGGAGTAATAAATATAAGGAAAATTGATTTAATTTAAAACGACCCAACATTTGTTGCAAGATTGGGGAAAACCCAGAAAAACCCAATCAGATCCAAAGTATTAGTATAAGAGTATTAAAATAGGAGTAGTTAGAAAATTGACAATACACTAATACTTACATTTATACTATTAGGATCAATAGTATATGGAAGCATAATATATTAAAGTATTAGTATATTAGTGAATTAGTAAATAGGGCTAACACTGTTACTAATTAATGTACTATTAGAAGTAATATAGTATATAAAAGTAGCAGTATAATAAATAAGTAAAGTTACGAATTAAAAGGGTAATAAAAAGGAGTAAAGAAAGGATAAAAGAACTAAAGAAAATTCAAAGACATGTTAGTTGGGGAGAGAGGGAGGATTTCTAGAAAGGTAAAGGAGAATAGAGGATTTACAGAAAGAAGGATAATTCTCTTGAAAAGATGTGGTACAGCGAATTAAAGTTTCACATGAAACGAGCTGTGTAAAGCATAGTCAGTTGTGCATGTAGGAAGGGCTAGTGGAATAAAATTGGTAGTTGTTCTACGGGGAACAGAAAAATTGACATCAGCTAATAAATAAGACGAACTAATATCACCATTAATCAATTTGTACAGAAAAACCACACCAAGAGTTTTTCTGCGATTGAGTAACGACGGGAGATTAAGAAGGAGAAGCCTACTAGAAAACGAAGGTAAACGAAGATTAGGGTCATAATTTAATCCCCGTAAAGCAAACAATACAAATTGTTTCTGGACGGACTCAATGCGATCCTGGTTAGAGCTATAATGTAGCACCAAATGCAAGAACAGTATTCAAGGATCAGTCGAACAAGAGAAACATAAAGGATTATTGTGATGAAAGGATCATCAAATTCTTTCGACCAACGTTTAATAAAGCCTAGTACTCCCTTAGCTATTTATAATAGTGGAGATGTCAAGTTAAATTTCAATTTGCAATCAAATAAAAAACCAAGGTCTTCCACTGTAGATATACGATTTAAGGGTGTATTATCAATCGAATCAAGTACAAAAGAAGGTCTAGTTCACTAAACGTGCTGAACATGCACTTTGCGCAATTGAGATGCAACTGATTGGCCGAACCAAAGTTGCATGGCGCTTAAATCTTCTTTTAGGAGATTGTAAAGAAGGGGGTCAGAATATGAGAATATTAGCCTCACATCATCTGCATACATGAGAACATGTGAATGTGAGATAATAGAAGGTAAATCGTTGATAAAAAGGATAAATAACAAGGGTCCTAGGTGACTACCTTGAGGTACGCCTGAAGTAGCATGAACTGACTTCGAAATAGACGACCTAAGCAGTACTTTTTGAGTTCTACCTTTTAAATAGGTGGAAATCCAGTTAATAAAACAAAGAGGAAACCTATACCATAAAGTTTGAAGAGTAAAAGATCATGGTTTACAGAATCAAAGGCTTTACTGAATTCCATATATGATGACATCAGTTTGCCTTTTCAATAAAAATGCTTCATTTACCAAGGTGGTAAATTCCAGCAAATTGGTCGTGGTGAAACGACCCTGTACAAAACCATGTTGGGCAGGAGAGATGATTGATTTACAGAAATGCTGTAAAACAGAAACTATAAGTTTTTCAAACAATTTAGGTATAGCAGATAATTTTGCAATACCTCTATAATTTAAAATATCAGACTTACTACCTTTTTTGTGTAGATGAATGATATATGAATCTTTCCAGCGATATGGAAATTTACCAGATTCAAGGAATAGATTAAAAAATATTTGCAACGGTTCAGCTAAAGAACTATAGCAATTTTTAAGGACACAACTGGGAATATTATCAGGACCAGGTGAAAAGGAATATTTTAGTGAGTTAATGGCGGACATAAGGGAACAATAGGAAATACTAGGGATGGCTATATGGTTAATAGGTAAGATATTCTAAGGGTAAGTTGAGTTAAAAGTGGAGACAGGGGAGTAAGTGGATTGGAAAAAATTCGCAAATAACTCAACAGCAGAAGCGTCGTTGCAGGCTTCATCTTCCCCAAGAAAAAAAGGGAAGGTAAATTTGAAGATTTACGCTTCGAATTAACAAAATTAAAAAATTGTTTGGGGTCACGCGTAAACTGTCTTTTACAACGAGATAAATAATTCTCGTAACATAAAGTATTAAGAAGGACAAAGTTAGACTTGGCTACAGAATATTTGTACCAGTCAACACTAGATCCAGATTTCTTAAATTTTTTAAAAAGTTTGGACCTTATGTTTTTAAAATAGCACAATCTACGCGAAAACCAAGGGGTCTTTGTTGTGCAATATGACGGGGTATAGATAGGAATACACTCATCTAAGAGTATATTTAAGCTATCATAAAAAGAACTGAGAACAACATCAATGTCAGTCGCATTATTTAGGAATGACCAGTCAGTTGCTAGTATGCATTCATTCAGCAAGCAATAATTTCCCTTGCGAAAGCACCGGCGTGGTAGTTGTTGACGTGCCAATGACAAATTATGCGACACAGGAAGTGAAATAAAAATTTCAATAGCCGGATGATGTTTGTCCTCAGGGGCTGTAAGAGGTGAAGATATAGAGAAGGCTGATTTAGCGAAGTCGTTAATAAAGACAAGGTCGAGAGTTCTATCCAAATGATTTTTGACTGAATTTATCTGGACTAATGATAAATCGAGCATGCCATCCAAAAAAGCATGATGATTAGAAGGAGAGAGGTAGCATGAACTATAAAGAAATGACCAAGAAATATTAGGTAAATTAAAATCGCCTAAAACAACAAAAAGATCAGTATCTTTCACCTGTATAGATACTTCCTTTATACAAGCAATATGTTGCACGTTAACTTGTAAATCGGAGGATGGAGGTATACAGGAGCAAGTGATAAAGAACAACAATTTCAACACCGGTAGGTACAGAAAGTACAATTCGATCAGACTGGAATTAGGATTTAATGGCAATTAAAACGCCGCCACCTCGGCGATTGAAGCGATCATGTCTGTAGATAGAAAAACAATTTGACAAAATTTCACAATCAGATATGGCAGCAGTCAGCCAAGTCTCTAATAAAAAAAAATGATGTCAGATTGAAGGGCAAAACTACTCAAGTAGAGGCTATTAAGCTTCGTTAACAGTGCTCTAAAATTCTGATACTGAATGCGACAGGCTACGGGGCACGAAACTAGTTTTTTGAAACACTAGATGAGGCTTGTAAAGAGGAACTATCTGTTGGAAGAGTGATGGGTAAGGCGTCAGTTCGTTTTTTTTTTGTGTGAACTCATGAACAACCATATCACACCGCTCAATAAGTTCCCGGCTTAACAAGGAAAAACACATATTTTTCTGAAAAATTTTTTTATTTATCAATATAGTTTTCATCTACGGCTACACTCTCAGTTGAGCGCTTCTCCAACCTTTCTATGCCATTTTTGTAGAAGGATGAACATTTTCCCTCAAAATAGGTCTCAGTATCGGCAATCACCTCCTCATATGATCGATATCTCTTGCCCTGGAGGTGCTTTTTGAGATCTGAAAAAAGCCAGTAGTCACTGGGGGCCATATCTGGAGAATAGGGTGGGTGCGGCAGTAGTTCGAACCTCAATTCACTCAAAATCACCATTGTTGCCATAGACTTGTGGCACAGTGCATTATCCTGATGAAACAGCGGTTTCTTCTTTGCCATATGTGGACGTTTTTCCTTGATAGCGCGCTCCAGTCGATCCAGCAGTTTTATATAATATTCGCTGTTGATTGTTTTACCTTTCTCCAGGTAGTCTATAAATAAAATCCCATGTGCATCCCAAAATACGGACGCCATAACCTTACCCGCCGATATTTGTGTTTTGGGACGCTTCGGACCGCTTTCACCGACTACCACCCACTCAGAAGACTGACGACTGGATTCTGGAGTATAGTGGTGTTTCCATGTTTCATCCATGGTTACGTAACGGCGAAAAAAATCGGTCCTATTGCGCTTCAAGATGCTTAAACATGTCTCGGAAGCATCGATGCGTTGTTGCTTTTGATCCGGTGTTAGCAAACGCGGCACCCACTTTGAGCAGAGCTTTCTCATATCTAAATGTTCATGTAATATCGTAAACACACTGCCTTCCGACATCTTTGAGGCATCAGCTATCTCCTTTAATTTAAATTTGCGATCGGCCAATACCATCTTTCGGATTTTTGCGACATTTTCTGGCGTAACTGCTATTTTTGGGCGACCACTGCGTTCAGCGTCTTCGGTGTCCACACGACCACGTTTAAATTCATTGTACCAATCTTTGATGGTTGATTTTCCTGGAGAAAAATCTGGGTAATGTTTATCAAGCCAAGTTTTTGCTTCTACTGTATTTTTTCCTATCAAAAAACAGTGCTTAATCAGGACACGAAATTCCTTTTTTTCCATATTGTGGAAAAACCCAAAGGTTGTATCACTTTTAAATTTGTAACTTAAAAGCACGTGGTCGCAGAGTTGTAAAATTCTTACACAGAGCTTATGATAATCGACATTATCGATAAAAAAATATTGATGTTTGCTTACTACTGCTCCTATATGTCGGGCCGGGAACTAATTGAGCGGTGTGGTATGTGGTGGCCAAAATTTTGGGTCACAAATGATTGCAAAGGCATCAAATGGAACACTTATTTTGAAAGACACAATTTCACGAGGCGTAGCAAAATTAAATTTAGTACAGGATACACTAGCAGAAGACTTGCTAGCAATATACGCCTTAATGTAATCACAAGTTGTGTCTGAGGATAATCTAGACACAAAAATTTGCTTTCGAGGGGCTGCAAGCGACAGCATATTGGCTGGTGTAGTTGCCAGTGAAACACTATCGCCACTATCAGCTGTAGTGGAATTACGTATGTATCATATGTTATTTTACCTAGTCGTTCAGTGTGTTTAATTCAATGTTTAATTCAAGTATTATAAATTCTCCTTCTTTATTTGGGGCTTCCTTGCTAATTGGATAATTTAAATTTCTGTTGTAGTTAAGGGTTGAGTGTTTATGCGCTATGAAAACATAATCGAATTCAGAGTTAGATAAGTTTTCTGACCGAAACGTGCAAAACTCATTAGCAATTTCAAATTTATTAATTGTCATGTTTTACTTTCCTTAGTGCAGCCAAACTAGGACTCTACCAGGGCGCTGTTTGATTTTTTCTTCTGTCCCATATCTGAATAACCACAATATAATCAATTGGGTTTCCGCGGAAAACATGGAACAATCAAGCAGGTCAACCGAATAACATCTAATATTCGTACTGCATTTGAATATCGGGAGTACTGTTTTTGGACGTGGCCCAAGCCTTTGACAGAGTCTGGCTAGATGGACTGATGTATAAAATAAAAACAATGCTCCCTAGTTGCACACACAATCTGCTAGAGTCGTACCTTTACAACAGAGCATTTTCAGTGAGATGCAACGCTGCCATATCAGTTGAGCATATCATAAAAGCTGGAGTTCCTCAAGGCAGCGTTCTTGGTCCCACGCTCTACATCCTTTATACAGTGGACATCCCTACGAGTAGCCAACTGTTAACATCCACATTTGCTGATGATACCACGATACTAAGTCGTTCGAAATGCCCACTGCGAGCAACAGCACAACTTGCTGGACATCTGGCGACTGTTGAGAAATGGCTATCTGACTGGCGAATAAAAATTAATGAGCAAAAATGCAAGCATGTTACGTTTACTTTAAACAAACAAGTCTGACACTATATAATACTGTAATCCCAAAAGCAAACGAAGTAACGTATCTTGGAGTACACCTTGACAGACGCCTCACCTGGCGCAGGCACATTGAAGCTAAAAGGACGCAACTAAAGCTGAGGGCCAACAGCCTCCATAGGCTTATCAACGCACGATCACCCCTTAGCCTGGACTATAAGGTTCTGATATATAAGTCCGTCCTAAAACCGATCTGGACCTACGGCTCCCAGCTCTGGGAAATGCTAGCAGCAGCAGTTTGACATCATCCAAAGGGCTCAATCAAAAATTCTGAGAACGATCACTGGTGCACCGTGGTATGTTCGGAACGAATACATCCATAGAGACCTGAACATCCCTCCAGTCAGAGACGTCATAGTCCAGATAAAAGAAAAGTACCTCATAAAGCTCTCTGCCCATCCAAATCATCTTGCAAGAGATCTAATTCGACCTTCTAGCCGATCTCGTCTTCGCTGCAAATACTACCTAAATACTTAGGGCCAGAAGACTCTAAGCAGTTACAAATGTAATTGTTAATTAATATAGTTTTGTAAGATTTGTAAAATTATTGTTAGTCTCGTAAGAAAAAATCCAATAAATAATGCAAGTAAAAAAAAAAAAAAAAAAAAGTTACCTCATCTAACCTCACGTGCAAATATAAAAGAGGATATGTATCTTTCTTTGTAGCCTCCTTAGGTTCGCGCGAGTTACCATCCCTGCGAATACGCAGATGGTACCACTGCCGAAACCTCTACGGGTATCCAGTAACCCATAATCACAAGTCACTGGAATATTAACACTCTAAATATATTTATAGGGACCACCCTAAATTATTTTATGACTCGTACAAGTGGCCGGCATAAACAAACGGCCACTGAAGAATCATCAGGAAGCCAGACCGCTGATGCAATCCAATACTAGGTACGCTGAAATGGAGGAACGTGACAGACGGTTTATGCCAGACGGGACGGAATAGATATTTAAGTTATTTCTTAGTGTCAGTCTTAGCTGATAAACAGTACAGTTCAGTACATATGTATAACTTAGAAAAAAGGATTGATTTTATACGTTTATTCTAAAAACATACTGGTGTTCCTGAATTAAAAATCAGTACGTTACTACCGATCACGCTCCGACTGGTAACTGACGCAGCCCAGAAATGACTTCAGGACAAGAGGACCAGGATGCAGCTTCTAGTAATAAATATGTTGTTAATTGTAAAACAAATTAAACAAAATGGAAAAGTTTCCAGATGTAAATGGTGAAGTGATGTTGATTTTTGGTTTTGTTGTGAATACAAACTCTGTGCAGTGTATAAAAAAAAGAAAAAGAAGGGAAATGAAAGAATATTGTAGAACTATTCTATGTGAATCTACAGAAACATTTTGCGTTCGTGTAGCTTGGAACTACCAACTATTTCACTTGTGCCATAATCCGTCTAAAGCCGTTTACTACAATATAATAGAGAAAAACATCAACAGGCTATGGAGACAAGATATTATATCTTTTGTTGGTTTTTCCTCTGCTATCTTCTGATTATGACTCGGTATTAGAGCGATGTTGTTCAGTCAATAGCTTGCAATGTATGAGCTCGAGCACGGAAGTTATCAAACAAACAACACGCTTGATGTCGAACGTCGTTCAATCAAACAGGTCACTAAAATGTGTATGAGTCAGAGGCAACCGAACTCAAAATGTGGTTCAAATCGGTCACTTGGTCCGTTGTAAAGCGAAAGGCAAGCCTACAGTGAGCAGCGGTACCATCCAAATTGTTGGACGCGACATAAACGAGGTAGTTCCTGACAACGAGGTATGGGACGTTGAGATCGTATTATAATTTAGAAGCAAACAATCTTACTAATACTGTCTATGAACTAAACAACATTGACGAGAACACAAATTTTCTGGTTAAGGCGTCCAACAGAAGGGATACGCAACTCTGTCGACACACGGCAAAATCCCATCCTTCATCTGTATCAAGTAATCCAAATCAAACTCTTCCAGATTTCTAATCGATACAGGAGCCGAGTGCTCATTCAATAACCCCCAACTGATACATTAAGACAAGCAACTAAGAGCTAAGCACTCCTCTTCAATTAAAACAGCGCTAAACGCACACAATACAGATATATTCGCAATCTTGGCTCATTTTAAAGAATTTGGTGACAATACAATGATCTCACTAATACTTTTTGACTTTCACATAAGATTTGATGGCCTAATTGGATTAGACATCATCAAGCATCTGGAAGCAGAAATAAGCTACGAATATAATATCTTCAGAGCTCCACTATTTCAAATTAACTTATTAATTAATTAAAATAACGAAACTTCTAGACTACACGTCATAGAGGAAAATCATAAAACAATCATAAGCTTATCAGTGTATCACAAAGAAGGGCCATTTTTATCCGACACTAAACAAATAACACCTATACCACGGTCATGATAACCTCAGTTAGATGGAAGTAGTTAATTACTCCCTAACAAACAAAAATTTTGCCTCGATACACAATTAAAGGTTAAACTCATTCACCAAGGGCAGGATTCAATATAAGTAGACGTTATGAATACGACGTGCGAACATACCAACACTTCTGAGAAAAAAACCTCGATACGACTCCGTAAAGAACACTTAAACGACGAAGAAAAAGCAGCCTTCATAAAACTCTGTCGAAAATTCCCAAATCTTTTTTATCATCAAGAGACTCTTAGTTAACATTCACTTATTTAGTTAAACACAGAGTTAACACCAAAGACGATGTACCCATTTACAAAAAACCTTTTCGATATAGTCATTCGGAACGTAAAGAGATTCAAGCACAAATATGTTATCTACATTACTAGATCAGAACATCGTTAGACAAAGTCATTCACTTTGGGATCACCGGTATTTCTAGTACCAAAAAAAGCCGACGCTTCCAACATAAAGAAGTGGAGTTTAGTGGTAGATTACAGGAAATTAAAAAAATAAACCCATGCCCAACATAAACGAGGTATTATATCAAATTGGTAGAACAACATGTTTCTCAGCTTTAGAGCTGGCCAGTGGATACAATTAAATTGAAATGAATCCTAGGGACATTCAGAAAACAGCCGAACTCTCGAAGAAACTATCAGCTATTAAACATTTTCCCAATCCCAAAAAAAAAAAGTCAAGTCATTCTTGGGACTCCTAGGCTATTACGGACGGTTAATAAAAGATTTTGCTAAGACCCCAAAACCCATAACAGTGTAATTAAAAAAAAAAAGTCTACAATTATAGTCGAGAAAAAATTTATAGAAGCGTTTAATTTTTATAAAACATGTAACGACCCCATACTTCAATATACCGATTACACAAAACCATTTATTCTGACCACAGACGCAAGCAATTTTGCAATTGGAGCCCTACTCTCACAGGGTAGTCGCAAGTCGCACCGTATTAGACACAGAACTCAATTATACTACAGTAGAAAAAGAAATGTTGGCTATTATTTGGTCGACAAAATACTTTAGGCCATATCTCTTCGGCCGACAATTAACCATAGTAACTGAACACAGACCCCCAACCTGGTTTATAAATTTATTGGAACTTAATTTCAAATTAGCTCGCTGGAAATTTCAACTGCTCGAGTATGACTATTAAGTTATTTATAAAAAAAGTTCCCAGGACGCCGTTGCAAACGCATTAAGCAGAATCATAGTTGACGTTTACGTTACAGAGGGATCTCAAACATTAGATTCAAAGACAACTAAATCTATGATCCCTGTTACAAAAAGACCATCAAACGAGTACAAAATTCAATTCGTATTTTATAAGGTCAACCTTCTAGTGTAATAACTTCAGCCCCGTTCAAAAAGATCAAATTCCAGAAAATAATTTCATCAAAACTAAATTAACTACTCTGCTAAAGAAATATTTTGACGTTAATTGACAAATTTTCTATAGTCGCTATGGGTTACACTATACCGGCTAGGGATTGTATCAACAAAGTTGAAAATCTACGATTTTTTGTTATTATATATGGTGTACAGTTCTCGGCTATCACTTCACCAGTGCAGACGTGTACTCCGAAACATCTTATCGCTAAATCTCGTTCTCTTTTTTTGCACGTTTTTGATTCTTCACTGTGCCACTTTTTTCTAACGGCTCTTTCTGATAGTGCTTTACTTTGCTAAAATGCGCCCTGAGCAGCACAATTTTGGGAATAATCAGTTTGCTCCGCTAGCTAATAGTCCCCAAAACAAAAAACTTTCAATAAACCAATTGTGTCTTTTCTTGGGCTACCGGTACTACAACTTCCTAATCCAAGATTCGTTGTTCTCTCCTCTGCTGACGAGGGCAAGGCAATAAAACACTTATCCTGCTCCGTAATTTACCGCGCTATTCAACTCATCAGCAAAGATGCGGTATCTATCTCTGAGCTACGAGATGGGAACCTCATTCTTTTGACTAAGGATTCTATTGCTGCCAATTAATTCCTTGCCACGACAAATCTTCTGGATATATGCAAACTTAAATGCAGTTTACACGAGTCTCTTAACTCGACGAAAGGAACAATCTTCGCCACGTGTCTTATAAATATTTCGGAAGAAGAAATAGTTAAGGAACTCTCTTCAAAACATGTAACAAGCGTCCAAACATTTTCCAAAATTATCGACGGCATGGCAAAACACACTGGAGTAATCCTTCTTACCTTTAATCCATACCACCTTCTGGTCTCGCTAAACGTTTCTTGGCAATGGTAAAGCTATACACTCCAAACCCTACGCGTTGTAAAAACTGCCACCATAAAACGCTGTACAAAGCCAGCGATGTGTGCAAATTGCAACCTTACTCCACACGAAGCCCCATGCTTGCGCGTGCAATGTTCCAATTGCTCTGAGGAACACCCAGCTACGGGCAACAAATATCCAGAATTTATTAAACAAAAAGAAATTCTCAAAATACAATGTAAAACTAAATGCTCATATAAGTAAGCAAAACAAAATTATATGTCCATTGGCCGTTCTTTCAATCTCTTAAACAATCAATCGCTTGCAGATGTGGTATACGAATATATAAACCAAAGAGACCATAACTGCACACAAAAATCAAACAGTAAAATCACTTCACCTCTCCTATCCACCGTACTTCCACTAAAACAACAAAAAAACAGTACAAGAAACACTAATAACAACAATACAATAAACAACAACAAACATAACAAAGGAACAACAGTTATTTACACACGATATTACTCTATCGGCTCCGCTGATAACACTGATTCTACTACGAACAAAAAATCAAAAAACCTACAAAAAAAGACGCAAAAAGCTTCAAAATTAAAAAAAAATAATAACTCAATCACACATTCAAGCATAAACAACTCCACAAACATATCTTCTCCTATCCCCAACCCGTCCTCAACCGATCTCTCCTTCACTGATATGAATATCAGTGAGGCTGACGATCTCGCCACTTAACATTCTTTCCTACCTATTATATGTGTTTCTGTGCGCGTGGCGGCAGTTTAGCGCAGTGATTCTGTATATTCTCATGCACAAACAATTAACAACCTATTAAAATTTTTTTATATTTACAATGTCCGACTCAATATTTCAATGGAACATAAATAGCATTCGTAATAGTTCAATTGATTTGCAAGTGCTTATGAAAGAACACAAACCAGATCTAGTCGCCCTACAAGAAACTCACATCGAATAAAATTTATCAGCAAACATCTCGAATTGCTACATCCACTACTTCAACAATTTGCCTAACGTTTCCGATCGTAAGCAAGGCATTGCTTTTCTTGTTAAAAGAGATCTGCCCCACAAATACATACCAAAAAATTGCAATATTTCGGCCCAGGTAATCGAAATAAATATGGGATTTAAAATAAAATTCATTAGTATCTACAGTAGTATCTCCTAGTCAAATATTGAACATCAAGGATTTAGGTCTTACTATCAGCAAATACGTAAAACCTCTGGTTATTATGGGATACTTCAACACCTGAAGCCATAGTAATCAAAGGGGCAAAGTAATTGAAAAATTTGTTACCATTAACAACATATCCTGCATTAACGTTTACTCATGTTAACCTCCCGTTTTGTTCTCCCGAAATCCTTCCCTATATTTTTTTAAAAACTTTTGACAGCTTATGTGGTAGTGATCACTTCTCTTTAAAACTAAGCTTAACCACCCATTAAACACATAAATACCATTTTCTAAGTAAATTTATATCAGACAAAGCAAATTGGCAAGACTTTCGTTCATTTCTATAGACTCCACCGTTCAAAATAAAATTTCACAAAATATCAACAAAGAAGTTGCCAACATCCACAAACAAGTCCGCACTGCTGCACACTATCATATTCCTCAAGCCAAGCCTCCACACTCTAAAAAGATTACCTCATGGTGGAATAGCGAATTGTCCCAGCTAAGAGATTCAAAACAAAAAGCCTGGCACACCTTCAAAAGTATGACAATAACAGGAAACTTAGTGACATATATAAAAACGCGAGCACTCTTCAGATACAAATGCAGAGAAACCAAAACAATAGCACAAATCGAATTACAGAAAGGATTAGCCCTTTATCTTCGCCCAAACAGGTGTGATCAGATATAAAAAAATTATGCCGTACAGCTACCTCAACCCAATTCAAGTTTATTAACTCTTCAAACGGCCCCATGGTCGACCACAAAGACTTTGCCAATGCTTTAGCTGAATCTTGGTCTGCATACTCTTACAACGCCAATATTAACGTCAGTTTTATTAACGAAAAAAAAAACACCCTTTCATTCAATTATACCAATCCTCGTCCTTCTAAACTCGTAAGCCAGATTGAAACGAAGATCTCTGTTTTGGAATACTACTGCGCACTTTCAACAGTTAAAGGAAAATCTTCCGGAACTGACAAAATATCTTATTCAATGATACAAAAATCTTTTCGGATTGTCTTAAGATACAAGTTGTATCTCTCTACAATAACATTCTCGAACAAGGCATATATCCTCCTGGAAATTCGCAATATTTATACCCATTCCTAAACCCAACAAATGCCCAAATGAAATTGCCAACTTTCGACCCATCTGTCATCTTGTCGAGGAAAACTCCTAGAAAAAATCATATCCGAAAGAATAATGTGAATTGTTCAAAAAAAGAACAAGCTTAGTGACCTCCATTTTGGGCTCAAAAAATATCACAGTACCGTTGATCCAATCCTTATCATTGAACATATTTCAACAACTGCTCTTGCCACCCGTAACCACGTCTCAGTCCTAATTTTAGACTTAGAAAATGCTTTTGACCGAAGCGGAATACACATACACTGAAACATTTAATGCAAATTAAAACCGGCAATAAAATCTATAATATTGTCAAATCTTTCTTAAGCAATAGAAAATTCTGTGTATGTATTCACAACACCCACTCTGATTCCTTCCCCCTGCATAATGGCATCCCCCAGGGCTCCCCCACTCTGTAACGCTTTTTATAATAGCATTTAATGAATTTTGCAATACCTTAATAGATTTAACCACATGAAACATATCCTATACGCGAACGATGTCCTAATCTTCACCAAAATAATAGAAACACGCACATCTAATATAAATTAAAAAATATCATAGAAACTATAAATACCTGGTCTCTGTTGTCTGGTCCTAGCCTAGCATCAAACAAACGTAAATTACTTCATATCTGCAAAAAATAAAAAATTTTAAGCCACTAGATCTTAAGCTTACTCATACATTTTCTATTCCATACGCTAACAATATAAGAATATTAGGTGTTATTTTTGATAATAAGCTTAACTTTAAGGATCACTGTAAATATTTAAAAACTAAACTAGCTTTAAGATTAAACATCATAAAATACCTCTCTTCTCGTCGATCCGCAGTACATTGAACTACACCCTAACCTCCAAATCATCTGCTCCGATAGCAAATCTACAATCACTGCGGTGATTAATAATAATGGGATAATCGTAAACGAAATACGCGGGCTTATTACACTTAAAAAAAAATTAAAGCTAATGTGGATTCCGGGACATGTTGGCACATCGGGCAACGAAGCAACAGATAACTTTGCCAAACAAGCAGATTGCTTCCACGAGCCAACCGAAAAAATTGCAGAAAAATCAGACCTACGTTGTCTAATATTTAGCTATATTAAGAACAAGAACACAACGACATGGCAATATTTTGTCCATCATTCCTCGCAATTTAACACATAAGGGTCTGTGTCAGTATATCCTAACAATGCAAACGCCAAAGCCACAACTATATCCACAAGACTTCGCCTAGGAAACACCAGCCTTACACACGCACACTTTCTTATATGACAGCCCCGTCCGACCTGCGTATTTTGCTGATCGTCCATTCTAACAGTCAAACATGTTATATCGGAATGTCCAGAAATAACTACATTCAGAAATTCTACGACTGCAACACTTGAAAAAATGCTCAGAGATCCAACATTAACATATATAACATATATAACTAATTTCATATCAATTTATTGTTATCCTACTGCTTAATAATAACAATAAACAATATATGGTGTACCCAAGAAAATTATTTGCGACCAAGGAGCAGAAATTTCAAGAAAACTATAAAAATTTCTGTGGTCAGCCTAAAATCAATATACGTATCAAAAATTTAGATTTAATTTGTTAAAAAAGAAGAGAAAATCAATCCCCTAACAATTTCTAATATTCTAACCTTTGTAGAAATCTACAAATTTCAACAAACCGACCCAAACCTCGCACTAGCAAAATTCACCTCGGCAAAGCCCGAGTCATTTTAGCTTACAAACAGCTTACACACACCATTAACCTGCTAGATTATATTCAAAACATATATATTGGGTTTTAAGTAATTGCGGATTTTTCATATAGTCGGCGTTTATATTTTTTTTAACAGCTTGTGACTATTTAATTGTATTTTTTCTTTTGACATTTATTAGCTGTCACTATTAGCTTGCTTTAGAAAAAAAGTGCGCGTAATTTTGTTTACATTTGTTTGTTTGGCGCCCTTTTTAATATGGAGTCCACAAAAGAGCATTTCCGTCATATTTTATATTATTATTTCCGTAAAAGAAAAAACGCAGAGCAGGTTGCTAAAAAGTTACGTGATGTGTATGGTGATAAAGCTTTAAAAGAAAGACAGTGTCAAAATTGGTTTCGCAAATTCCGTTCTGGAGATTTTTCACTTAAAGATGAGCCACGTTCAGGTCGGCCAAATGAAGTTGATGATGACCAAATCAAAGCATTAGTCGAATTGGATCGTCATGTAACTGAGCGTGAGATAGGAGAGAAGTTAAATATACCAAAATCAACCGTTCATTATCACATAAAAAGTCTTGGACTGGTGAAAAAGCTTGATATTTGGGTACCACATGAATTGAAAGAAATTCATTTAACAAACCGAATCAATGCTTGTGATATGCATCTTAAACGCAATGAATTCGATCCGTTTTTAAAGCGAATCATAACTGGAGATGAAAAATGGATTGTTTACAATAACGTTAATCGAAAACGATCATGGTCCAAGCATGGTGAACTAGCTCAAACCACTTCAAAGTCTGATATCCACCTAAAGAAGGTTATGCTGTCTGTTTGGTGGGATTGGAAGGGTGTGGTATATTTTGAGCTGCTTCCAAGGAACCAAACGATTAATTCGGATGTCTACTGTCAACAATTGGACAAATTGAATGCAGCCATCAACGAGAAACGGCCAGAATTGATCAATCGTAAAGGTGTCATATTCCATCATGACAACGCCAGACCACACACATCTTTGATGACCCGGCAAAAACTGGGACAGCTTGGCTGGGAAGTTTTGATGCATCCACCATATAGCCCTGACCTTGCACCATCAGAGTACCATTTGTTTCGGTCTTTGCAGAACTCCTTAAATGGTAAAACTTTCGGCAATGATGAGGCTATAAGATCGCACTTGGTTCAGTTTTTTGCAGATAAAGGCCAGAAGTTCTATGAGCGTGGAATACAAAATTTGCCGGGAAGATGGCAAAAGGTTATCGAACAAAATGGAAATTATATATTTGATTAAAGTTCATTCTAAGTTTTATTAAAAATGCATTTACTTTCTTTTAAAAAATCCGCAATTACTTTTTGAGCAACCAATAGTATAGATACGGCCTTACAGATTAAGTTTTCCGGAGAAACAACAGATATTTTATTTAACAAGCTGCACCAACTAACAGATAGATTAGACACACAAATTCCCAAGCACAGACAAAATATAGGTCTTATAAATAGTCCACGTAGTATTGTGACGGCAGTAACTTGGATGCATCAGATGCACAAAAATTTGATAAACAATTTATAGAAATAGCAGACAAAGAAAAGAAAATATCAGAACAATGGTCATATGGTTTTTAATAGTTTTTTTAAGAATTACCACAGCGATTTATTCAGCAAATGAAGCCAAAAACACAATGAAATACATGCGCTCCAATATACAAGAATAGTATAAATAGAATTTTTTATAATATTGACGTCTTGGCAAACAATCTGAATAACATAGGCGAAAGTATGTTAATGGCCAAATTAAATATAATTCTCAAATTTATCTTATCTCACGTAGAGCTAGGTGAAATCAAACAAAAGATAATACATCAAAACATCGAAATCCATTCAAATGAACATGTATAAAACCTACTTACTTTAGATACTTATACGAGCGAAGATAACAAAATAACTTTCATTATTAAAGTACCATGTCTTGATGTCCAAGGCGACTATATAGAAAAATAGTTTCAGAGGTAAAGAATAATAAAAATTTATTTTTGCAGCTTAAAACTTGTTTTTTATTTTTTCCCCAACATAAGGAAACTTACTTTTTGAATACTCCCTCCTCGTACATGTTTTTGAATCAAAAAGATATAGCTTTGTAAAAATAGTTCCGTTACGCTCAATAAGACAAAATTTGTTATACTTTCTAAGTATGTACTGCACAACCACAATCATAACATTAAGTATATAGACAAAAGATGCCCCAAGCTCTAAGACACATTCATCTATGAAGACAGCATGCTGGGTACTCATAAGTTCTCAAAAAGATGTCTAAAAGAGATCTTCAACGGTGGAAAGGCAGCATGTGAAGAACTCGACTCTGGAATGGAGGAAGAAAAAATAGTCGAATAAAACGGGATAATCAACACAACATATTCGTTTCCGCTTATATTTGGCTATTGATCCTAACCAGCCATCATCACCATCTTCAAAAATAAGACTATATTCGTGCTCCCAAAGAAAACCCCAGTTACGTTCCGGTCATTCCTTCGTTATGGCCCTGTCTTCATACTAGGAGGGGAGGAGTTACCAGCCCAGTGAATTCGCAGATGGTACCGCCGCTGAAACCACTACGGGTATCCAGTAACCCATAACCATAAGTCCTTGGAATATTAACACTCTAAATATTTAGACACCACCCTAAATACAAATTATTTTATGACTCTTACAAGTGGCCGGCATTAATCAAACGGCCACTTGAAGAGTGCTGCATCAGCGGTCGGTACGAAACCAGACCACTGTTGCAATGCAATACTCGGTACGCTGAGAAGACGGAACGTGACAGACGAGATATTTAAATTATTTCTTAGTCAGTCTTAGCTGATATACAGTACAGTGCAGTTCATATGTATATCTAAAACCAAATAAGAAATAGAGTTTGATTTTATAAGTTTATTCTAAAAAACATACTGGTGTTCTTTAATTTCAAATAATAGCGTTACTTTCGATCCAGCTCCGACTGGTAACTCATGCATCTAAAGGTGAACTACGATTGGGTCTAATCTCCTTAAAATATTTTCTAGTTCCAATAGAATTTTTTCTACGAAATATCCAATTCCTAAGTTCAAAATAACTTTCCAACTTTTCTTCGTAAGATGGAAAGATAGGGGGAGTTCCAACAGTAAGCTACTTTAAGGGCAACCTTCTTATTTGATAGGGCTACACAAAATACTAATTTTTGCAGCTACTGTTGATGAGAACCTGTTCTTCTTGGTTGCAGCTTTCGTCTACGATACGCTGGCAATGGCTGCCGAGTCCGGATTCGAGTCACCTATAGCACTTGGCTATGGGTGTACACTCCCGGAGTCGGGAGAAAACCCAACCCACCCTTACCCTACCTACTTAAGGACCTTTTTGTAAGTATCTACTGTCATCTTTATAGAAACTTTCTGAGAACCCCCCTACGCAGTACGAAGGTATATATCATTCAGCACTATGTCATCAATCGGAAGTTGTATTTTAAGGGCTTATCACCTATCTTTCTTGTTAGTTATCTCATGTAAGTCCGTGCACTCTATTGTGACCCTATGGGAGAAAGATCTTTCCTCTGCCTGGTCACCAAGCGTTTCTCTTAAAAGCGTACGGAACACTGAAAGTTCTCCCTGTCCTTTTTGGGTTCTCCTTACCCTGTGGTTATATGTATAATCGATTGTGCGGCTGTGTGTTTCAATGATAGTCTGATTAAACTTCAATTAATATTGCCATAAGTTATTTTTTTCCCTCATTAGTTTAACACAAGCACTAATAAATTTAATTTCGTTTAATTGTATTTAATTTATAAAATGCATTTTCATTTACAATTTAAAAATGAAATTAACGGACAAGGATGTAATAATAAACGATCGACAGACGTACATTTGAATCGCAGGCAATAATTTGATCGCAAAAGAGCTGCTATATAAAATAATGTCTTTTCAATTATTTATGTTTTTCTGCCACCATTACAACACCCGAGAATGCGACAAACGTCATGCCACGGATCGGTAGGAGTTGGGACGAATATTGTTAGCATGAAAAGTACCAAGTTCTCTACCAAATAAATCCTCTAAGCCATAAAAGAATTCCCAACTTTTTTCTTTACCCGACTTTTTATAAATTGTTGACTTAGTTTTGCATTGAAATTCTGTAAAAATTAGTTTGAGGCAAAATAACTACGGAAAACCTTCTGTCCTTCTTTAGTTAGCAGGTTTGACATCTGCGAATGTACGTACGTACCAGGGTCAGTAAACCTGGGCAAAACAGATACTCTCATGCGCTTGCCATCTGCCCTAAGACGTTCGGAAGTTTAATTATTCCACGATCTTTTTTAGTGCTCATGCTCACCAGATGCATGTTCTAAGCAAATGTAAATGAATTAATCAACTAGTTTTATATCTGGAAATGTATTTTTACTTTCCCGGAAATTATCCTACAATTTCACGTATTCCGTATTATGAAACGCACTTGACTTTTACTGAAGCTGTCTCTATCTCTACCAAATCTCCTTCCGTTAATCGAGACAGCAAATTAGGTTCGTGTGGTGGTCCTTTCTTTGCGATAGGAAAAGGAATAACTATATTATTGAAGACGAAAAATCCATCGCGCAAGTCTTAAAACCGCACCTATCCAGCCGTGCTGAGCGGTCCTTCAATATCTGCAGTCTTCCTGACATTGTAGCACCCATTGCGCCTAACTTCGATTACCTCGTATGGTCCAAGGTATTCGCTTGCCAATTTCCGTTCTTCTACATACTGTGTGCGTCGAATTGCTGCTAAGTCACCAATTTTGTAGTCATACTCGTTTCTGCGTTTTCTGTCATAATGCTTTTTGTAGCCTTCTTAGGATTTGATAATCTCAACTTTGGCATTATTTCGCATTTGTTGCCTTTCCTCATCAAAATTATCGAGCATTTCCATTTCTAGTATTTCCTTTATACGATCATCTGGTACATTATTCATCTTAATGCCAAACATTATTTCGAATGGTAAGCTCTTTGTTAACACGTGAATTGTACTGTTTATAGCCTTTTGTAATAGCGGGACAAACTTAAACCACTTTCCTGACTTTCCAGATGACAGCTTTAAATTACTTGCAAGTACTGATCGGTTAACGCGTTGGACTTGACTATTGCCTCTTGGTACTGCCGTAGTACCCCAGACGTGCTCTATGCCATTTGATTTTACATACTGCTGAAATAAATCCGCCTTAAACGCAGCTCCACGAGCGCTGATGATTCGAGCTGCAGTACCGAAAATTGCAGCCTAATCAGTAAGCTTCTTGATAACTGCTTCGGAACTTGTGGTTTGTGTCGGATACAACCAGATAAATTTTGAAAACGCATCCAACATGGCGAAAATGTACTTATACTGGTTTGTGATGGTGTCCATTGGGCCAAGGTGGTCAACATGCAGCGTGTGCATCAGTATTGCTCCTTTTTCAATAATGTGCATATACCTCATACCACTTGACGCAATTGTTAGCAACCAGCTGAATTTTAGTTTCCAAGGGCGGTATAAAGAAATTCTGTTGTACAGCTGATCATTGCAGCAGCGCAGCAGCGAAACCATTTTTGGGCGCATCCGTGTGTATTTCGGTTTGTGCGTCCCTGTTGTAAATCCTCAGTGCAAGTTCGGCAGTAAGAGCATCTTTCAACTGGCGAACAGCATTAAGCTCGGCTGATTCCATCTTGCAAGGTACATCCTGACGTAACAGATTTTTCAGCGGCTTTGCTATTTGAGAATAGCCGTGTATAAATTTGTGGAAGAATCCTGTCAGGCCCAATCATGATTGTTCAGCTTTGATATTTTTCGGAATAGGAATCTTTCTGACGGCATTGATCTTTTCTCTGCCCGGCTTGACTTTGCTCTGTTCAATTTTCCCAAAAAATCGATTGATGCCTGCAGAAAACGCCATTTCTTCCACTTTATTTTAAGACCATAAGCTGCTGCTGTGTCGAACACTTTTTCCATCTTCTTCAAACATTCATCGGGTGTGTATAATAATGTCGTCCATGTACAGATCTAGTACGTCGTCATTAATCAACCTTTGAAAAACATGGTTTACATATTGGATGAAACCAGATTCGCAAAATCCGAACGGTGCTCTGTTGAATTCGAACAATCCACTTTTTGTTACAAACGCTGTGAGTGAAAAAAGCCATTTTCCGAGTCCATCACCGAAAAGCATTTAGATCTCTGCAACTTTTCCAACATCTCATCGACCACAGGTACTGGAAAACAATCCTTCAGCAACGTTTTTTTGAGTTTGCTAGGCATACTCGATTGACTCCTTTTTTCTTCTTCACTACTACAATACGGCTAGCGAAATTCGACGTGGACTGCCTTATAATTCCAGCGTTGAGCAACTTGTCAATTTGCTTTTTTACAGCCACCGTCTCACCGACAGCTATACGGCTTGGTGCGTGTCGATAAGGGACGATGCTTCCATCTGGCACAATCGTCAGCTTGACTGGAAATTTGGTAACTGCTTCAACTGGCTTGTATCTCTTGATCATGTCCTTTACCACGTGTTTATACTGCAAGCATCAGTATTTGTTTCGACAACGTTTACAATATATACTTATCTCTTTCATGCTGTAAGTTTTCTCCTCCAGCAGAGGAGAAAAGTCAAAATCAGCAGCCATCAACGTAAATTTAAACTTGCTCATGAAATGATATCCCGAACACAGACTTTTTTAAAAGAGTGACGTCTGCGCTTGTCCCTTTGCTTCCGCGTTGCCAATCCTGAACAACTTTTGAGTGTACACCATGCTAACTATACGATTCTTCGGGCAGTTTTTTGCAATGTGCCCACTTTCATTGCAGTTAAAACATTTCGTCCCAGCTGTACAGTGCTTACGCAGATGATCTGTAGAGCCACAATTGAAACAATGCATCTTCATACTCAACTGCTGCTTTTGTTGATGCTTTTTATTCTGTGCTCCTTTGCGACTTGATTGGAAACCTTTTTTCTCATAATTTGTAGTATTGTCAGAACTAATTACGCTTTCATACACCGTGTGGACGACACTGGTACAGGTTGTACCTAAAATCTGACTTCAGTATTATTTCACGTACAATGAATCGAATCACAGACTCCGTGTCAATATCACCGCGTACTGCTATGCTCTTTATTTGTAGGATATACTCATGAAAACTTTTCTCAGTTTTCTTCACTCGATCGATCAACTTATTATGCACATATATATATACTCTATATATATATATATATGTAGTATATATCTGATCGAGATTTTATATTATATTTTTAATTTTTTTTACTTTATTTATTTTCCCATCGTTTTTTTTTAATCTCATTATATTTACTACTATTTATATGTATGCTGAATGGAATGTTGATTCGCAAAAAATTTTAAGGTATATGGTTGCAAATCGTTTGACTGTACGGGCACATACACTAACGCAAGGGTGCATGTATTTATATTTTTCTCTCTGTGGCTGCAGCTAATATATGTTCAAGATAAGCTTTAATATGCTCCTTAAATAAAAAGCTGTAAAGCTTTGTAACTTTTGCTGTACTCACTGTAAGCATTTGCAGTATGTAACTCACCAGATAAATGATGAAAGCCCCCTTTAAAAATTCTGTATTGTAATGTGTGTATGTGTGAATGATGTGTGTTTGTGTGAATGAACGACTGGGCGTTTGTTTTTTGTTTTTTTCTTATGGTATTGCACCCCGTTCGAAAAATCATCAAAAAAATACCATCTGCAGTCACTCAGAGAGTGACGCGCCTTCGCACTTAAAACCCCCATATGCTCTTCTATCCCTGATGTAAGCTCACGGGAACTAAAATTAAGACATTACTTCGGTAAGCAAGATGTGGTGCCTATGTCGCACTCTTCCTCCACATATGACTCTTTATTCAATTTTCAATAGTCCTAAAGCCACTAATGGTTGTTGGTGCCATTGTTCTAGCTACATGTTTTAGATTGGTGCAACATAGACTAGGGTAGACTTTGCTACCGACGCTAGGAGATTCCTGGCGGCCAGCCTAGGGCCTCCAGCCTAGCTAACGCAGCCGTCATTATAGTTGCTTTTATACTAGCATACTTTTCATGGTCTTTAAAGGTAAGCCTATGGTCTAGTGGCAGATACGTTAGGGAGGATGTGTAAGGTTTCAACCATTCATGTCCTGCTAAGATGGACAACCTTTGTTTTTTAAGCCACTATTTTTAAACTGGTGTTTTCAAGCTATAACGATAGCTGATCTAACGGTTTCTTTGCATTAATTTTGCAATTTCGATAGTGAGTTACCTACGTTGTATATTGCAAAGTCATCAGGGAAGCAATGTAGATCCACACCGTTGGATTTGCTAAAACCCAAAATGCCGAAGAATTGATCCGAGTACTGACCCATGCGGAACTCCACAAGAGACATGGTAGCTCTCCGGGCGATGCTCCGTATCGTAGTAAAGCACGCGGTCGTTGAAATAACTGCCTACGACAGACCTCAGATATGCCCATTCTCCTCATAGCGTTGAGGATGCAAGGCCATCTAGGTTTTCTTGACGCCCAGTCTCACGATAACGCAGTATTTTTTAGCCCCTTTAAGCCACCTGTCTCTGGCTAGGGCGTTTGTGGAATATTAATCACCTCGGCAAGAGCACCAAGAGTGCTCCTGCCTTTTCGGAAACCATGCTGTAGACGTACCAGCCTGCGACGAAAACATATTCTGCGTCGTAGTCACGGAGGCTATCTGGTTACCATCCCGCATTCTCCGTAGACCACGCGCCTCTAATGACTGATCGCTATGTCCTGAAACTGATCGGCCAGGCTTTGGAAAAGGTCGTGGATTCGTCCATCCCACAGCATTTAAGAGCTGTCCTTTTTGTTTCTGTTCGTACAGTGGCCAAATTTTGGCTAACCTTCTCTTTGAACATGACTACACCTTAAAGTTTACCGCGTACGAAGTTTCTGACATCCTTTTTACAATAATCGCCGCTGGTTTCTTGCGTTATTGCTGAGGCTTCACTTTTTTTGAGCGTTGGTACTATTTTCATCCTTGACGGCGTCATAAACTAAACTTTGATACCACTGTGTTTTGCTAAAGCAACTTGGTTGGTATCAGAGGGTTTCAAATAATGGAAAAAAAAATTTTATGGAGCGATGAAACGAAGGTAAATTAGTTTGGAAATTATGCCGGTAGGAATGGAAGGTAAGGAATTCTACGTTCGTTTTACCAAAAGCAATGTTAAATATGAAGGAGCAAATATGAAAGCTACGGGCTACTTTTCATGAAAAGGGATCGGTTCCAATTTTCGCACTGATACAATGACTGATGTGGCTCACAAAACGATTTTGGAAAATGGCTAACACGCGAGGAAAAAGTATGTCTTTGATATGGATATTGACACAAAAACAAATGTAATTGTTGGTAAAACAATGGCTTAACCAGAAAAAGATTTGTATTTAAAAGTGGCCTACAGCATGTAAAATTTACAGATGGCAAACAAAAAATTTTAATAATAAGTATTTATTTTTTATATCTTTAATTTAGAGTCGAGTTCAAGTTATCGTCTAAAAGATAAACGTTTAATTATAAAATAATTATTAGAAAGTATATATGAAATATAATTTGTTTCAAAAGTAAACTAGAAATTAAGAAAGGTAAAGGCTAAAAGTCTGGGGCATTATTATATATGATTTTCAATTTGAATTGATCTAACATTTGTTGCGAGGACTGATGAAAACCAAGAAAAACCCAATCAAAACAAGTATTAGTACTAGGAGTATACTGAGTATTCAAAAGAAAAAGCATGGAAATCAAAGCAGTATATAAAATGCGCAACGGATTGTGCAAATCAAAGTCAGATGTGCATGTAGGAATTAAGACGACGAGAGTAAAAGAATCTATATTGCCAATTTTTAATTTTTGAATTTATAAATGCGAGCTCGCGTGGCAGTCATTTGGAACAAAGCTTTCTTTTACCCAAATTTAAAAGTCAACTGGAAGTGTTAAAATATAAAAAGTCTAGGGCTATAATGAAATATGATTTAAAAATTAAATTGATCCAATATTTTTAATAGTAAGAGTCTACTAGAGTTAGATGAAAAACAAAGATAGGGATCCCAATTTAAACTACGAAGGGCAACGAGAAGAAATCGCTCCTACATGGTCTTTCGTAAAAGAAACAGGACTGTTAAAAAAAAACAACAAAAAATTAATATTTTTCAAAAGTTATATTTTTTATTCAAAGTAGTTTGCTTGTGCTTCGATACAGCGTTTAGCCCGGTCAATTAGCATTTCAAATGAATGTTTAAGGTCATATTTCGGAATGCTCTTGAGAATATCGGTCGTCGCCTTTTGGATAGCTGAAATGTCCTGAAACCAGTGTCCTTTCATGGGCAAATGAAGTTTTCCAAATGAGGTAAAAATCACAGGGTGCCAGATCAGGTGAGAAGGGTGAGTGATTAATGGTTAATATGGAGTTTTTGTCAAAAAATCATTGACAAGCGTCTACCGATGAGACGGCGCATTATCGTGCAACAGACGCCAGGACCCTGCCTCACGGTATTGTGGTCGAACACGACGAATGCGTGACAAAAGACGCTACATAACACCAAGGTAAAACACAGCATTAATCGTTTGGTCAGGTGGGACGAACTCTCGGTGTACAATACCCTCGGAATGGTAAAAGCAAATCAGCATTGTCTTTATTTTTGACTTCTGAAGACGACTTTTTTCGGTGATGGCTCGTCTGGATGCTTCCATTCGGCACTTTGACGTTTGGTATGGGGATCATACTGAAAGCACCACGTTTCATCACCAGTCACAATCGAATATTTGTAGTTTATGTCCTTTCTCGACTCCATAATCAAATCCCTACAATGTTGGATTCGTAGCAATTTTTACTCTTCAGTCAATTTGTACGGAACAAACTTGGAGCACACCTTCCGTAGACCCAATTTATCTATCAAAATGCAGTGAATGAAGTCTTTGGTGATATTTAACTCCATTTCCATATAACGCAAAGAAGATTTCGGCTCATTTGTAATAAATTCCTGCACTTTTTCAATATTGTTTTGGGTAATCACTGATTTTGGCCGGCCCGCCTTCTGATCGTCACAGAGAACCTCACGACCTTCTTGGAATCGCTTAAACCACTCATGCACATTACTACGGGATAGGCACTGATCATCAAAAATGTTTTTCATCATTTGAAATGTTTCAGTGAACGTTTTCCCAAGTTTAAAACAAAATTTAATATTTGCTCTTTGTTCAAAATGCATTTTACGACCGATGACCAAAAGCTGCTGTCACTTTATGATCGATAACTTCGATTGTAATTGTCCAAATGTTTTAAAATTTTTACCAAATGTCAAAAAGAAATCAATTTTTTTATTTCATATACCCACCAATAGGTGGCCACCAGAAACAGTTATATTTTAAAAGTCATGTGTCCTTTGCGAAATTCCTTGTACATTGACACAATGCAAGCCTCAGTTTTTAGTGGAGGGGATCATACAAGACCAGTGTTCAGGAATAAGTCGTTGAAATGATACGTAAAATAATTTAGTGGTGATAGGATTGTTATATTTTACTTTCGACCAGCATTTAATTTGCAAATCAAAGTTGACTGGGTTGAAAAGGACGCCTCAGTTATTGGCAGTAGACGACCGACTAAATGTCATAAACATGCACTTCAAGCAATTTAGAGAAATTAGATTGGTAGATCGCCAAAATTGCATAGAGTTAAAATTATTTTTAAAGAAAAGTAAGTTGAAAAGGATCATTGAATGAAAAGATAAGTTTTATATCATCAGCATACATGAGTATACGCGAATGTGATAAAATAGTGTGAAGGCCATTAATGAAAAGTAGAGAGAAAGAAGTACAGAAGGTGGGCTAACTCAAGATGGGGGACAATTCGGGCTTGGGAAATTTTTATTTTTATTGCGTGTGGCGTTCGCCACTGCACCTGTGGTTAGTAGAGGATCAACAATTGAACATGTGGGTGCCGCCACCAAAATAATTTTTTAGAATCATATACTAACTATGTCACGTAGAATTAAAAAATCAATTGTAAAGGAGGATATACCGCATTTTAGGTAAATAATATAAAATATATCAAATTTTCCACATAGCCGTATTAAAAACAAGTTCTTTGCAGGTTTATGCTTAATTATTTTGCCAGGCCAAATTTGGGGTTGTCATACATAACTTGCGCTAGAACTTTTATTTTGAATAATATTTCACTGATTTCAGTTCAAATTTATAGAGAATCTCGGTAATGAACTCCAAACATTTTACCTTGTTCACTTGAATTAATACATTTTTTATTATCCGCAACCAAAAATAAATGCTCTAGGTGTACCTATTTATTTGGTCATACTTGTATGTGTATATCTCACGGGAATTTGAATTCCATTACAGCTTTGCTTCAATTCGAATTGAAAAATTTTATTTATATATTTTTTTGATTTGTCATGAATAATTGACACAAACCGTTTAGCCGTATCTACGTCTGTTGAACCTTGATATTTATTGATGGCTGCATACTTATTTCCATTTGGTAATATTATATATCTAAATTTATCGGTTCATGTTATGCGCAATTACAGTGAATCCAAAAAGAATTGAGTAAAACAGTAAGTAAAACAGTGAGTATGTTTTTGAAGAAATTTGTATTTTAGTACCAATGAACTGCTATTTAAAAACAAAATGTTGATGTAGTAGTTATTATTAGCTTATTTGAAACAAATTTCCCGTTTACTACAAGCGAAAAGGAAATACAATGCAAAGAAAAATAGATGTGCCTAACACACATCAAAAAAGTATTAGCACACTTAATGTGTATGCCAGGTTTTCGCTAACCTTACGGTAATCTTTGTAGTTTCTGTTGTTTATACCGTTACTATATGCATAGCTATTGCGTAATAGTGCATTTCAAGTTAGTATTGATCTTCACTTTGTGACATGATGAGCAAAATGGGTAAAGGAGCAGAAATCTCGCTAGATGTCCGAAAATTGATTATTAGCCTTCATGTCCAGCAAAAATCTTATCGAGAAATTGGCAGTATAGTGCAGAGGTCCTATTCCAGTGTCCGAAACATTATTAAGCACTATATAAACACCGGAAAACTTGAAAAAGAGGGCAGATCTGGAAGACCGACAACATTTAAATCACGCCAGGAGCGAATTGTAGTTGCTGCAGTTGCTCAAAATTCAAAAATTTCTGCTGTCAAGTTGTGTAATGAAACACAGAAAAGTTTCCGCCAAAAATTTCACAAGCAAACACTGAGAAATGCACTATACAGAGCAGGTTTTCATGGATGAGTGGCTCGACGTAAACCCTTCATTTCGAAGGTTAATCAAAAAAAGATTGGAATTTGCCAAACGCCGCGTAAATAAGCCGGAATCTTTTTGGAATAATATTATATTTAGTGACGAATCAAAATATAATCTTTTTGGCTCAGTTTGGTGAAACTTTCCCAGAAAGTTTGGTGAAAGCCAAACAAAGATCTGCAAGAGCTGTTATGGTTTAGGGTGTTTCGCGGTATCTGGAGTTGGTAATCTTGTGTTCATTGATGACAAAAAAAAGAGCGTACATGAACATTCTAAAAGAAAACTTGGCTCCAAAGTGTGCGTAAATTGGTATTAAATGGGCAGCAGTGGCACTTTCAACAGGATAACAATCCTAAACACTCATCGTATCTAGTCTAGGAATGGTTTATTTTCAACTGTAAATAATTAAAAACACCATCACAACCACCAGACATCAATCTCATTGACCATATTTGGTATCTGCTCGAGAAAAATGTTTGAAAGCACCATAATTCATGAAGAGATTCTTTAAAGGTTGTTTTACACTAGAAATGGAAAAAAATATCAGCAAGGAGGTCGGCTAAGTTAATAAAAACTATGCACAGACGCTTAACAGCTATTTTTTAAGCAAAAGTAGGCTTAACAAAATATTAAATAATTATAATTGGCTAAATACTGTGTGACAGGTCAACCAAAAATGAAATATATATATGTCGTAGGCTGTTGAATGGTATATTATTATTGTCGATAGTCGATAGTCAATCTAGTTAATTATTTGCTGTGAGTGGCAATAAGGACGGGCTGTCGTTCTTTTTGCTGAGAGTAGTCCGCGTGTGGAGTGTTGAAAAGTGCAATCGAGGAAGATTGACAGATGATGAAAAAGATGGCCGTATTGGCATTATATTGAGAAGAGACACGGAAGACACACGCGGAATTCTCTGGCTTCAGCAACTTAACCTGAAAGAAATGAACGAGAAGGATTACTTTACCAACGCCCCGACATCAGAAGTGGGATCTGCTTTGCCTAAAAATAATGGCCCAGATCATTACCTGACAACTTTAGAAGCACAGAATCGGCATCTCTTACAAATCATACAAGATATGCAGACACCAAGAGTAGCGGCAACCGACAAAAAAACGGCAAACATTTCACTGCCAAAATTCAATCCGGACAACGTTGGAGCAGATGCCTCTGCTTGGTGTACAACCGTGGATTTTATCTTAACCGACAACTTGCTGGAGGGGAGCAGCCTCGTAGTAGCTCTAAGCAGGGCGCTTGAAGGCAGCGCATCGCAATGGCTGTCACAAATATGCTTTGCTGGCATAACATGGCCACAATTCAAAGAGCTTTTTATTCAGCGTTTTGTGGGCATAGAAACATCAGCTGCGGTAATTTTAAATGTATTAACCGGTCGTCCAAAGCCTGAAGAGGGTTTCGCTGAGTACGGGAGTCGAATCGTCACGCAACTTCTATCCAAATGGAAAACCCAGGACATGGAGGAAATTGCTGTATCCCTGGCATTGGCTCACATGGCAAGTCTGGACGACAAACTGCTTCGCTTGATTTTTACAAACAATGTAAAAACGCGCAACGAATTGCAGCAGCAGCTAAAGGCGCATACATTTAAGCGCCGCGCAGCTGACGTATACACATCAAGTTCTGAGCAAAAGAAGTCCAAATTTTCATCGTCAATAAAATGTAATTATTGTGGAAAGATTGGCCACAAATATGCTGAGTGCCGTTCTCGACTGGATAAGAGGTCTAACACACAAGGGAAAAGTCACACTGGAATCAGCGCTCCTGGAGTGAAAGATCGTACAAACGTCAGATGTTATAAGTGCAACGAGCTTGGTCATTTTGCGTCTACATGTACAAAAGGCGAATCTACTACAAATAGGAAGACCTACGAGAAACGCGTCAACGTTTGTACAGTATCTGCACCGCAAGGAAATATAAATTTATCTGGTGAGCTTGTTCCATTTTATTTCGACTCTGGTGCAGAATGCTCCCTGGTTAAAGAAAGCGTAGCAGATAAATTAAATGGAAAAAGAGTTCATAATATTGTTAAAATTACAGGCATAGGCAACGATTCAGTGTATTCTACTTTACAAATATTATGTAACACAAATGTTGAAAATTATTGGATAGAAATTTTATTTCATGTTGATATACTAATTGGACGAGAAATTCTCGCTTTAGGCTTTCGTATTACCTTGGAGGTTGATCAATTTTTAATTACCAAAACAAAAATAGTGAATACCATTAACTTAAAAAATTATGAACAAAATCTTGATATAGGTAATGATTTAAATGATTTAGATAAGAAAGCCCTTCAGAAAATTTTGAAAAATTATTCAGAATGGTTTATAGATGGCATACCAAAAACCCGAGTAACAACGGGACAATTAGAGGTTCGACTAAAAGATCCCCAAAAGTTAGTTCAACGTCGACCTTACAGGCTCAGTGAGAATGAGAAAGAACAAGTGCGGAACAAAATAGAAGAGTTATTGAAAACAAACATAATTCGTCCCAGCTGTTCACCATTTGCTAGCCCTATGTTGCTAATTAGAAAAAAAATGGTACAGATCGCCTTTGCGTAGATTATCGCGCATTAAATGAGAACACGATTGCAGATAAATACCCGTTGCCCCTAATCTCTGACCAGATTGCTAGACTACGGGGTGCAAGATATTTTTCGTGCGTAGATATGGCAAGTGGGTTTTATCAAATTCCTGTTCACCCGGACTCAATTGAACGAACCGCCTTCGTTACTCCTGAGGGCCAATATGAGTTTTTGACCATGCCCTTTGGACGTAAAAATGCGCCTTCTATATTTCAACGAGCTATAAATAAAGCGTTAGGTCCGTTAGCATACACATTCGCAATTGTTTATATTGATGATGTGTTAATCATAGCTGAAACCAAGCAGGATGCACTTCAACGTTTACAAATAGTCTTGGACAAATTATGTAGCTCGGGCTTTTCATTTAATATAACCAAATGTTCTTTTCTTAAGACTAGTATAGAATACCTGGGATTTGAAATTAGTAACGGAGAAATTAGACCAAATCCGCGTAAAATTCATCCGTTGGCAGGCTTGCTGCCACCACAGACTGTTTCACAATTAAGACAATTTCTTGGTTTGGCCTCATATTTTCGTCAGTTTTTTAAAAATTTTTCGGAGTCATTAAAACCTTTATATTCGTTAACATCTAAGAAAAATACTGATTTTGTCTGGTTACCAGAACATGAACAAATACGCTCAAAGATAATAAGTGCATTGATACAGACACCTGTATTGGTTATCTTTGATCCAAAATATGCAATTGAATTACATACAGATGCCAGTTCTGTTGGTTATGGTGCGATTTTTTTACATAAAATTAATAATAAACCCCATGTCATAGAGTATTATAGTAAATGTACTACGCCGGCCGAATCAAAGTACCATTCGTATGAGCTAGAGACATTGGCAGTTTTCAATGCTATTAAGCATTTCCGTCATTACTTACAAGGACGTAAATTTGTGGTTTTTACAGACTGTAATTCTCTTAAGTCTAGTCGCACTAAAAGGGACTTAACACCTCGAGTATATAGATGGTGGAGTTTCTTGCAGTCGTTTGATTTTGACCTTCAATATAGAAAAGGGGAACAGATGCAGCATGTTGACTTTCTCTCTCGAAATCCAGTAGTAGAAAAAAATAAGTGTTTGACAAAAATAATTGAGAAAAAAATACATTCGATTGAGATATCGGACAATTGGTTGATTTCAGAGCAGCAGCGCAACGTTGAATTAGCAGACATACTAGCAAAAATACAGAATAATGAACTTCCAGATAATTTAGCCAAGACATATGAAATAAAAAGAGGAATACTACATAGAAAAATACAAAGACATGGTAAAACTAAAAGCTTGCCAATTATTCCTCGTGGTTTTAGATGGTCTGTAATAAATCGTGTTCACGAATCTATAATGCATTTGGGTTGGGAAAAAACATTAGAAAAAGCTTATGGAAACTGCTGGTTCGAAAACATGTCAAAATATGTTCGCAAATATGTTGAAAATTGTATTACATGCAAATTAGCGAAACCATCTACTGGTAAAACACAAATAGAATCCAATACCTAAAGTCGATATACCATGGCATACTGTACACATAGACATAACTGGAAAATTGAGTGGCAAGAATGAATTAAAAGAATATGTTATTGTTATAATAGATGCCTTCACAAAATTTGTTTATTTTTATCATACAATCAATATTAATGCTAAAAATTGTGTCAAAGCTATTAAATCGGTTATTTCT
The DNA here is from genome assembly GCA_035045065.1 of Hirtodrosophila trivittata. Taxonomy (NCBI): domain Eukaryota; kingdom Metazoa; phylum Arthropoda; class Insecta; order Diptera; family Drosophilidae; genus Hirtodrosophila; species Hirtodrosophila trivittata. Next base: position 45,674 of record JAWNNK010001015.1, read on the forward strand.
TTGTTTGGTTTGCCCTCGCGGATAATAGCAGATCAAGGTCGATGTTTTGCTAGTACGTGTTTTCGAGAATTTTGCTCCTCTCAAACGATTAATTTACACTTGATTGCTACCGGTGCAAGTAGAGCTAACGGTCAAGTAGAAAGAGTAATGAGTACTCTAAAGAGTATGTTAACAGCCGCTGAAACTAGTCAAAAGTCGTGGCAAGACGCATTAGGTGAAATACAGTTGGCAATAAATTGCACAGCACATCGGGTTACAAAGGTAAGCCCATTAGAACTATTGATTGGTAAAGAAGCTAGACCTTTTGGTTTACCTGCGATAAATGAAGAACAAATGATTGATAGAGACAGAATAAGAAAACAGGCCAAGCAAAAAATAGATGAAGATGCATGTTATAACAAGCGTAGATTTGATGAAGGAAAGGCGAAAATAGTAAAATATAATGTAGGAGATCACGTTTTGTTAAAAAATGAAGAAAGACAACAAACTAAACTTGATCCTAAATTTAAAGGTCCATATCAAATAATAGAAATACTAAACGGAGATCGATATATATTAAAATCATTAACAAGTAAGCGAAAATACAAATACTCGCAAGAATTTTTAAGAGCATTGCCAAATGAACATGAAATTGAAGAATTGGTTGAAAACCAAGAAGATACAAGTTGTGTATCAGAGTCCCATGGGGGAATAGAAGGGGTGGTACAAGGTGTGTGCCAGAGCCCAGGAAAAGACAATGAAGACCGCACCATATCAGACTGTACTTGATATGACGATGGGTCAAGAGAATGAAGACCGCACCATATCAGACTGTACTTGATATGGCGGTGGGTCAAAGAAAAGACTGCATCATATCAGACCGCACTTGATATGACAGTGAGTCAGAGAGAATATAACAGATGTCAGACTGAACTTGACATGGCATTGTATTGAATATGTTTTAAGTTGAACAAATGTGTAATGGGTGTAAAGAAAACACACCAAATATGTTGATTTATAAAAGCTGTTATTGAAATTGAAATTTTGGTAAAAAGAAAAATGGATGTTAATTAAAATGGTTTTGTTTAATCGTAGCGCTATAAAATGAAAATAAATAAATATTAAGTTATATGAATTATAATGTAAAAAAAAAATATTAATGAGACGTTTTTTTTTATTAAAATAATCATAATAATTACAAACAAAAAGAAAAGCACACGAGGGCGTGTGATTTGTCAGGAAGGCCGTGTCGTAGGCTGTTGAATGGTATATTATTATTGTCGATAGTCGATAGTCAATCTAGTTAATTATTTGCTGTGAGTGGCAATAAGGACGGGCTGTCGTTCTTTTTGCTGAGAGTAGTCCGCGTGTGGAGTGTTGAAAAGTGCAATCGAGGAAGATTGACAGATGATGAAAAAGATGGCCGTATTGGCATTATATTGAGAAGAGACACGGAAGACACACGCGGAATTCTCTGGCTTCAGCAACTTAACCTGAAAGAAATGAACGAGAAGGAGAACTTTACCAACGCCCCGACATATATATATATTTTTTTAATATAATTAAAATGTTGCTTATAAAAAATGGTGTTTTTACTTTTGCTATATGTTGAGTGGACGAAAAGTTATCACATGACTAACTTTTAAAACAGAGGTGTGCCAATACTTTTTTGACTCACTGTATATGAGTGCAGTCTTAGGTGTGCCTCGTGCACAGATTAAAATATTGGTTAGGTTTTAAAGACCCTTAACCTATATAAATGTGTAATAAATGAATAATGAATTTTAGAAAAACTATGTAACAGGCGGAACAAAGCATCTCCGACCCCATAAAGTATATATATTCTTGAATAGCATTAATAGCAGAGTTCATATATGCACCGTTTACAGTGCCTGTATATGTGTGTATGTGTACGGATGGATTAGGGGCTGGCACACGCGTCAAGCCAGAGAAACCGTTGCTCGTTGAAAAGGATGTAGCATTTTCTTATTTGCTGAATTCCAGACATTAATTCTAGGCATGCAAAATATTTAACTCGGCGCATTTAGTCGATAATCATCTTACAATGATTTTTTGGAAAGTACAAATGGGTTATTATACTTGGAAACTAAAAGCTTAATTATGTTGTTTTGAATTACTTGCTGTTATGTTGTTTTGTGTTTACTTGTTTTATTACATTACCTTTCTAACGATGACGAATTTCAATTACTCCGGCTAATCATCTCACAATCTTACTTTTTATAAGTATTGGTTCGGCTTCCACACTAAAAACATTGTTATTGTAGAGCAATAATCGTTTAAAACTGTTTTAAATTATAATAATTATAAAAACTATAATATAACTATACAATTTTGGCAAAACTTTTGCTTGGTTTTCTGATCTATTAAATATTTTATATCAATTATCTGGAGAGTCGTATTTTATTTGTGGTAAATAATAGGGGAAAAAGGAATTGCGGATTACCGTTGCAGTATTCCTGCACGATACAGTTATACGGGGGGCAATATTGGATCTGGTGCGTGATAAATGTTTTCTTTCTTTGCGACGTTACAAGATTGTAATATTGATATCGACATCACAGCAGACTTTATACGAGCACAAGCAATGACTTACTTGTAGTATCTGAACCTATGTAAATGTGTGATGACTTCAGTAAGAGTGCACAATGAGGAATTTTACCATTTTTTTTTTAAATAAATTCATTTGTTAACAATACCAAGAATACTTCAAACATTAATGTAACATACCAGAAACACACAAACCACGTGCAAACCACGTGATAGAGCTATTTTATTTTTATATTAATGGTTGGATTAAAGTGCCGCAAATAAACGTTTGGTGATAATCCTTAAAATGGATTTAACTCTGTGTGGCTCGTACTTTGTGTTCGTAAATATCTACATTGTTTTTGTTATCTGCAATGTTTTGCTTACATTTTTTATCCTTAACACTATATACATACGTAGTATAGAGCCATCAATTCTAAACTCAGAATTGTGAAGGTCATTGGGCCTTTATTTTTTTAATTTTTTCCGAAATTGTACTTCTTAGCAGGTAACCGAGTCTAAAATATGCAGTCCTCGTAGAAATATGGCAAGAAAATAATGTATTGACAGAAATATTCCAGTCCACTTTGATGCATAATTAAAAACAAAGAAGCATTATATTCTGTTTAAATTAATCGGCGAATTTGCGAAAATGGAGGAATATATTACAGTGGATACAATGGAGCTTTTTTATATTTCAGATTGTGAGAAGCTTTTTAAAGCTTCACTTAACACACACAAGATGTCAGTTATATTTTATATTCTTAAATGTGGAGAAAAAAACGATTTACTTCCTTACTATTTTTAAATATTCATATGTATATCGTGCAGATGCTAAAATAGAGATTTCGCAAGAAGAAGAAAACTCAAATATAATTATAGCTTGCCTAAATTCTCGTATAATATCTCTTTTTAGGGGTAGAGGAAATTCAAGCGAAGTACTAAGCACATAGCTATCGACAAGCGAATATTACAAGTATGAAAACAGTGATGTTGATTGACAAAACCAAGGTTGCAATTTAAACTTTTAAGATGCTTATCTAAATTAACGTCGACGGTAGGCATCACCGCTCAGATAGTTAAATTATGTTCAGAAGAAAATTACATTTATTTAATTGCCCAAAAAAGATTATGAAAACTTGTTATTTTGTCATGTGCAACAAATGTTTATTGGCGATAATCGAACAAAATTATGTGTCAAAGAAGGATGTGCAATTAAACACAGACAGTATCGATCGTAGTATACTTGTATATAATGGTATAAATGTATGGAAAACGGCTAGGTTTCGAGTATAATCATCACCTTTCAAGTCACTCATATAGTCAATGAACACATATGAGTCAATGAAAAATTAGAGAATGCAGTGTTCAAGGTAATAATTGTAGCCTTCGATATCTTAGTATTGGGAAATAGGGCAGATGTACAGATATAGACCTCCCATACACCTCCATCTTGTAACAGATTTGGTTGAGTAAGAGTACTGTGCTAAGTTATGATTAAGGCATCCACCGGAATAATAAATCTATACACCACCCCCTGCTCCATATAATGTTATTAATGTGTTAAATGTTAAATGATACATATTAGTAAATGTTTTATCCTGTATTTACATATATAGTTCTACTTAAATGGATTGCATCAGACTCGGGAGTCCACAATTCTTACAGTAAGTTGTCTGGACTAGTCGAAGATCGGCCCCACCCGCTTGCACTGTAGCACAAAAAAAAGAAGAAAATATAAAATTACCACCCACATGACCATTAATGTCCTTGGTAAATCATTTAAAAAAACTTTTACCGCCATCAATAACTCCTGTGCAGAAATCAAGATTCAATCGAGTCGATTTAACTTCAATTAGAAAACTGAAAGTTTTAAATCACCTCTCGCCATGTTTATATGAAAAGTAAATCAAACACGTTATTGCTCATCCCTCTGTTAGGTTCGTTAAACCTGACTTGGTACTAGATAATATAAATAATAATAAGTAAGAATGCTGTATACTGACAACAACAAATAATCCTTAATAAATCCATACACAAATACGTACACATTCATTTACACGCATTTTACGCAGTTATATGGATGTGCAATGCTGATAAACACTATATATTGAATCAATTATTGATTTTGATTAAGAATATATATACGTTATGGTATCGGAGATGTTTCTCTCTTTATACATATTTCTGCTTATGATTATATCCGAGTCGATCCAGCTATCGTATGCGTGTGTGTATGCATATGTGAACAGATTTCCGTTAGAGTGTCTTGTCGGACTTACAAAAACTGGATGACTAAAGCACTTTAATTAATATTCCAAATTTTGATTTTGTATTCACAGGCGGCACAGTGTCATTTGCCATTTAAGCCCTTGACACAAACGTTATTCTGTAGTTGTACAAAAGTACCTTAAATACAGAAAAAAGCACTTGATATCTCATAAAGTATATACGAGTATATTCTTCATCAGGATTAATCACAGGATCGAAATCTCCGTTACGTATACGTTTCATTAAAAATAGGAAACCCTTAATTGATGTTCCAGAAAGGAGTAGTTTCATTATGAGCTAATGTGAATGTATCAGTGTACGCCAGGAGAAGGTACTTTAAAATTGCACTCATCCAGCACCACAATTGGTTAAATAAAATATTTTACACAGAGTGCAAAAAAGCGCATTGAAAGTGTTTTATTAACGAGTCTAGAATCGGACAAAGACTCACAGCGAGAGGTAGGGTAAGTCAAATCAACGGGACTTACAAAAAAGAAGTCACTTAAGTTTATAATACAAATAAAACATAAAATAGTCGCGTGGATGCTGAAAATGGTTAGAAATGGTACAGAAAACAGAAAATATATATGAAAACGACAGCAGGAAATCAAGCAGGAAAAATGGAAAAAGTCATCAACTCTTGCGCAACCATAAAAGCAAAACACGATGTTCTATAAATTCGTAGAAATATAAGGGGAGGCAACATTATTGATGTTAGTTGACGAGGTTCATATGTAAGCTACTGAGCTTCAATTCACACAGGAATATCTCACGACGAGTATTTTATTTATCAATGTATTGCATGCATATTATATAAATTTGTGCTTGTCAGCATCACAGATTTAACCAGTGGTGCCTGGCAAGACAGCATAAAACGCGAAGTATTTTTGCAAGCTAAATCTAATAAAGTTGTATTTTTGTTATAAATACAAAAAATTCAAGGGTATCAAAGGTGCGACTCCTGAGTATCATATCAATGTGCACAAGGTAAGCGAAAGGTCCAAAATGTGCTGGCTATAAAACGGCGTATAAGTACGGAAGAGAAAACTGCGCCCGTAAATTTCTCATAACAACAGCGCACGCACATGTTGCGAACAAGCGAATATGTACATACGGTATATGTACAGGCTGAGGCCAGGCCGCGCTATTCTGGGGAAGTCTAAAAATTACAGCAATTGCCTTGCACAAAAGAGAAAATGCCCAATTGGGGCGTACGAAGAAATTAGCAAGAAACTGTTGCGAAACTGTGAGTTATTAGGTGTCTTCGCATATATACAAGTACGTACTTGTATGTATGATATATGGGAAGGGTGCACACATGTAAAACAAAGGAAACAGATAGAGTTTAAATACAGAAATACATAGGAAATAGCAAAAAAATAGTAAATACCAATTTTCGGAGCAGATCATATAATTTATTTCTTCTTGGCAGGGTTAACAAGTATATTTAATATTCATGCTGCTGCAACTCCAGCTGATCTAGCAATTTATCATAGAAATCAAACTCAAAACATAAATATGTATATGTTACATACAAGAATACTATTGTTCACGTTCTACAGTTGAGTATTCTATGCTATTGTACTTTGCTTTGTGATTTATTTGGCTTATAATGTTAAGCAATTAAGTTTTCATTTTAGACCCCTAACCCATAAAGATTGGTATACAAGGCTATTGAATCTGTGCAGAAATTACAGGCAGAACGATGCATCTGCGACCGCTAAAACTAAATATATTTTTGATCAGCATTAATAGCCTAGTCAATATAACCATTTTCGCCTGACCGTCTGGATGAATTCGTGGATTTAAGAAACTATACCATTTAGAACCGCCAAATTTGGTATGTTATATGTTATCGGTTAATCAAAGCAGTTCAAATTTATTTCAAATTTTAGAATACAATATTTAAATATGAATACATACATTAGATAATTAGATCTAATGGATATGACTACTGACACTCGGCTCAACTATGACAAAGAATTTTTTCAACTCGAGTAATGGTCGGTCGAGTAATGCAAACCGCCAGCTTTCGCAATTTGGCAGGGATTATAGTGACTGGCCTGCTTTTAATGCAATGTTTGTTAGAGCTGTTAATAAGGATCCAGAGCTGACCAACATTGAGAAGATCCAGTACCAGCGTGATATCTTTGGGGTCGTTCACATATTACGCGACGCAGATTTCACGATATTTTGACCGCCTTGACCGCTTGGTGACAAAATGTAACATCTGTCTAACCCAAAATGTGTCAAAATGTGTCACGTGTGACACCACAAAAGACACCCCGCCCCCTCAGAGTGCGTCGCGTAATACTTGTATGTGGACGACCCCTTGTTCGTTTTGCACTTTCAAACGCACATTGAACTGGGATCCGGCAAAAGCTCAGTGGCAAAATGCAATTGCGCTCGATTCGTTCCTTAGCTACGCAGATATTATATTAGATGGTTTTTGACACAGATTGTAGCGCACAAAATATATACAAGTACTAGAGAAAAATGGAGGGATGACTTGCCATTTAACCAGCTTGCATTGTGGGTGGTGACGGCTTTGTTTTTGCGAAAGCAGTGTCACATTTTGGAAAATCTCGAAAGCGCTTTGGTACAATATAAGTTACTATAAGCAGCTCAGCAAGATCCAACAAACAACTAAGCAATTACGATTCTGCGCATCATTGCACAACATCACATTAAAATTAAATTAATTAATCAGAATGCTACAAATGCCACAAATCTTGCAAGAAAACCTCAAGATACATGCAATAGAGCAGCTTTAACATCTGATGAGCGTATAATTAGCCTACAAGCAGGCCGTTTGCGATGTAATGAATAAAAAGTAGTTTTTTTTAATTATTTACCCCCCCCCCCATTTATTTGGCTGTTTTATTAGTAACCTTAATCCTAATATATACATATTTCTGTTATTATTTAGCAATTTATGATGTAGTGAGAGTTAAATCTATTTAAATATGCTAAGTTATTAGATTGAATAGCTATCTAAAAGGTTTTTATTAGATAGCTTAAAGATATTTAGGGAATGGATGTATGTGTATGTGTATTGGTAGTTTCTATGGTTTTCCATTTGCTTTGATATTGTTTGTTTTATATCCTACAGGAAGGAATATCACTTGGGTGGGTTCGGAGAAGACGTGTTCGTGCTCTGCTTCTGTTGCTGCTTTCTTTAAGGAGCTTCCTGGCTAGTTTGTTAAGGTGGCAAGCAACTTTGTTCAGATACCGAGCAGCCTGCTTGTTGATTGCATCCCTTTTATGGAGACTCCACGTTCACGCTCAATATCACTGGTGCGGATGAACCATTCGGATCCAGTGATGTGCCTTAGGAACTTGGCCTGTAATACTCGTATTTTATTCAGGTGTGTTTTGGCTGCCACTCCATACACCTGAACGCCGTAACGCCAAATTGGTGCTAATATTGTTTTGTAAATTATGATTTTGTTTTTCAGAGAAAGCTTACACCTCGAGTTCAAAAGCCAGCTCATCCTCTGTGACTTGATTCGCATTCTGGTAACTACAATACATCTGTGACATGTTAACCAAAAGTTAACCTCTTGTCCAGGGTGACAACAAGGTACTTGTGTTTTGATTTATGTGGAAGTACTTCTCCATGTATAAAAACTCCTGGAAAAGTGTCTTTTCTGAGGCTGTATGTCACAGTGGCACATTTTGCGGGGTTTACGCTGATGTTCCATCTACATGACCAGTTCTCAAACCTTTTGAGGAATTCTTGCAGCTTGTCTGTGGCAGAATACACGCACCGGTTCCTGGCCATGATGGCAGTGTCATCTGCAAATGTGGCTAAAAGTAGATCCTCCAGTTTTTCTATTTAAGCGTTTCGTGTTGTTGGCATATCGCTGGTAAATAGGATGTATAATGTTGGGCCAAGCACACTACCCTGTGGTACTCCTGCTCGAATTCTCCGTTCCTGAGAAGCCAGACCATCTTCGACAACCCTGAAAGTCCTATCCTCAAGGAATGATTTGACAATCAGGACGACCTGAGGATTCATCGGATTTTCGAGAGCCTGTTGGATGTCTCAGAAAACTGCAAAAACGTACTCCTTGGCGTGAAAACCTTCCAGGATAAAGTTTACAGTTCTGTGGAGTTGCTCGGAGGTACCATGGAGCAGCCGAAATCCAAACTGAAACTTCGGAATGCTTCTTCTTGCGGCTGGGGTTGCAAGGATCCTACGCAGAATGCATCTTTTTAACAGTTTGCTAAATGCTGGTAAGAGGCTAATTGGCCTATAACTCTAGTTGCTCAGGAGGTTTGCCAGATTTGTAAACCATAATAATGTTTGCATTTTTCCATGCCTTAGGAAAATAGCTCAGCCTAAGGTAGTATTTAAGATGAGCAGCAGGAACAATATTGCCTTATACGGAAGAAGTTTTATTGTCCTGTTGTCCAGGTCGTCCTCTCCGGGTGCTTTGTTGAAGCCTTTAATCTCACACTTTAACTCCTCAGAGGTGATGGGTGAGGTGGGTAGTGCCAGTTGAAGTGGAGCATTCAGAGAGTTCTGTACCTGCTGATTTCGGCTTGCCGACGTTGTGGTACATGGCTAGAATCTCTCGTCAAAATTGTGGGCAAGGCGTCTTGGGGGTGCTTAGCCCATGATACATCTGGACATTGAACCGGGAAGCTGGGAGTAGATTGCCGTTTGAACCGCCTTGTCAGCCTCCACAGGGCAAATTTGGAATCCTTATGAGGTGTGGCTTCCTTTAAGAAACTGTCTGTGGATTCTCTTTTGATAGTATCCAGGACTTTTCGTTGCCTGTTAGATATACTCCGATAGATCCTGTCTATGGCAGGGTCTCTTGTTCTTACAAACTCCTTCATTAGCCGCTTCTTCAACTCCAATTAACCCTGATGCTTCGGGCGTAAGCGTCCATCTTCCACGAACAGGTTTGCGAGAGTTGATCGGTGTGGCAATAGAGGCAGCTGATTTAATTTTATCCGCGAATGCAGCTACCGCGTCGTCTACATCCTCAATGGTGTGTAACTCGGTGTTAAGGTGTATAGAGTTGTTAAGCTCATCCTTATAAACAGATATCATGTGGTTGCGTAGGCCTTTATGGAGGAACATGTCTAGGCAGGAAGCTGTACCAGTACAGCTATAGGGATAGTACGTCGGCTTCCCAGTAGCCATAACCTCAATGGCTTCAGAGGTAATCGCCTGATGTAATGCTGTACCCTAGATTCCGCTCTAAAGTTGCCGCAGCTGCGATGTTTAGCGTTGAAATCACCACCAATGATGAATTTTTCTCCAAGTTGGCCGAATAGGTCCTCGAAAACAGAAGATATCCAGGGAATGGACGGGGGATAAAAATTAGACGACACACGTCGACGAATTAAAGCACTTCAAGAGAATTTCAAGAAATTGAAAAGCGAGAATCACGATTGCAAGACAAACAAATGAAAATATGTACTTTCAGATCGAAGTTTAATTTAACAATGAACATATTTAACTAAAACAAAGACTATGACTACTGTTCGTATCCAAGTGATGTAATTTAATAAATGAATAAAATGTGATCACCACATCTTGTTCGAATGGCAAGGTCAAGTTGCCACAGTTAAGTGAGCCCCTTTCACGTTATTTGTCTGGAGACCCTGGTAAGATGTCGCTTTGTGAGTGGTCATGGAGCGTAAATTAAACAGCCTTCTTGAAGGTATGCAACGACTTTACGGACTCTGTAGCTAAGACCAAAAATTTGGACTGAGCAATGTACCGAGAGTAACGAGAGTAACGAGAGTTCCCTTGTTCATGGCATGGGTGTGATTCATAAAGAAAAAAAAAGAAAAGGGAAAATGAATCTTTATTTGTATACATGTAGGAAAAGTTGATTTATGTTTCTTCTCTTCGAATATCTCGATGGGCAGATTCTTTAATCTCGTTAAACTATATTTCGTTTTCTTGTCCCAGTTGGACCTTTTATTTTTAATAATGTTCTTTCTTTTATTCTTCGAAGTCTTCTTCTTTTGTTATCGTTTTTCTAGTGTTGCAAAATCCAAATTCTTACTTTCGGCTTGCAACTAATTGGCTGTTAGTACCAATTGTGGTCGCTAGAGTGCGACACACAGTACTCCTCTCCAGCGACTGCGTCACGAATTGGTTAATTGTACACGAAATTGTTTCTCATATATACATGGCGTGGAATGGGTTCGCTGCTGCTGCATGTTGTCGTCGTCCTTGATGATGAACGCGAGCTTAAGACGGTCAATTGATACTGCAATTTCTTTGTTGTTGATTTTCAGTACGTAAACTCTTTCAGTTTGACGTCGGACATCTTCAGAAGGCCCTGAGTAAGGTGGTTGAAGCGGTTGCTTAGAGGCATCGGTCCAAATAAAAACGTGAGAACACAACTCAATTCCTTTCATCACGAACATCTTGGCCTTAACATGATGCAAAGTCTGCGTTGGCCGTATTTGACGCATATGCTCTCAAAATCCTGATAAAAATATAATAGGATTCGTCTTCGTACCCAGATCATCAAAGAATTCGTTTTGTAGGCGGTGCTCCATATAGCATTTCCGCAGCAGACGATTGCAGATTTTGTTTGTAGCAAGTACGAAGTCCCAGTAATACGGTTGGTAGTAATTGTAACCATGGCATATTTACGTTGCACATTAAAGCTGCTTTGAACGACCTGTGCCATGTCTTTATTATGCCGCTGGATTGAGGATGATATGCAGTCGTATGAATGTGTTTGCTGTCGACTAGTTGAGCTAATTCGTTGAAAATCGCAGATTCAAACTGCGACCCTTGGTCCGTGGTAATCGTTTTTGGAGTTCCAAATCGCGCTACCCAGTTTTTCCAGAAGGCGGTCGTAACCGTTCCTGCTGTGATGTCCCTCAGTGGCACGGCCTCAGACCACCGAGAAAAATGGTCAATCATCGTTAAACAATATTGATAGCCTTGTTCCAATGGCATAATCACTTTGTCTAAGTGCACATGATCGAATCTTTCACCTGGAACGTAGATTTTGTTGGGTATTAGATGTATATTTTTGCTCGTGTATCTTTGCTCGTTGACATGCAGTCTCTGCACCAGGTTATAATTCCTCGATTCATTGATGACCACACATATTTATGACGAATTTGGTGTAATGTTGATTTGCCACTCGGATGAGACAAGTTTTGAACAAAAATGAACACTTGATTTCGAAGAACTTTTGGAACGTATGGTCAACATACCCGTTCGATACATCACAGTACATTTCTGTATTCTCGTCGTAGCGTACCCGTTGCGGGTTGCAGCTTGAGAGAAGTATTGCCTTGACCTAATTCTGTCAAGTCCGGATCTACCTCCAATGCTTGTTCGAACTGTGCCGAATCTACACTTGTTGGTGATGCAATTGAGCAGAGACGTGATTATACGCCTTTACCACATCCAGCGTGCAGAAAACCGTTTTGTGTTGTAAATTCTCGGAGAAATCATGGATGTGAGCGATGGGATAGCGATCCGGTGTAGTGGCAGCATTCAGTTTGCGGTAATCGGCGCATGCACGCCAACCGCCATCTTTTTTGGACACCATGTGTAATGGGCTGCTCCATGGACTTTTTGATGGTCGACATATGCCTTGTTTAATTAAAAAATTTAACTCTTTTTCAGCTGTTGCTAGCTTGTCACCAGAGAAACGGCGAGGACGATCTGACACTCGGCATCCGCTAGTGTCGATATAGTGTTGGGTGTCGTGCTGGCTGGTGGTTTTTACGGACGGATTTGTGACATCCACAAACTCTTGCAGTAGATCTTGTAGATTAAGCATAGGTTGAACAGTTGAAACAGATAGTTGATTCGCATCTGCCAAACATGCAGGTGTCGAAAGACCTGTCAAACAATCGATTAAACGTTTATTAGTGAGATCTGTGAACAGTTGGAATTTGGTTAACAAATCTGTTCCGATGATTGCCGTCTGCACGTCAGCGATGATGAAAGGCCACGCAATGTTGCGACGGCAACAAGTTTAGCCGTTGTATGTGACATCCGTATGTAAGGATTGGTGTTTGATTTGCGGCGAATAAAAGTAGATCTCCTTGTTTGGTCTTATGTTTCACCAATGCCCTTGGTATTACAGACACCACCGATCCGGAATCGATGAGGTATTTAATGCGTGATGTCAGGTCAGGTAATATATTTATTTTGTGCAACAGAGTCGCTAGTTGATGTGTCGCTGTCGTTGCCTAGCGCAGCCGACGACAGCGTTTTTAGTTTAAATCTTGACTGCGAGAGCAAGGCGAGCGGCACTTTTGTGCATTATCCCCAAATTTGTGGTGGTAGAAGCAAAGTGTGGATTGTTGCTCATCCACTTGACGACTGGAGTTTCTGGAATTGGTGGACTGCTGGCCACGTGGTAGACTGCGTGTCTGATTACGGGATCGATCCTGAGAATTATATCCTTGACTGACCGTAAGCGTTTGGCATCTTTTTGTAGACTATCGAATTTTTGAAATAGGGACTGTAATGTCTCAGACACCTTTTTAAAGTATTAGGGGCGCTGATTGCGTTGATAGTATGGTCTGGTGATAGCATGGTCTTGTGACGAAGACGTAATGGCAAACGTGGTGTTGGTTCCAGTAGCGTCAATCATTCTGTCAGCGATATTTGCTAATTTATTCAAGTCAGCTTCGTCCCACACTGTAAGCAGTGGTCGAATAGACTGCGGCATTTCCGCCAGAAAGAGAGTGTGAAGAATGCTTTTAAATCCAGGGCTTGGAACGAGGCGACGCATGTGTGTTAGGATTTCGGTTGGCTTCAGCCCTGTGATTCCTCCCCCTTGCAGCAAGCGGCGTTATTCGGACTTTGGAGATTCTTCGAATCTTTGTAGAAGCCGTGCCTTCATTGTCTCATACTTGTTCGAAGTCGGTGGGTGGATTATGAGATCTTCCACAGCCAAAACTACCTCTTTCTCCAAATGTACTGCGACAAAGTAGAATTTGTTTACATCTTCGGTTACGTTATATAGGCGAAAAGAACGTTCCACTTGCGCGAACCATTACTGGGGGTGTTTTGAGTAAACTTTGGCGGATGAATTGTGGCACGTGTTGTCGACAAGCATGATGTGTCTTGCCGAGATGCCGAATTTGCACGAAGCGCTTCCATTTGCTGTTGCTGGTCGCGTAGTTCGGGGGTCAAGTCTTCCTGCGTTTCCATTTTTACACTTTGATCCTCGTTCTCCCAAAAATGTAAGTTTCCTTTTCTTTTATGATCGGAAATTGTAGCGTGGCGTGTGCATCAAAGAAAAAAAATGGCGGGATTTCACCAGTTTGCGAAACTGGTAGCGTACACTTCTGCCAGATAGAATTGTATCCTGCCGGGCATCGAATTTGTCGTATTCGTTAGTTGGGGTCACCACTTTAGTTTCGTTAAACTATTTTTGTTTTCTTGTCCCAATTGGACCTTTTGTTTTTATTAATGTTCTTTCTTTTATTCTTCGAAAACCTTCTTCTTTTGCTCTTTTTTTTCTAGTGTTGCAAAATCAAATTTCTTACTTTCGGCTTGCCACTAATTGGCTGTTAGTACCAATTGTGGTCACTAGAGTGCGACCCTAGAACCGCCACAATTCTAAGCCTATTAGCGCCCTCTATCGGGGATACAAAACTCAATGTATCTCTAAGCTGCGCTTAAAACGCTAACAGCGGAATGCATTGGCGGGGGGCGAATGCCAACTTAAGAGAAAAAGAAAAAGAAGGTACAATAAGGTGCAACTTGCACAACAACAGTATTACCAACATAAGTACAAATTACATCTTACCATTTGTTATCATAATATTGGGGGACAAAAAAGGAAGAAAACAAACAAAGGCAAAGTGAAAGAAAAACATCAAAAAAAAAATTAATATTAACAGACTCGGCTCTGTGGGAAGAAAAAATAAAGTTTAGTGGCGCATAGTTAAAGTGGTGATTGTCCGCCTAAGCAGTATCATCAGGCAACTAATTAAGGGTATTTCTGTAGTTATCCCCACATAGGGATCCTCACAGAAAGGATCAAGGAGGCCAGACTCAAGTCAGATTAAGTGTATGGTTCCAGGTTCCGATCGGGTAAATTTGGAAATACATTGAAGCAATAGTAAGAGTTATTGATATTTGAATAAAAAAACAAAAATGTATTTATATTCAGAACCGGCACCATGGTTACCCACAGCTCCTAAATCTTCATTTTGTGTTGACAGTAGTTCGAAAGCCAGCCAACTAAATTCCGTGGGTCAAAGGTCATTATTTTGTGCCCTTGATCCGGCCATTGGGAAATGACATTGCTGACCCTAAGCCAAGCGCTAGACTCAAGAAGGGAAAAATTCTGCACGTCAAATTTTGTTTGCGCATGATACACTTAGAACACCCTTTGTATCGCCAAGTGGAGAAGGGATTACGGCCGTTGCCGTTCAATCAAATCATTATTAGTTTTAAGTATAATATTGTTTTGGTCTGCCGTGCGGTTGCTGATGTTTTTGTTGGGTTGCTGGTAAGTGTAGGTCTTCTCCGGATAACTAACAAATCAGACGACGTGTATGTGTTTAATTGTATTATTGTTATTCGTTAAAATGCCGGTACAAAAGCGTAGGTGCGCAATAAATTGCATAAAAACAAAGTGCAGTGGTAAGAAGAAGCGAGTGATGCATTTTTTTTGGCATTCGCTGCGCGGGGTCAGGGGTGCCTGCCGATATGCAAGGTTGCTCGCAATCGTGGGCGGACGAATTCAAATTCGCTACATTACCCCTCCGAGACTCGAGCCTTCTGGCCGAGATTTTCCGGAGCCAATCTTTGGTAGGGGGCAAGGAGGTTAACATGCACCGTCTTAGTCGTCCTTTTGCCGGACAGACGCACCTCATAGACCAAGTCCGAGTGGCGCCGGGTAACGGTCGCTGGTCCAAGCCAATCTGCTTGCAGTTTTGGACATCGACCAGCTTTCCGCACTGGTGCGTACAGCCACACTTCGTCGCCTGGTTCAAACTCGAGCGGATGTGATCGCAGGTCGTACCGGGCCTTATTCGTGGCGGCAGCGGCTATGAGTTGCTCACGCGCCGTCTGGTGAGTTTGGTGAAGATCCTCCTGCAGTTGACTCACAAACGTTGGGACATTTTTCGCATCCGGGGACGGTCGACCGTACAACAGCTCATCAGGTAAGTGGAGTTCAAGTCCGAGCAGCAGTCGGGAAGGGGAGAACTTGGTTGCCTCATGTGGAACGGAGCGATAAGCCCACAGGGCTAAGGATAACTGACGAAGGCCAGTCATGTTGGTCCGCCGTAAGAATTTTGCTAGGTTATCCAGTAGCGTGCGGTTAAAACGCTCAACCATTCCGTCTGACTGGGGATGCAACGGAGTAGTACGTGTCTTCTCTACTCCGAGGATTTGTAGACACGTTCGGAACACTTCCGATTCAAAATTCCGGTCTTGATCAAAGTGAAGCTTGAATGGGATACCAAAACGGCTGAAGACCTCATCCACCAGCGCTCTTGCTACCGTTTCCGCCGTCTGATCCGGGATCGCGATACATTCTGGCCACTTGGTGAAGTGGCACATGACAACAGCGATGTACCGATTGCCGCAGGATGTAGTTGGCAGAGGCCCCAGAATATCGATGGCCAACCGTTCAATAGGAGCATCGATGCAGCTGGGTTGTAGGCAGCCGACGGTGCGGTGACTAGGTCCTTTCCTGGCATTACATGTTTGGCACAGGGCGCACCAGATGGCAATGTCCGCGCCCTGTCCCACCCAATAGTAGCGCTGTTTCAGCTTACCCAGTGTCTTCTTCACTCCGAAATGTCCACCGGTAGAGGTGTTATGCACACTGCGGGTAATTTCCTCCTGTAGATTGCGTGGCACTATAGCTACCGCTCTACCTTCCTTGTTCCGGGTTTTTAATACGCCGTCATCCAAGTGGAGGCGACCGAAAGAGTGCCAATAGGCTTTCGTCTCGGGACTCGTGCCATATGACGGCTTTGGGTGGCCGGTCTGGTTTTTAAACCAGTCGAAGATAGGGGCCAGCGTAGGATCGTCCATTTGCTGCTGGGCGTAATCCATTGCCTCGATCTGCATATACAAAACACCTAGCTGATCGTTTGCCTCGGCCTTTTCGCAGTGACGACATTCTCCGCAGGGTCGCCGCGATAAAGCGTCCGCGTTGCCATGCTGCTTTCCGCTACGGTGCTGTATATCCATGTCGTATTGTTTCATGCGCTATATCCAGCGTGCAATTTGCCCCTCCGGTTCCCGAAAATTGTACAGCCACTTCTGGGAAGCGTGATCGGTTCGTATGAGGAATCTCTGTCCGAAAAGGTAGTGATGGAAATGCTTGCAGGCCAACACGACTGCCAGTAGTTCCCTCCTGGTAAAGCAATAGTTCCGTTCGGCTGCGCTAAACGTCTTGCTGTAATACTCCAGCACTTGTTCTTGACTATCCTGTTCTTGACTAAGTACTGCTCCAGCTCCGTGATTAAACGCATCCGTGTCTAAAATAAAATGACCGGTCGGATCCGGAAACGTCAGGACGGGTGCCTGAGTAAGCTTCCCCTTTAACACATCAAAAGCTTCCTGGGCGGTCGGCGAGCCTCGGTCAATTCTAGAAGCGGGCGGGCGGTGGCCGCAAATTCGGCTACAAATTTGCGATAGTAGGAGCATAGTCCCAGGAATTATCGGACATCTTTTTGGCAGCGGGGCCGACGCCAATCCGTCACTCGATTGACTTTCTCCGGCTATGCTCGCAAACCTTGGTCGCTTACAATGTGACCCAGGAAGGTCACCTCTCCGAAAGAACTGGCACTTACGTGGGCTGAGTTTTAAGCCGGCGCTCGCTAGACGATCAAAGACCTCCTGAAGCAAGTGCTCTTCGGGTGAACTGGAGTCGACGATAATGTCGTCCAAATAAACTAAAGGTGACGTGCAGCTCACGCCGATGAAAAGGCCATCTATCAGGCGCTCGAAGGTGGCGGGCGCATTGGTCAGTCCAAATGGCATGACGTTGAACTCATAAAGGCTGGCATCACACACGAACGCTGTCTTGGCCCGTGATTCCTCATCCATCTCCACCTGCCAGTAGCCATGGTGGAGAACCATTTGAACCCATGTTCTTTCGTCAGGATGTCGTCCATCTGGGACAGTGGTTAGGAATCCTTTTGGGTGACATCGTTGAGCCGCCGGTATTCCACACAGAATCGTGTAGAGCCAACCTTTTTCCGAACCAATACGACGGGCGATGCCCATGGGCTGGCAGATGGGCGGATTACCTCTCGCTGCTGCATATCAGCTACCAGACGCTCCACCTCCATCTTTCGGGATAGCGCCTGGCGACGTGGCGGTTGCTTGATGGGCCGAGTTTGGCCAGTATCGATCGTGTGCCGAGTCAGACTGGTGCGGCCTGTATCGTCACCTTGTGCAGAGAACACGTGCTGGTATCCGTGGAGGAGCTGCAAGAGCTTGGTGCGCGTCTCTGTGGCCAAGTCCGTGGGTTTCAACGCATCCCAGTCCAGAATGCTGGATACGCAGTCCTTCGACTCCGTGGTGGACAACACTTCTACTGGTTCCAGTTGACCGAGGATAGAGAACGGTGCCAGTTCGCACGTATGGGTGCTGTTGTTTTAGCACATGCAATACGGCCGACTCACTAGTGGTGTCCACAAGGGATCTTCCCAGAATAAAGTCGGATGGGAACTGGGAGTGTAGTCCTCGTTCCAGTACAGCTTGGGTCAGGCAATCTTGCGATGAACATCCGATCCTGGTGTGAGCGTGACTGCGTGGTGGAATACTCACAGACGTCGTAGGGTATACCAAACTAACCGTTTCAAAGTTGGCACTTGTAAGGGTATCGAACCCCAGGTAAACTTTAGGCGTAGCTCCCTCAGATTCACGATCAGCTGGTAACGTAGAAAGAACACCATACGCAAAAGCGTCGGAATATTTTCTTCCACTAGCAAGAATTCGTGCTTAAGACCTCAGCCGGCTGCGATCAATAGTATTACGATTTTTCCAGTGGCTACGAATTCTTCGGCGGATGGGTCATGCAAGATTACCTGACAAGGACTAACCCATAACTGGTCCGGGAGGTCTCGACGGTTTATCAGTGAAATAGCGGCACCAGTATCGACGATAAGCTGACTGGCTTTTTATCCACCATTACGTAGCAGTTTAAGCTCCGGGCAGTCGGCGCAGTGATGTTGTTCTTCGCTGCAGTTGGTTCGGTATCAGGCGTCCTAGGATCCGTGTCTATAGTGTCACCACAGGAAGTTCCTTAATTCTTCGCGGTCAGCTTCCGCAGGTGGTCAGTGGACGGCGGCAATAGGGGCGGTGCACTGAGCTGGGCTGTCTTCTTGATGCATGGTGCGTCTTGCCGCAGCCTGTGGGCACTCTCCTCAGGCGCTGATCCTTGGAACAACTGGTTGCGGGCTGCCTCGACAGTGTCTGAGCTGCATACGAGCGTAAATCGGTGTCCGGCAGTTTAGCGTACTGGCGTACAATTTCCCACATTTTTTCTGATCGGACCAGCCATACTCGGCCATGTCGTCGAACAGCCTCTGGAATTCTACCCAGGGAATAGTTCCGTCGTACGTAGGTGGCGATTCCAGTTCCGGAATCGCTACGAACTGTAACTCCGCGGCCGAATGACCGACCGGCGCTGGTTCCGCTGTTACGCTATACGCCCCGTCCATGTTTGGAGTCCCGGGAACAGAGAAGGCCCTTGAGAGTGCTTGCTGCCCCCGATGTTGAGGCTCTGTCTTCCAGTTGGGACACTCGGAACGCCTTGGCTGGCTCTGCGTTACCCGTGGCTCATTCCGTACTGTTACGGCATCATCACGGATCATTTTCCCTGTCCGTGGTGTACTATACGCCATTCCGGGGTTATCGCCGACGGTCTTGATGGCTGCGTCTGTAGATGCTGTGATGGAGGCTCTCGCAGGTAGATCGCCAGCGCCTCCCAACACGGTACGCTCAAACGACGACCACATCTGCAGGAACTTTGTTCAAAATGTGGGTCCAGCCGGTTGCCCAGGCGAAAGGCAGGCGTATCCACCGACTCTTGCGCGCGTAAGTGGCTAGTTAGAGTGTCCAGTTTCTGCTGCGTCTCTAGCAGCATCGCAGTTAGCTCCTGGTTTCGGGCCTCGGCGGCCCCGATAGCGTTTCTTGGCGCTTTGATCTTTTGGAGGCGTTATGGGTTACCCCACACCTGGCACCAATGTAGCGGTTTTGGTCAGCCGACCGATTGCTAATGTTTTTGTTGGGTTGGTGGTAGGTGTAGGTCTTCCGGATCACTAACAAATCAGACGACGCGTATGTGTTTAATTGTTTTATTGTTCTTCGTTAAAAAGGCGGTACAAAAGCGAAGGTGCGCAATGAATTGCATAAAAAAAAATGCAGTGGTAAGAAGAAGCGAGTGATGCACCTTTTTTTGGCATCAGGGGTGCCTGCTGATACGTAAGGTTGCTCGCGATCGTGGGCGGACGATTTCAAGTTCACTACAATATTTAAATTTACATTTAAATTAATTTTTCGTTTCCTCACATAAAATAAAATGATTATAAGCTCAGTTTGAACCGGCTTTATAGCTGCGAGCTTTAATTTCACATCAACAGCTTTTAAACTTTTAAGCTTACAGCTGACCATCGCCGAAAGATCTTTCGCCGTGGGACAAATACCAACGCTGCTAGACACAAGCCCACAAAAAACAAAAAAAAGATTCGTAGCTAAAGTTCAAGCGATCTTATTATTATGCGGCGTCTCCGCTAAAGGGCAACTATTTCGAATGCCAAACTAATACAAAAGTAATTTTACTTATTACAAATAGAAACATTAATATGCACTAACATATTCTAATATTATATTTTTTTTTCACATATATCATTTTTTTTATTATTATCTTAAGTTTTTTTTTCTGTTAATCATTGTTAGTTAAGTACTTACGTTAAGAGAATTATTAATGCTGATATTGAATTATACGCTATGAAAGCGAAGTTAATAGCAAATGTATTTAAGTGAATGTGGGCTTACAATGATTTCTGGCTAAGACCGCCTTTGTGGAACCATGCAGCCTTCCAGGTGGATAACGTAGCTGACCAGTCGTCTTCTAGGGATCCTTTTTACGTTTCATATCAGGGAAAAATAAAGGATCATGGAAGGGTGGGCGTTACTAGCAAAAAAGCGACTGATCTGTTGATAGCCAAACTCTTCCCTTGTTACTTTCTTTTATTTTTCGCTCCTATGTACGCGACTTTTTATAAATATAATTCGTAGCAATTGAGATGATAACATTGCGGGTTGTCCTATTATGATCCCCACTCCCAGCTGAGCTGAGTAAGGCCGAATATATCGCGTACACCGTTAACATGTTATACCACCATCTGCTCGCTACATAACATTATACGCTACACACTGCATTGTATAATTTTCTACATCAAATGCGAATTTACAACCCTTTTTTGCAAATGACATCGTTGAAGCAATAAGTATGGTTAGAGATGGCCGCATTCAAGGTACACAGACAAGTGTATTAATTACTCATGCAACAAAGTGACGATTTCAGAGATTGGCACATCATGGGTGGTAATGACGCGGAGGTTGATCAGCATTGCCCACATGAGACAGCAACACGAATAAAAATAATATTACAACTAAAAAACTTATACGCATTGGATCAAATGCCATCGAATGATAACAAAATTGCTATAAGAGCGGATAAAATACCTTCTGCTGAAGATAGATGAAAGACGCTTCAATGCTCAATCAATCCCTAAAGTTCCACTTGTAATGGTCGGAAATGAGCTTGACTGAAAATGTATTATTATTAACAAACAATATAAAAATTACTGAAACATACAGATTGTGTGATAATGTAATGTAATAACTTTTCAATCATTGTTAATATGTTCGAAAAAACGCGAATGCTTTCATAATACATAATTGTATACGCTTCGAGCTGAAGAATATAGTACATTTACAGTCCAACTTTCAAACATTTTCAAAGCGTAGATTAATGTGAAGATCAGCTCAGTAAAATCAATAAAAATACATATGCAGATATATAAATAGGAGCAGTGGCTTAACCGTTTTTGGATTTTAGAATCGAAACGCACCAATTATGATGAAGTTACTCAATTTTAAATGAACGGTACATCAGTATGATTGGTTTTATCATTCACCAACGACGTCTAATTATTGTACATACTTGTATATTTTGTTGTACATCAATCTACTTCACAGCATAAAACATACCACAAAGAGCTGCACGGGTACCATTACATAATTGATCACCGTCTTTACATAGTTTGTGTCAAACAGATAAATTAACAAGTACAAAGAAGATCTAAAATATTTCACTTGGAACGCAAAGAAACGCGAATTTAAAAGAAAAAATCTAGGTTCAATACTCAGAGTCTTAAAAGTATTCAAACCACAACACCCAAGGTTGAAGTTTATGAAGAAATTCAAGTCATACCACCGATCTGGTGTGAAGAATCTTTGGACATAATAAAATATTTCCCAGAATTCGAGGGCAAAAATAAAAGTATTGTTTCGAAGCGGCAAGCCGCGTATTCTGCTTCAAGCATTTCGACAATCACGGGGGTAGTTGCAAGCACTAACAGGCAGCCTTAATAATGAGGAATAAGATTAAAGGCTCAGCTGATATGATATAATCTTCATTCAAGGTGATCTTAAATTCTAAAGTTATCACTAAGCGATTCGATTTTACATTCTCTGATGAATGCAAGAACTGTCCCGACAAGGCAACATGATGTCTACAAAAAAAAAATGTAAAAAAATTAACATTCCTTACGAACAAGGCTGTTATTTCATTGTATTGTTCTTATAACGGCTGTCAGTTGACCACGTGACATCAAACATTGCTTGGAACCTGTTTTTGTGCTATAATTGAGTTTCGGATTGTGGGAAAATTCAGAGAAAACGTTGCAAAGTCGATTTAAAGTATTTTTCCTATGCTTCTGTAGTAAACACTAACAAGCCACGTGTACCAAAATTGTTTTGTAACATTGTATTAATTGTAAATTAATGTTAATTACAGGTCATTAGTGTATTGGTTGAGATGCAATCTAGATTCACTTAGTTTTGAGGTTTTTATGTCTGTGGGACAGCCGTGCAGTTCCATCATTATGTGAGAAAGGTGTAGCCGAGTCCCATTTGGGACAACCAGGAAAAAAAAAAAATGTCTTTTGTACCGCTTATGAACACAGGACATTTTATTGCCACCTCTTTACATTAAGCTTGGTCTTAATGCGAATTGCAGATTTTTAATTATTGTCTTTCATGATGTCTATTTTGCAGTACCTCTGATTGGGACACAGTAAGTCTTAATAGGTTTTGTTATGGATTTGTGATATTATTGTAAGGTATTGTAATAATTTGACTGGACTCCTGCTATGTTGTCGTAGCCAGGGAACTTTCTTTTTGTTTTATGCGGTTTTTATGCATTTATAGACGTCTTGTGTTGCCAAGGCTTTACCTATTAATATAGGTTTAGGAGTCCTAGGTTACACTGGTTGAATTTGAACAGTTTCGCTAATAGAAGATATGTTTATAGAAGACAGCTAAGAGCTTTGTTTTATCATGGTCCATCCGAATTGACCCGACAGGACTCACGCTTTATCAATCTATAAACCCATATATGGATAAATTTTGATAATACTTCATGTACTTCATGTAATATTGTTGATTTGATGTGAGGAAGCTGAGATTTATCCCTTACCGTGCATTTGATGTTGTATGGATAGCAGATCAACCATGTTCAGTTCCCCCAAGATAGTTGGTGTCTATGTGTTGGATATGCATCTGGTAGCCCTATTTAAGTTGATAATTTGATTACACCACATCGATAACTTGTGTGTTATTGAATCATTAGACTTAAAACGTTTTATATTTAAAAATTAATTTTGCATACGGAATAAATACCCATATACATAAAATTCAAGAGTTTTGGGTGCAGCACGCTTTCACTGCGCAAAGCTGCACTCATATATGTACGACTATATGGGTGACAACTATGTGGCGCTTTGAAAAATCTCAAGAACTTGTGTTTCATGTAGCTTGTTTAGCCTCGAATATGAGTGCAACGAGTGTAGAGCAAAAAAATCATGTTGATACATTTTTGAACAGTGCTCACAGAAAGAGAAAGTGAAAGTAAGTGAAGCAACATGTTCGAATCTAAAGCTAACAACTAGTGAGTGGACTTTACTATAATAGAAGCATGTAGCTGAATGCTATTTAAGCCATGTATTAACTTCTCTGCCAATTTAGTAAACACAGACCTAAGAGAAAATATTTTATCAGTTGCAAACATTTGTGATCTTGGCTATGACATTTTGTGCAAGAAGAATAGTCCTGAAATAATGAGAGCATCAAATGGCCAATTCGTATTTTATTTTATTTTTACACAGAAGAAATGGGTGAAACCAGACAGACAGCAATTAGTTAGTTAAATTAAGGAATGCACAAACACTTCGGCCACCTTAACGAAAAATTTAAGAGAAGTCATAAAGAAACCCAGAATACATGCTGTGAAGTTTACATTAGAGGAAAGCAATTATAACAGCCGTTCCCGTCGTCTAGCTCAAGTTCAAAAGAACCCTTGGAATTGGTTCACAGCGATGTATGTGGAACTATGCATGAGCAGTCATGGATGCAGCCCTTTTTTTTTCTTGACGACTATTCAAAGTAGTGTGGGGTCTATTACAATATATACGCACAATTGGGCAAATTGTGTATTCTCTCAAATTACGACGAAATTGAAAGTTTATGTCGAAGTCAAAGTGCTCCCCTACAATCTTAGAGGAGAAGAGCCAAGAGGACGATAATAACAACCGAACAGATAAAGATAATCTCTAAGCGCACATGACCCGAAGTCGTAGAATACCAACAAAATATTTTATAGGAAAGCCTGGTCGACCAAAATTAATTTTCAATCAGATACTTGCTGCACCAAACGTATCAGAGACAGATGGTGAATTTTATGAATCGACATCTCTGATAACTAGTAGCAACGTAATTACTGAAAATAAAGCATTGACGGGTACAAATGCTTCAGAGCTAAAAAAAAGCAATACTACCCGAGCGTGCATAAAGGATTACAGAACAAAACATGGGAAATTGTAAAATAAAAAAAAAATCAAGGTCATCGAATCCAAATGGTTACTGCGAACAAAATATAAGACTACTGTCGAAGTGGATTGTTGAAATGATCGACTCATAACAATAGGATTTATTCAAAAAGATAAGGGTTTGACTACAAGGAAACATTTCCTGTACCTCGAATAAGATATACATATATGATCAACGGCCCTTGCCGTTCAACATGAATTTGATGTGTTTCAGTTTGACTTCAACAGTGCAAGTGTGTGTTTATAAGGGTTCCGCTAGAATTCGACCAAATACTTAGTGCCGACGAGGAGCAGAAGTACGTTTAAGAAAAGGTATGCATGTTCAACAAAAGTTGCCAATGGTATAAGAAGCAAAATATATGGCGGATTCTACATCTTGCAAGAGAGTCGTTTACCTATGAAGTTTTCTACAAGAGATTATGGGCCAACTTACTACCACCATAATCTACAATGATTACAAGCTGCTGTTTAACTGACGAAGAATCCGAAACACGTCGATATATGTATGTATGTATTTTTATTATGAACTAGTAAAGAAAGGTGATTTTATCATTGAATTCGTTTCAACAAACGCGATTCGTGCTTATGCGTTGACCAAAGGACTAAGGATTGCATTGCAGAATTGGGCATGAAGCAAACCAATTACTATAGTGCCATCTGATGGAAAGTGTTGGAAATGCATCTATCAGCCCCATTTATGTTGATTATTTGTCTACAACGGACGGAAAAATTTGATGATGAACATCCTTGTGGTTGTATGGACAATTCAATATTTAATATTCATTCACCGTAGTATTTAGTGCATAGTCGTATTGTTATACTACTGTGGGCTAAAAGTAAGGTAATTTGTTTGTAAAATGAAAAATCTTTATTTATTCTTGTAAATCAATTTCATCCCCTTCAAAGTAATCCCCTCCCGTTTTTTCCAATCCTCGATACATGCCAAATAGTCCCTTTCCGGCATAGCCATCAGCGCCTTCTTGGATTCAGCTTGTATCTCTTCAATCGACTCGAAACGCGTTCCCCGGAGTGGTGTCTTGAGTTTTGGAAATAGCCAGAAGTCACACGCAGCCAAATCAGGCGAATACGGTGCGGACCGATATGCATCAAATTTTTGGGGAAATGGTCACGAAAAAGGAATGCAGTGTGAGACGGTGCATTATCGTGATGCAAAAACCAAGAGTGGTTGGCCCATAATTCTGGTCTTTTTAGACGAATTGCTTCACGCATAACGCTCAAATAATATTCCTTATTAACAGTTTGGCGAGGTGGAAGGAATTCATAGTGCACCATGAAGCCCGCGAAGTTTAAAGTGAAAATTCACCTTACTTTTTGCCCACATTTGTTTGTATGCGTACTTGAATGTTAGTCTTATTTCTTTATTTGGGTAGTTAGTCTTTTTTTATTACCAATTTCATGGACGTGAATTTGGGGAGGTTTGTTTTGTGCTGGCGGATCAGTTATATCGTCGGAATTATACTTGACTCAGTGTCAATCAAATTGTCTGTGCTTGATAGTCGTGCTCGTTCTTCTTTTCGAAGTTGCGGAAATAGTTTTTGTTAGTCAGCTGAATGCAATTGGCAGGATAGAGACACTGCTTAAGAGCGCTATAGAGCAAGATTGCGTTCTTCCAGTGTTTCCGATGGCTTTGCTGATTTGTGTTATATCAATGATGTAGTTATGTCCGATATCGATTTAAAAGTGAACTATACATTCTTGATACTTGAGCGTGAACACCCGTTTTGAGAGTGAGTGACATGTACGTTCATTGTTCTGCAGCTTGGACCCTTAGATGAGTTTAAGTGCTCTATTTTAACAATATATATGAGATGGAGATCCCAATTGTTCAACTTTTTGTTTTTACATGGTTAACAATACAATATACTTACAATACACGCAAAGTAATTTGCCAAGCTTCACTGGTCCTTAACAGCAGAGAGTAAACTTAGCTTAAGCAGCTAAACTTATCTTAAGCAAGATTACCGAACAATAACACACTCGTAGGTGGCTGAGATGAAAACGTCTTATGACTTTGAACAGAATATTATTTAAGGCTTAAATCCCTGCTTCCATACCTAAAGATCGGTTGAAATCAAAAAGTTTACTTATAGAGACAGGGGCTTCAGTAAATTGTATAAGGCGTCTTTTATAAATGGCTTCGATTTGTTAACACAGTTGAGCTCTACACTATATTTTAAAATTTCGGCGTCTATCACTCAACCAGTGCCTATTCTTAAACCAACGTCTCTGTGGATGAAATATTAAATGAACTTGGTCCTCAAGAAGTAACGACAGTATACAAATTTACATAAGCGGTGGACGGCTTAAGTAAGCCCTCTCGAATAGTTATTAAACAACAAATCATAAACTAACGGTACACTACTCAAAAATTCAATACTCCTAACAATCAAAATGCGATTACCGCTGCTCTAACAACAAAAAAATAAGAAAACAAGCCCTGCCCCACTAAGAGCTACCTTTTTAGCAAAGAAGCAACAAAATCCAAAATAACAAACGAAAAACTCGTAGAAACCAGAGACTCTAACTTTTCATTCAAGATAATTCCTACCCGCCCCATCACATCTCCTCACATATAACGATCTCACTTTGATTGAAATATTAGTCAGCGAAGACGAACATTTTGACTAACATATCTTTTTGATGGAGATCGTAGTGGCTTTCGGTATTGATCTGCACAGAGAGTTGTTGCTTCTCTACATGTATGGCCCGTCTAGCTATCATCTTAATCACACACCTGTAAAACAGAGAAACGTACATTTTAATTTGACTCACTTTTATATTTTATGTTACAATATTTAAATGTCTTTATTAAATAAAAAGCTTTTCAATGGACTCAGGCTTCCAAACTGCCCCATATGCAATTCTCCATCTCTAGCATCCCAACATATCCTAGTGACATGCTCAAAACTGCAACTGACTCCCACGAACATGACTACGCACCCAGCCAATTCATTAATGCAATCAGCTATAAACAAAATCCGCGCACTTGCAAATTTTATCGCAAAAGCGGGTCTTAAGAACAAAAGTTAAGTCCCGAATAACAATCAAACCGATGGCCTTTGCAGCAACAGCTCCAAAAAATACTGTGTAGTATAATAATGTATACAATAGTTAACTTTCACTTTGATAAATACATAAAAATAAATAAAATAAAACAAAACTGGTTCAGAGTAATTTAAATTTTTGTATAAGGCCTAACTATTCGGTTACGCAATATGTTTTTTATATTCGAGGTTACAAATTGGATCACGCCCATTACATTGTTGCGGATAGTTGAAATGAAATTTGTGTTCGACAGCCATCCGTTGAAACTTGCAAATCCCTCAAAACGGGTCACCATTTTTATGAACACACATGAGTCAGGACAAGGTTACACTTTTTTTAAGTACACCAAAAGAATTGTTTATTTACTATTTTGAAATTTGGAACAAAAACCTTAAGGAACTAGAGAAATTAAGGAAGCAACTTTTCTAATACAATAAGTGAAATAAAATAGTCTTAGCGTTGCCTTTATGTGATATAATTTTTGTTGCTGGAGCAGTAAAATCAAATATTTAAGCCGACGTCTTTGAACAAAAACATTAATAAACAGCTGAAAATTTAAATTCTGAAAGAATCCATTAATTTTGAATACCTTGCAGTCTATTGCTTCAAGCTAGAATTCTAACATATATGTCAATAAAGTTTCTATACCAGAAACTACAAACATCATTTAAGCACTCGCTACTAGGAAATATCCTTGAATAAAAAGTATACATAATGTCTGCTTTAAAAATCTCCTTAATAATGCTTCTAGTCACTGTGTTCGAATGTTTTTTATTTTTATTTTTTTTAATCTATACAAGTATATGTATAATACAAGAAAAATCGGTTATATGACGCACCGCTTATAGGAAAATATTTTTAGCATGCAAAAAGTTGTTTTTCATGCGTATTATACAACTAAAATATATTAGAATTTAATTGCATAAATGCAAATTGCTTATATAAAAATATCACCTCTTTGCAAATTTTAGTTGGTTCATTTTAAATGATTGGGTAGAAAATAAATTGGATAAAAGCAAGTTTTGTAAGTTTTGCAAGATAATGTTATGCTGTAATGCGGTGTTGTTGCTGTGTGGCTCATGATTCTTCGCGGCGAAGACTTCGAATGATACGGAACGATATAGGATGAAAATTACTGATCTTTTTAAGTAAATATTGATAAATATTAATAGAAACAAGGTACAGGACAGCCACAGTAACAAACTATAAGTTAAAAATATATATATCATGATATATATATCATGATGCAAGCTGTGCAACAGCATTATAAACGTGTTTTATTTGATGATAAAATTGCATATAATAAATAAAAAGCAAATAATGCCTTAATGCAAATTTTTTTCTGAATCATACCGTTTGCATATATGCGATATTTATTGTATATATAAACGCCGTAAAATACTTTTTTCTTCTAATCCTCGAAACACTTCTAAAATTCGGTTTTTGGTATGACCATCAGCTCTGTCTTCGATTCCGACTTTATCTTATCAATTGTGGCGCAACATTTTCCTTTCACTGGTCTCTTCAGTTTTAGGAATAGGAACAATTGAAGAGACCCAAATCTGGTAAATTCGGACCTGTTGACAAGAACTGATTATGCAGCACGCCAATGTAATCGAAGAAAACAGTATGCAAAACCTTCACACTTTCTTTTGAGCAGACCTCGTATATATAGGGTTTTCCAATAGCTACTTATCATGGTAAAGTACACGAATGAACAACGTATGGAAAATATAAAAATGTACTACCGAAATTCGGAGTCGGTGACCACAACTTTAAGAGCTCCAATTTTCAGTCGTTATTCTCGCTCTAGTAGACAAGCAATAAGCAGATTAGTG
Organism: Hirtodrosophila trivittata; assembly: GCA_035045065.1. Taxonomy (NCBI): domain Eukaryota; kingdom Metazoa; phylum Arthropoda; class Insecta; order Diptera; family Drosophilidae; genus Hirtodrosophila; species Hirtodrosophila trivittata. Next base: position 75,484 of record JAWNNK010001015.1, read on the forward strand.
CAAAAATTTGAGTGTACATATTCATGGTTTGATGTTGCTGTGCCAGTGGGACAACGGGTTGGTCGAAGTGCCAAAAACATCGCTGCCGTTCAGGCGTCCGTCGTAAACGATGCAAATAAGTCGATTCCGCGGCGTTATCAAGAAATGGCCATCGCCCAGACCACATTATGGCGAATTTAGCGTAAGGATCTTGGTTTACACCAATACAAGATCAAGCTGACTCAAGAATTGAAACCGAAGGACCATTCGAAGCGGCGTACTTTCTCCGATTGGGCTCAGGAGAAGATTCGCCAAGATGATGAATTTCATCGCAAAATGATCTTTAATTCTTTTTTGGCTCAATACCATATTATAGTTCGTAATTAAGCAAAATATGCGCTATTGGTCGGATGAAAATCCATGTGGTTCATGAATCACCACTTCATCCTCAAAAAGTAACTGTTTGGAGCGGTTTGCATGCAGACGGCATCATTGGGCCATTTTTTTTCGTCAGCAAAAACGGTCGTCACGTTACTGTGAATGGTTATCGTTATCGTGCCATGATTACCGATTATTTTTGGCCCGAATTGAAAGACATGGAATTGTACGACATGAGGTTTCAACAGGACGGTGCCACAAGCCACACAGCACACATTACAATCGATATATTAAAGAGTAAGTTTGGTGAGCCTGTTATCTCAAGAAATGTACCCATCGATTTGCCGCCTCGCTCGTGCGATTTAACGCCTCTAGAGTTTTTCTTTGGGGCTACGGCAAATCATTGGTCTATGCCAACAAGCCAACGACGTTGGAAGAACTCAGAGCCAACATTGAACGCGAAATAGCGGCCGTTACAGCTGAAATGTGTGACCGGGTCATCGAAAATTGGGTCCAACGACTCTACCGCTGCCAATATTCTCGCGGGTTTCGTTTTATTTTAAAAAACGTTGTCAAGTCCTTAGTGGAAAACTCTTTACTAGTATGTTCATCAAAGTATATTTTGATGTTCTATTGTTAAATTATATATTTTACTTCATTTAATTCTATGTGGGTTAACATAAATTTAGGGATTATATTTAGTTAGGCCATTACCATACTTTTACAATGTTAACAGTGAGAAATATCTCCACCTTTTCTTTCGAACAATCCTCGTACATGCTTAGCTTATGATTGCAGCAACATTTAATTAGTATTATTGCTTAGTTAGTTGTCCACGTCTTGAACGTCGTATGGGAATTTTATTAGGCAATATTGTTGCCAGTCTATTGCAATGTCTCAAAAGTCGTTTAAACAGACTTGATTGTTCAACGAGTGTCAACTTTACGTACTGTTGTTAGGTTGAGTTGCGCACTTACCATTCACATCCCTTGGTAAGCCGCACAGCTCAGTAGTAGTCTTGTTCCTTCACTTCTTGTTTCTTACACATTGCCATTACTCCATCAGCAAGAATCACGTCGTTGCTTTAGCAAAGGTAACTTTTTTTCGCTTAATAAACGTATTCTTGTCTGGTCATTTCTAAATAGAGTCACCGATATTGATATTTGTCAAAGCCTCCTTGGTTTACTAGTAGACTATCCTACTTAAAAAATGATAAGTACTTGTAAAAACATTTTTAAAAGTACAAAAAAACTTGATCCAATGTTTATTGAAACAAATTTTCTGTTGCCAAATTAAGGTTTTGCCTTCTTAAATAGTGTACGTTTCGAGAATTATATTGCTCGTTACAAAATACAATAAGCAATTTTTTTATTTTGTAAATTTTAAACGTAAATTATCAAATTTACCTAATTTTTCTTCAAGGGATTGGCTAGTAACAATTACAAGTTTTTCAACCTACTTACTCTTCTGTATTTTCAATTAAATCAACTTTCCCTGCCTATAACTGGCTCTAACTATTTTTTACACCTCTTAAAGCATGTAACATATAGCTCCCTAACGACTACTATAAATTCTTTTAAATCTTCTTTTTCGCCCGGGCATGACAACATGTTCTTAAGAAATGCTGTTCTTCTCTGGCTGAACCGTTGCTACAGCTAATAACTCTACCTCTTAGATTCGCTAAGTTCCCATTTCGTTGGAAAGATTCGTACCTAATCCCGCTTCATAAAAAAGATGACATGTCTACAAAAGCATTGCAAAGTTATTACCTAAACTATTCATAGCATTTCTGTAAATCTATGATTTTTCCTGCCCAACATGACATTGCAGGGGCTCGTTCCACCGTGTCAAACTTGCTGGAATATACAAACGCATGTAAGTATATCCTGCTTAGGTACTTTTTGTGTCGACTTGTCAGTTCTTATGAATATAAGGATATAAAATTCCCTCCACATCTGTAGATCGTCTTATAAGCCTTTTGACTGTGATACTATATAAGCCTTTTGACTGTCATACTATCGTTCGTGAATCGTCCAAAGATATAACGAGCAGTAGATGGTCTGAGTCCATATCAATGCTGTCTCCGATGCTGAGGTGGGAATCTAGTATAATTTGGTATACTGCGAAGTCCTGGCCAGGTAGGCGCACTAGTGACTAAAGCTTCAAAATTACTGGATTAAGAGTAGAGCATCCAATCAAGCTTGTCTCCCAAAGCAGTATTATTTGGATTTTATTCTCGTTTTATATAAGAATTAGTGGTACCACAGAACTAACAATACCGATTTAGAAGAATAGTAAAATCTGACTCAGCAAGAAGGGTTGATGCACAAATTTAAAGCTATGGAAACTCTAGACAACCTTTTTAAAATAATACACCAGTTGGGATCACTGAAAGTCTAAAAATAAAAATATATTTAAATAGTTCATAATTTCCTAGCAGAACGGAGTGGCAGGTAGATACAAAACGAAAGTTACGGGTATAAAGCACAAACAAAATCTCTTCTTTTACCCAAGGGATCTTCAGTACACTCATGATTGTCGCGTCATGGTTTAGTAAGTGAGCATTGGAAACTATGATAAGAGCTTTGCTTTCGAAGGTTAGATCTAATGATAGCCTTGTAGACTAGAAACTTGGATCTTTTGCTTGGACTACGGCCTATAAGCCATTAATACTTTTTCATTTACTCCTCAGCCTGTTTCCGTTTTTTGGTAATGTGAGCGTTCGGTCAAGCGTCATCACTATGTATTTGGAACTTGTCTCCTCAGGTATTATTGGTCTGCCTAGGTATACAGGTAGGCAGTTATATGGTTTGCTCTCGCTGTTCACCATTATGTTCCACTCCTCTGCCATTCGTTGATGTTTCTCGTGCATTTAACTTGGAAGCTCATGCTGTTCAAGAATGAAGCAAGGAACGTATACACTATCTGTCGTTTAAGACTAAGATTGGAACTGTTCTTTTAGCATACATACTTTTTCATAATTTAGCTTGAAGTTGCTTGCCATAGGTAACAGTGAGGGTAAGCAGGTTCGAATTGCTCTAGGAAGAAGCCAAAGGCACTCTTCCTTAGGCGGTTAAAAATCTCCTAAAGGCCTTTGTTTACCTATTTAGTTCTGTTTTGTCACTGAGGTTTCTCGAAAGGAACCAGACCCGCCTGAGGTTCAGGTTCAGATATAAAAAATAAAAAAGGGATACACGTATTAATTTAAAAATTGTTATTTTTTATAGATGCACATCTTATTTTTTGAAGATGTGCTCATTTTTGTTTTAATATTGCTTTAAAAATTATTAAATATATGTATATGCGTGAACAATTTTTAAAGTAAATGTTTTATTTATTGTAGCCGTTTCATGCAGAGACCAGTGAACATTCCTTGTTCACTCGATACAGATACAATGAGAACTAAGCTAAAAACGAATATGCGTACATAGGCAATAATTCTGTTGCGCGCAGGCAACTTCAACTTAAGCTATAATTAATATTTGGTACATGATGGTACTTAATATCTATGTGCTTACTGCGCGCGTGAAACTAAGCATCCTCTGCTAAATGTTGCGCGCTTTGATTATCGCTATATATTTTGGTTCCAGATCCTTGACTGAAACCCATTTCGTTCATAATATTTATTATATACGCAGCCTCCTTAGCTGCTGTTGAAAGTGCCACATATTCGGCTTCTGTGCTGCTTAATGACACAATGCTCTGTTTGGACTCCCAGGAGAAAGCTGCACCCGCAGAAGAACGCCCAACCACTGAAGGACTTTTTAGCTGTGGTGTCTCTACCCCAACCAGCATTAACGTAACAGTACATAGGTTGACCGGTCTTCTTGTAGTGTAGACTCAATTCTGTTGTGCCTCTTAGATATCTCAATATCTGCTTAGTACCAATGGGAAGTGTAAGGTAGCGAATCTGCCAGGGTAAAAAATCAACCGGTCAAGATCCGCGCCACAAGTAAATTTGTATATTTTTTGCGGCGACACTAAGGCGGGAGGGTAGGGAGGTATATCTTCCCCTTATCTTCGTCTGTTAGTCAGCTATATCGAGCATACCGATTCTTGACTACGGAAAGAATCACGGGGTATATTGCCATTATATATTTATTACACGAATAAAAGAAACGACAAGCGTAATTAATTTTTAAGAGGAGGAGACAAACTCACTCACTTCATTTATTATTTAATACGGACCGATATTTAATTCCCGACCGATATTAAGAAGTGTTGTTAGTTGGACTCACTTCTTACTTTCCTTTCTCCTCTATCATATCTCACTGTTGCTTCTTTTCCTTCTGCCTCTTCTGGCTCTGTCGTCAATTGTATTTTTACTTTTGTCCACGCGCGAATTATATATACTTGAGCATATATTTTGTAATTATATATACTTGAGTATATATTTGTTTGAAAAAATACAACAATCTAAAATATTTGTACAGTACTTATTCGAGAAATGGTTTGTTTCAGGGTTGAGAATGAACTGCCGTTCCCACTCTACAATTCTTTTCTTATATTATAATTCTGAGCTTACATTATTGGTATCTGGTGGCCAAAGTGCTCTTTGGTCCAGCTTTGTTTATAATATTCTTAAGTGGTTTGGTTTGGTTTACATTAGAGTGGACTGAAGTCCGGATTGTTTTATTGTTAGTGCTGAGGGTGTTGACATTTTAGAAGTAAGTAGTGGGGGAGTGGTCAGTGATAACAATTGTATAACTCCTTCACCACCAAAGTTTGAATTCTCCTGAATTCTTTTTATTTTAATTTCAATATTTTTCTTTTTTAGCTTAATATATAAAAAGAGTCCTACTATTATTATGATAAATGAAAGGACTAATGCCATTCCATAACCGACTTTTTTGTGAAATTTTAATTCTGTTATTTCTTTTAAATTTTCAAAGTTTTGAAGTGTAAAATGTTCAAAATTAAAAGAGTTTTTGTATGATTGATTTAATAAGTTTGTTGGGTAGAAAAATCTATCATAGAATTCTATTTGTTCATTTGAAAAAATTTCTTATAATATTTGAATCTGGCAATTTACAAATTGAATTAAGTAGTTTCCATTTCGTATGATTTCTCTTTGTCACAATTTTGAATAAGTTTTTCGTTTTTAGCGTTTCTTATGATTATTGTTTCATCATCTATTTGTTCTATACTTGTTTTGTTGTTGAATATAAATTTGCAATTATTATAAAGTGTACAACTTTTGCTTAATTTTAATTCTCTTAAAATTCCATTTTCCTTATATTCATATGTTTTATTTTTAATTTCTGGGATAATTAAGTTTTCTTGATCAATTTGAATATAGCTTTCATTTGGCATTGGAGTGATTAGTTTGAGGTCTGTTCTAACAAAGGTTTTGGGTAGTTTGATTGCCATTGCCATTGCATTGTTTTTGTATCTTAAGATTAGAATGGGCATCAGTTTAATTTTGTGAAAATCTATTTCAAATTTAATAATTTCTTCTTTTGTCAATATTTCGGGTAAAAATATATTATTTTTTGCTGATGCTATATTTTCTTGAATGTAATTTACTTTTTCTTCTATATTATTTTTAAATTTTTGCATTTGGTTATTAAATAAGATTTTCTTTATTGTTTCTTTGCTTTGTTCATTTATTTTTGCTTGAAATAGTTTTATTATGTTTCTGTTTTGTAAAATAGTGTTTGCTAGTTGGTTAATAGTCTCATTGAAATGTGTATTAATATAAATTTGTTTATTCATATTTTTAATTAATTCATGGTTATTTTGGTCTATGATGTCTAAATGTTGAATTTTATTTTCCCTATCTTCATTGTTCATTAATCCAAAAAGCCATTTGTACATCGTTCCTGCTTCATTTATAATTCCTCTCTTTGATCTGATAGATGGGGCTATAGATTTGATCTTAGCTTTGATTAGTTCTATTTCGTTAATGATTAATTCTTTGTCTGTTATTTCAACGTTTTGTATATTATTTTCTATTTTATTGATAATGTTAGTAAGTTGATTTATGTCAATAATGTGTAATATTATTTCTCTTGACTGAGTGTGTATTGGTACGTATCCTGCTTTTTCTTGAATTGGTACCACAGTCTAGCGTGTACCATTGAGAGTGATGTTAATATGATCAACAAAATGTTCTGTAAATGAGGAAACTAATTACTAAGGTTGTATATATGTATGTATATAAAATTCCTACATTTTAATAAATATATATATATATATATATATTTTTTTTTGTTTTTTCTTTGTTTTTGTTTATTGTTTCTTGATGTTCTTCTGCAGTTTTCTCATTCTTTGCCTGGTTAGGTGAACATTGAATAGTAGTATGATACCTTTTATTATATGCTCCTATTGCAATCTGAATTTTTATTTCTATTGCAATGTCTTCGTCTATGCTGCTAACAATTTCAATAAGTGTTGAATGAAGTCTTTCTATGTCTGCGTTTCCTGTGTGTGAATTTGGCTTTGTCAGATGTAATTCTACATTTTTTTCGTTTAAAAAACTCATTGTCCATAATAACTTTCCTGGGTTTACCAAACTTTGTAAATTGCTCTATTATGATGTGTAATTTCGCTCTCCATTTCTGTCTTTAATATTATATGCTGTTGCAAACTTAGTGAGTTTGTCTATTACTGTTACAAACGATCTACAAGTATGTTTAATATGGAAATATCTATGTGAATTATTTGATTTTTATCCTGTGGGGTTTCCGTTCTGCTAAACTTTGGTTTAATTGGATTTCTGTCGTATTTCGTTTCTCTACACTTTCTGCAGTTTGATATTACCAGATTAATGTGGTCTCTTAGTTTTGGAAAATAAATTTTGTCTTTTAAGGTATAAAATGTTTCGTTCATGCCACTATGTAGGGATTTTTTTGTATGGTATAATGCGATTTGTTTATGAAGTTGTTCTTCTATAGCTCTTTTTGTGCATTTAAAATTTTTTATATTTTTTGTGTCTTTAAAAAGGTCGATTAAGATACATTGTACTTTGTAATATACTGAGTCTGGGTCTTCTGAATATATGCCTATTGTGCCTTTATTTATATTATTTTGTAGTTTTTGTTCTATTTCAAGTGTTTCGTCTCCTGGGTTAATTTCTATAATCTTTTTTTCTTCTCGCCTGATAATACTATCCTTTGCTAAGTATGTTACAATGATTTGTGTTTTAAATTTGTTTACTATTTCGTCTTTTATATAAAAATCTATTGGTTCGTTTTCATCTGCTGAGTGTATGGTGTCCGATATTTCTAGATTCGATTCGTCATTATTATCTATGTTTATAAGCGGTGCTGTTTCCTGTCTACTCAAGAAATCTGCTACTTTATTGTCTTTTCTTTTTACATATTGAATGTCATAATCAAATTCTTGAAGTTTTAAAATCCATCTTCTGTGTTTGTCTTTTAAATCCTTTTCTTTATATTTCTTACTTAAAAATTTTATTGGTTGGTGGTCTGTTATGATTTGAAATTGTGATCCATATAAAAAATGTCTGAAATAATCTACTGCACAAGCAATGGCTAAGAATTCTTTATCGGTTGCGCTGTATTGTTTCTCGTGTTTATTTAAAGTTATTGATACAAATGCTACTGGTTGACCTTGTTGTGACAAAACCGCACCAATAGCAAAATCACTCGCATCTGCTGTAACTGTAAATTGTTTGTCGAATTCTGGAAATTTTAATATTGGGTGTGAACTTATAAGTGTTTTTAGGTTTTCAAATGAGTCAATAAACTCTGGGTCATTTCTATTTATTGTATTTCCTTTTTGTAAATATTTAATCATTGGGTATGCAATTTTTGAGTAATCTTTAATGAATTTTCTGTAAAATCTTGTCAAGCCTAAGAAACCTTTGAGTTGTTTTTCTGTTTTTGGAATGGGAATAACTAATATATCTTGTATCTTTTTTGTTTTATACCTTCTCTTGTGAGTACATGTCCCAAAAACTCAGTGTTTTGTTTCATAAAAGAGCATTTATCTGCTTGAATTTTTAAATTGTGATCTTGAAGCTTTCGAAATATTTTTTCTAAAGCATTCTTATGGTCTTCTAAAGTTGCTGAATAACCCTTTAAATTTTTTATTTAGTGATCTTATAATTTCGCTTTCTTTTGTATTTAAGCCTGTCATATTGAAGTCTTCAATTTCACTCACTTCTAGTACACAAGTTTCTTCAGGAATCTTGGAATGGAATTTTGACATTATTTATTATTAATTTTCTTAATATTATCTATTTTTTTCTGTTTCTTTGAAAGAAGTCCATGCCCATTAGAAAATCATATGATTTGTCTAGGGGTAAGGCTACCCATCTTGAATGCACTTTTGGGGAATATTGAAATTCACTCGGTGCTTTGGTTTTTACCAGAAAAGTATTCGTTTCAAATTTTGTGTTAATAGTGTGAATGGTCTTTGTGAACTTTTCTATTTTTCATAAACATTTTCCTGTACTCTCTTTGTATTCACTAAGCTAACTGTGGATCCAGTGTCTATTAAAAACAAAAATCTGCATCCCTCAATTGTATCTTCTATATACATTTTTAGATTGTCCGAGGCTCTGGGTAAAAAATTCTTCGGGGTTCTCACTAATTGTGCTCTCATTATCTTCATCTACTAAGTTGTCTACACTCATTGCATCTTGAGGATTTTGTTGCTGTACGTTATTATTTTGTCGTGTATTCTGACATTGGTTTCTGTATTGTTGATTGTTATTATAATTTCGATTTTGTTACTGATTGTTAGTATTAGATTGGTTTTGTTGCTGATTGTTAGTATTAGATTGGTTTTGTTGCTGATTGTTAGTATAATTTCGATTTTGTTGTTGATTGTTAGTATACTATTGCCATGTGTTTTGGCTTTTTTGTAAATTGTGGTTTTTATAATTATCACCTGTACTTGCTTGTTGCTTGTTATCGGTATTTTGGCTATACATATTGCCTGATCCATTATCAACATTTTTTCGAATTAATAATTTTTTATTTAAATTACGCATGCTTAGACCAATATATTTTGCAATCTCATCTCTTACTGCTGGCACTGTAGTAAGAGGCATTAATGAAACTGACATAGATCCTGAGGCTAATTCATTAATTCGTTAAGAGTGCACTTAATATATTAACAAGATTTTCGTTGTTTTCGAGTACCGCAAAATCGGTTATCTCTTCTACAATGTATCTTACTTTAATATCTAAATCTCTAATGCTGCTTATTCTGAGATTGTTGATTTTCTTTGTGAGACCCATTTGGTCCATTCTTGGTCCGTAGTGATGACATAATTTTTCCTTGCATTGCTGCCAAGTCGTCGGAGTGTTTATGTTTAGTACAGTCCGTGCTTGTCCTTGAATTTTAGTGTTGAAGATCACGCTGAATATCTGGTCTGCATCATTTCCGTATTCGTTAATTACTTGGTCCACCGACGCGATGAATCCATGCAGTGTTCCTTCTTCTCCCGTAAATGTAGGTAAATACCTTGGTTCTTTTTCGATGTTGTTTCGCTGCCTTGTAACTGGGTTTTCAATGGCATTCCCATGTTGTCGATGAGCAATGATTTGGGTTAATGCTTGAATGCACCTTTGTATTTCACTATTATCGTTTGCCATTTTTAATTTTTTGTTTTGTTTTTATTTTTAAGTTGTAGGGTTGGGGTTTTGAGTTTTTATATTTCTTTGGTTTGATGCTTCATGTTTTAGGTTGTATGTTTTAGGTTTAAGGTTTTAGGTTTTAGGTTTTAGGTTTTAGGTTTTAGGTTTTTGGTTTTAGTTTTTTTATGTGTTAAGTTTTAGGGTGACACACTAATGGCTTTGTCTGTTTTTTTTTTTTTTATGCCACTATAGTTTTTTTTTTTTTTTTAAGCACTGCACATAAATGATTCTGGTTATGCCTTTAGCTGTGTTACAAAACTCACTTTTTTTGTGTGTGTTTTGTTTTTAGTTGACCGTTTAGACCGGCTGCGACAATTATATATATTTGGGCATATATTTTGTAATTATATATACTTGAGTATATATTTATTTGAAAAAATACAAAACTTTAAAAAATTTTTACAGTATTTATTCGAGAAGTTGTTTGTTTCAGGGTTGAGTATGAACTGCCGTTCCTACTCTACAATTCTTTTCCTATACTATAATTCTGAGTTTACATTATTGGTATCTGGTGGCCAAAGTGCTCTTTCGTCCAGCTATGTTTATAATATTTTTAAGTGGTTTGGTTTGGCTTACATTAGAGAGGACTGAAGTCCGGATTGTGTTATTGTTTATTTTAATTCTGAGTTAACATTATTGGAATCTGGTGGCCAAAGTGCTCTTTGGTCCAGCTATGTTTATAATATTCTTAAGTGGTTTGGTTTGGCTTTCATTAGAGTGGACTGACATCCAGGCTGCCTGCGACTGCCTTGGGTAATTGTGTTCGCGGAACCACAGGCAGTCGGAATGATATTCCTTGATGTGGTCTGGAGGCACCCGTGTCTCCGGTTCCGGCACCGGTTCCACTTCAATGTGGTACACTCTCGTAAAGGGTGCACGCTCCACTACGGGGGGATCCCTCTGCACCTCTGGAACAGGCGTCCCCTCTTCCTCGCACTCCTCGACGTCGAGCACATCCTCGGGGGATACTGATAGCTCGAGTACCTCCGCGCCGACTGGGTCGGGCTGTGCGCTTATATCGGGTGACGGGCCGGTGTGCATACGTTGTAAGTATACGATGAGGGCGTCGTACACACCATCGTCGGCGCTTCCAAGGCGGTGGCCCTCTCCGGTTCACTTGTCGTCCCTCTGCCGCCTTCGACAGATGATGCTGCTGTAGCAATACAGATTCGCCGATCCTCGGCTTCCAAAGTCGTCTTTGCAGGTTATAGTAGCGGCACTGGTCCTGTAACACCTTTTGGAGGTTTGCTTGCACGATCTCGAACACTTCCTTCAACCTTGTCGCTCTTCCTTGGGGTGTTTGTGCCACGTGTCCTGATTCTGGTGTTACCTTGTTGTATAGGAATGCAGGGAGCTTTGGTTTCCTTCCTTGAACAAGGAACACTGGGAGAAGCCAGATAAATCGGCCACGCTGTTGTTCACTGCCAGTGAGATTTCAGGCAAGCGTTCATCCGATTCGTTCTGATGACCCTCTATAAGTTGAGCTATCATCGTCTTTACAGTGCGATTCGTCATTTCCGTAGGATTTTCCTGCGGGCAGTACAGGGCGGTATACTGTATCTCGACTCTCAGTGAAATAAGGTAGTCCTTGAAGTTACGACTGGTAAATTGTACTCCGTTATCAAAATCGAACTTACGCGGAATTCCGAAGCGGCTACGAATCCTTTCTCTGAAAGAATGTTGTAAATGGGCGGTGGTTGCTCGTCTTAAATGTAGCAGTTCCACCCACTTTGAGAACGCGTCATGGAATACTAGTAACATGGTGTTACCGTGCTTAGAACGGGGAAGTGGGCCGACGAAGTCTGCACATAATATAGCGAACGGTTCTGCTACTTGTCGGGTGAGCATTTGTCCAGCTGGTTTCAGCTGTTGGCTCTTAAAGCGCTGGCACAGCCCACAGCACTTCACGTATGCGGCGGCGTCTCGGAACATCCCCGGCCAGTAGTACCTCTGAGCCAATCTCGAGATAGTTTTCCGGATCCCTTGGTGGCCAGCGGTTGGTGCATCGTGGCATTCGGCTAAGACTCTTTCCCTTGTATTGTTACCTACTCATAGCTGCCATGGCACGTTATCCTCGTCGTCTGCCCTGTGCACCAAATTCCTGTATAGCTGACACTATCCAAGGGCGACACCTCGGTTACGGCTGTTTGTAATGTCTCCAGTGGGTGCCGGGACAGAGCATCGGCCACTACGTTCAACTTGCCTTTCCTGTAGTGTACGTCGAACTGGTACTGCTGCAGCTCTATCGCCAATCGTGCAATGCGACCTGAGGGGCTTTCAATGGAGTTGAGTCACTTCAGAGCCTGGTGGTCTGGGATGACGTCGAACCTGTACCATTCCAGGTAAAATCTTAATTTCCTTATCGACCAGAGTAGTTGCCTTCCGCCTTATTGAGCTTACGACTCGCGTACGCAATCACTCGTTCCTCTCCGTCGATAGTTTGGGTCAGCACCACGCCTAATCCATGTTCGCTGGCGTCGGTCTGCAGGACGAATTTCTCTGCCAAATCCGGACAGGCCAATATCGGGCCGTCGTCAGACTTGTCTTAAGCCGTTCCAGCGCTTACTGCTGTTCTGGTCCCCAGGACCACTTAAGACTCTTCTTTAGTAAGAAGGTCATTAGTTCGACGAGGTTGGCGAACCCAGGCACGAAACGTCGATACCAAGAGGCCATTCCCAGACATTGGCGTAGCTCCTTACAACTCGTTGGTGCCTTCAGACCCTGTATCGCCGCTACCTTTGTAGGATCCGTATGGATTCCGTACGCACTTTCTACATGACCGAGGTACACCAATCTCTTCTTGAAGAAGTGACACTTCTTGCGAATTATTCGCAGATTGGCGTCTCGAAGGCGTCGGAAGACCTCTCTCAGATTATATATGTGCTGCTGTTTCGTGGTTCCAATGACGACTATATCGTCGAGATATGCGAACGCGGTTGATTTCTGGACCTATCACCGTGTCCAAGGCTCGCTGAGTGGAGCATCACGCACCACTGGAGTAGTCCTCTTCCTGGTACCGTGAACGCCGTACATTCTCTGCTGTCCTTGGCCATCGGGATTTGCCATTATCCACTCTTGAGGTCCAATGTCGAAATATACTTGGCTGACCGTAGTTTCTCCACGATACGTGCAACTGTCGGTAGTCGATGTATATCCTCCACTCTCCAATCTTATTCTTGACCAGGACTTAAGGTGCGCTATGTGGGTTCCGGGAGGGTTCGATTGCCTCTGTCTGTAGCAGATTGTCTATCTGCTCATCGATGACACGCTACATCGCCGGATTCTTGTGATAATACTTCTGCTTAAGTGGCTTATCGCTTTTCAGTGTGATCCGACGCTCAGCTATGTGAAATATCCCCTGCAACTCGTCGAACAGCGCCAATTCTGACTCCAAGAATCGTTGAACATCTGACTCCAGCTCGACTGTTTCCTCAGCGTCTCTTCTCTGGAGATCGTTCGATACGTTATTACTGCTGACACCGTAAAGTGGGTCGGGAGATACGGTATTCACCGTCGTATTTGATAAATCCGCGTGCTTTACCATGACCTGAAGTGATGACGAATCTCGTTCGTCTTCGTCTGTGATCCCCTCCTTTCTGGGCTTGCATGACCTGGCGTCGCTGCTGGCATCACAAAGTGGGTCGGGAAATACGGTATTCGTCAACGTGCCTGCCACCTCCACATCCTTTGCAATATCCAACCGTCGCGACGCTTGCTCCACCGGGAGTGTCGCCTGTGATCTGCTGTTCGGCCTACCGATCTCGGAAGCGGAGATTACCGATGTGTCTGCCTTGTCTTCTATGGGTAGGGTATCCAAGCCAGATGTTTTCCGGCGCCGGGCTCGTCCCCTCTGTCGGCTCCTCTTCGGGATCACTATTCCCGTCTTTGGTTCTACGCTTGTCCCCGTTTTATTGTCCTATAAGTCCAGTGTCGCTCCTTCACACTGGATTCTAGTGCCTACTCGACTTAGAAAGTCAACTCCCACTATGAGGTCATCAGCCATCTTGGGTAAAACGAGTATGGGTAGTGTGAACGTTCATCCACCGAATCTGTTGTAGTTTCCATCTCCTGGTCAACCCAGATCAAGGACTGATCTGCCATGCACACTCGAGTCGTCTTCGTTGATTTGCGATCCCGGATTTGTATAGTCAATTCTTCACTTATGAATCTGCGCGAGGCACCCGTATCGAGAGTAGCGTGGATGGTTCGACCATTATTCTCCATTATGGCCGCTATTCGTCCACCTTCCATTCGTAACGGACTGCCTGTTGGCGGATCACTTAAGACTCGACGCGCTCTCGGACCCGGTCTAAGCGACGTCGTGAGGCGTTTCCCTTCTCAGCACACGTGCACATTCTCTTGTCGCCTGTGCTACCAGATCCGCATCGTTGGCACACCATTCTCCGTGTTTGTGGACAATCCGTGCGAAATGACCCTCTTGCCCGCAGTTGTAACAGGTTCGACGAAGAACTCGATCTTCTTCTCATCCTTGCTTCCGTGCGTTCCCTAGCGAGCCTCTCTGGTCAAAGGATACATGACGTGATCCCATGTCTTTATCTCGGGATGTTCTCGTCGGCTCTCGGAAGGGGTTATAGGGTGCCTGTCAAATAGTAGCCCTATCAGTCGCGACTCCAGTTTCGCGATTTTGCATCTCCCGTTCCTCATGGGCTTCCTCGCATCTCAATCGCACTAGTTGTCCCAGTGTTTGGAAGTCGTCTCTCTTCATATACATCTTGAACTTAACAGCCATGTTTGAGTAGATCCGCCCCAGGTCCTGGACGGCATCGTACCTTGCTCGATGCATCAGAGCCCGGATACGAATCAAGTAATCCTTGAACTCCTCTCCTCGTGCCTGCTTACACGCTCGGATGTCGTCTTCTACCCTCTCAGCGTATTGAGAGGGTAGGAAGAACTCGCAGAAGGCTTCTTTGAACCAATCCCATGATGTATTTCTTAATTGCGCTGAGAGAAACCACATCGTGGCTCGATCTGTCAGGAGCTCATACATCGCCCTTGGTAGTCGGTCCACATCGATTTCATACGATACCGCCTTCTCCTCCACTCGTTCTAGAAACTTAAGTGGGTCTGAGCGACCATCGTATGACAAGTGCCACTTGTTCACCACTTCGGCGGGGGGTATGTTCCTGTCTCCCAATGCTCGTTTTTCGCCACCATCGGTGTTTGATCCTCGCAGCGTTCCGCCTGAGGCCTCATCATCCCGATGGTGGGCTTCGGAGGTTCCTGAAGATCGGATTCCGAACGATGACGTGTCACCGCTCTAACTGTAGAATTTGCGTCCGGTGCCAACAGTCCGACCTGAGGGTTAGCCTGAGCTTCTAAAGCTGTCAGTCGCTTCCATATGCCCGGAGAATGTTTGCCTTTTGACTCGAAGGCTGCTAGGCGTCGTCGCAACTCGTCGACTCGTCCACTCGGGTCGACGTGAAACTCTATCGCCAGCGATTCCAGCTCGTCCTTGCGACGCTGATATATCCAGCGGACCCCTACTCCTGAGTTGTTGACCTTTACGGCCTCGGGGGGAGGTAAACGGAGTATCCTCCGATCCGTTTCATGCTTGGCGAGAGGTATCGGGACCCCTTTACAGGCAGCGTCGTCGTATCCTTTCATCGCTGTCCCGCGTTGCCGTACGAGGTCGGACTCTCGCTTTGTTTTAATTTAATTTCGTTTTATTTTGAATTTCCCTTTATTTTATTTTTCTTCGTTTAATTTTATATTTATTTTATTTACTTTAATTTTATTTTAATTTCTTTAATTTTATTTTATTTAATTTCATTTTATTTGTATTTGATTTAATTTTATTTTATTTTTGAATTTTGTTTCCCCTTCTGATCACCGTTTAAATCACAATACTTTTCACATCAAGGACTACCGCTCTCGACTCACGGCGTTGCTCGTTTGCAACACGCTCGTTCAACGTTTCGAACACGTTCGCTTGTACCCTCGCTTCGAACCGATTGGTCGAATGGGCTCTGTTAACGACGTTAGCGCTAACGCTCCCTGCAACGTCTGCGTTGACTGCGCTGCCGACGGCTCGACGGCAATCCCGCTTATTGAACGGATTGGCACATGCGTATTGGTGTATGTGTGTGCAATTTTTTGACACGCGAGTTATACAATTGTCATCACTCTCCCCAGTACTTACTTCTAAGATGTCAACACCCTCACCATTAACAATAATGCAGCCTGGACTTCAGTCCTCTTTAATGTAAACAAAAGCTGAACCACTTTAACAGTAACATAAACATAGCTGGGCCAAAGAGCACTTTGGCCACCACACACCAATACAAACCCATAATGTGAACCAAGAGCCTCAAAACAGAATTATTATATAAGAAAATGATTGTACAGTAAGAACCTCAGTTGATACTCAACCCTGGATCGAACCGCGTGAAAATAAATATCATAAATATAAATCGAGCGTTGTATTCTTTCAAAAATATATATATTCAAAAGATATATAATTGGCGCAGCCAGTCTAAACGGACAACTAAAAACAAAACACAAAAAAAAAAAAAATAAGTGATTTCTTGTAACACAGCTAAAGGCATAAACAGAATCATTTATGTGCAAAAGTGTTTAAAAAAAAAAAAAGAAAAACTTAGTGGCATAAAAAACAAACAGACAAAGTCATTAATGTGTCACCCTAAAACTTAAAACCTTAAACCTAAAACCTAAAAGATACAACCTAAAACCTCAAGCATCAAACCAAAGAAATATAAAAACTCAAAACCCCAACCCTACAACTTAAAAATAAAAACAAAACAAAAAATTAAAAATGGCAAACGATAATAGTGAAATACAAAGGTGCATTCAAGCATTAACCCAAATCATTGCTCATCGACAACATGGGAATGCCATTGAAAACCCAGTTACAAGGCAGCGAAACAACATCGAAAAAGAAAAAAGGTATTTACCTACATTTACGGGAGAAGAAGGAACACTGCATGGATTCATCGCGTCGGTGGACCAAGTAATTAACGAATACGGAAATGATGCAGACCAGATATTCAGCGTGATCTTCAACACTAAAATTCAAGGACAAGCACGGACTGTACTAAACATAAACACTCCGACGACTTGGCAGCAATGCAAGGAAAAATTACGTCATCACTACGGACCAAGAATGGACCAAATGGGTCTCACAAAGAAAATCAACAATCTCAGAATAAGCAGCATTAGAGATTTAGATATTAAAGTAAGATACATTGTAGAAGAGATAACCGATTTTGCGGTACTCGAAAACAACGAAAATCTTGTTAATATATTAAGTGCACTCTTAACGAATTAATGAATTAGCCTCAGGATCTATGTCAGTTTCATTAATGCCTCTTACTACAGTGCCAGCAGTAAGAGATGAGATTGCAAAATATTGGTCTAAGCATGCGTAATTTAAATAAAAAATTATTAATTCGAAAAAATGTTGATAATGGATCAGGCAATATGTATAGCCAAAATACCGATAACAAGCAACAAGCAAGTACAGGTGATAATTATAAAAACCACAATTTACAAAAAAGCCAAAATACATGGCAATAGTATACTAACAATCAACAACAAAATCGAAATTATACTAACAATCAGCAACAAAACCAATCTAATACTAACAATCAGTAACAAAATCGAAATTATAATAACAATCAACAATACAGAAACCAATGTCAGAATACACGACAAAATAATAACGTACAGCAACAAAATCCTCAAGATGCAATGAGTGTAGACAACTTAGTAGATGAAGATAATGAGAGCACAATTAGTGAGAACCCCGAAGAATTTTTTACCCAGAGCCTCGGACAATCTAAAAATGTATATAGAAGATACAATTGAGGGATGCAGATTTTTGTTTTTAATAGACACTGGATCCACAATTAGCTTAGTGAATACAAAGAGAGTACAGGAAAATGTTTATGAAAAATAGAAAAGTACACAAAGACCATTCACACTATTAACACAAAATTTGAAACGAATACTTTTCTGGTAAAAACCAAAGCACCGAGTGAATTTCAATATTCCCCAAAAGTGCATTCAAGATGGGTAGCCTTACCCCTAGACAAACATATGATTTTCTATTGGGCATGGACTTCTTTATTTTAAAAAGGAGCAGACAAACTCGCTCATTTCATTTACTACTTAAAACGGCGCTAATACCTGATGTTTCTGATGAAGATCTGCATTCTGCTTTGCCAACTTCGTCACCGAATGTAGAATATCTGGTCTTGTGATTATCGCCAAATACATTAACGAACCAATAAAAGATTGATAGCTGACTTGATTCATTCGCTGGCATTCGTTGTTTGAGCATTTGACCTGGTATTCTGTCTCAAGAGGGATTGCATTAGGCTTACAATCTTGCATACTATACTCACACAGAATACTCTCAATATACTGTCTATTACCTACAGTAACGCTGCCAGTTTTACATTCACGTTCTATTGTACTTTCATGCCAAGGAAATGTTTGAGCTGGCTGCCATCTACAACATAAAATTCCTGAGGTATGCCTGCTTTCACGCTAATGAGATTTTCCATCCTCGAACTAGCTACTATGAGGTCATCCACATAGAATACAATGATGTCGAGATTTTCACCGTCCTGATGTGTGTACAAACAGGGTTCACTGGGGCAAGGAAAAAAGCCAATTTTTTTTAGTACCATGTCCAGTTTCTCGTTCCACTCCCGACAACTTTGTTTCAAACTGTACAGCGATTTGTTGAGCTTGAGTACTTGGTGAAAAGATTCTTTATTGATAAAACCCTCTGGCTGTCGCATGTACACTTCATCTTGTAGCTCACCGTTGAGATAAGCAGAAGAAACATCAACCTGGTGCATATACATACCCTTTTCAACCGCTAGAGCAATCACCAATCTGATTGTCGAATATCTGGCCAAAAGTAAAAATGCATCGGTATACTTCACGCCGTACTGTTGAGCGCAACCTTTAGCCACTAAAGGAGACTTGAACCGATGAATGCTGCCATCTTTTTCAGGCTTCACTGCAAACACCCATTTATGGCCAATTGCCTTATGTCCCTTGGAAAGATCAACCAATATCCATGTTTTGTTTGTTTGAAGACTGTTCATCTCCTTCTACATCGACGCTTTCCACTCATCTGCGTGAAGAGACCTTAGATTATCGTTCACATAGAATGGCACAGTTATGTCATCTGATTTTATGATATTCAGAATGTTGTATTGTTTTGGTGTACGTCCAGGCTTTCCAGTGTGCAATATTTTCGGTCGTCCAGGACCCCTTTTGCTGTTTGTAGCACTTGACTCTAATTCTTCAGTATGTTCTTCAATATCTCCTTCTGATTGATAGGATTCTTCCACATCTTCGGCGGCGTCCACTACATCTGCTTGCATGTTTTCTTCTTGAAGTGTTTCTGCATCTAACTCGGCTATACGAACTATGTCGATATCGTCATTGCAGCACGAATCCTATCGTTTTATGCCATCATCACTTAAATCCGCTTCGAGGAATATTACGGCGCGCGCCTCAGTTATTCCTCGTGTGATTGGATAGGGCAGCCTGCATGCCTTGGCTGTTTCCGAATAACCCACCATTACTCGCCTTTCACCCTTTGGTAAGAACTTCTTGCTGTGCGTTTTGTTAAGCACGTGGCCTTTGTGCCGAAGACTCTTATATGACCAACCCAAGGGTTTTTGCTAGACCATGCCTCAAGCGGTGTCATATCTTCCAACGTGTCTCAGAGCGATTTCTTAGATATGCAGCAGTTTTAATAGCCTATGCCCAGAAATCAACCTTAAAACCAGCTTGTAGGATCATACTTCGTGCCATCTGGACTAACGTTCGCTTTGCACGCTCTGCAACACCGTTTTGCTAGGGTTTATGCGGTACAGTCAACTGCATATATATGCCGTTGCTCATTTAATATTGTTTGAAAATGCCACTCAAATATTCACGACCATTGTCACTTCGAAAACACTTTATCTTTTTTCCAGTTTGTTTTTTTGCAAGAGCCTTATATTTTTTGAATTTATCGAATATTTCATCACGTGTTTTCAAGAAACATACAAGAACATATCGTGATTTGTCATCACGTAAATTACGGCGCGGCGGCTTTTTTATTTTATTTTTATTAAATACTTATAAAACATTTGAAGTTATTTTATTAAATTTGGAAAGGTAACATTTTTTTTTGAATACGCCGCCGCTAAATTCGATGACTTAGCCGTCGCAGCTGGTTTTTTCTGGTCCCTACGCCGCCACCGAATTAATCGAAGCAATCCGAACAATCGCTGTAAACCTATAATCGGGCCACATTTATCTTTATGTATTAATCCCAACACATCTTCGACGCGATTCTCAGATCTCTGTGGGAAACTTTTCACTTTTATTTTGCACTTTGCGCATATTTCACAGGCATGGTTTTTCATATCAGAACACTTAACCAATTTTAATCCGTGCACCAGCTGATTCTTAATCATTTTATTCAGGCTCGCAAAATTTAAATGCCCACTTCATAATTTCTGATATATTTTCCTGTGCAACAAAGCACTGTTCCTTTTATGCTTCGATTATATATACATTTTCCTTCTCTGTCGCCGTCAAAAGTACATCGCCTTCGCGATTCTCAATGTTAGCATTATTTTTCACAAATTTCACATTGCATTCACTTTGCACAACTTTGGAAACAGATATGAAGTTACACTGGAGATCTCTAACGAATAGTGTATCAATTATGTCGATTGTGATATTCTTTAATATCAATCGCACAGTCCCCCGATAATAAGATTCTATGTAATTAAAAAAAATAAAATACGTTTTTTTTTATGCTCTCTCAAATTAATAAAGCTTGATCGATCGGTACAAAAGTGTGTCGTAGCGCCACTATCCAGACACCAAACATTTTTCTCAAAACCACCCCTTGTGTTTCTTGCAGCTGCAAAAACTGCGTACGACTTCTTACTCTCTTTTACGCTCTCGTTGCTCTCCGCTTTATTTAAATTGTAACTCGCAATTTACCGGTAACTAATTTCACTTAACTTTTTGCTTAATGTTGCGCGCTTTGATCCATGACTGAAACCCATTTCGTTCATAATATTTATTATATACGCAGCCTCCTTAGCTGCTGTTGAAAGTGCCACATATTCGGCTTCTGTGCTGCGTAATGACACAATGCTGTGTTTTTGAACTCCCAGCAGAAAGCTGCACCCGCAGAAGAACGCCCAACCACTGAAGGACTTTTTATCTGTGCTGTCTCTAGCCCAATCAGCATCAACGTAACAGTATATAGGTTGACCGGTCTTTTTGTAGTGTAGACTCAATTCTGTTGTGCCTCTTAGATATCTCAATATCTGCTTAGCACCTATGAGATGTGTAAGGTAGCGAATCTTCCGGGGTAAACACTCAACCGGTCAAGATCCGCGCCACAAGAAAGTTTGTACATTTTTTGCGGTGACACTAAGACGGGAGGGTAGGGAGGTATATCTTCCCCTTATCTTCGTCTGTAGTCGGCGATATCGAGCGTAAGCAAGAAACACGGGGTATATTTCCGTTATAAATTTATGTCACGAGAAGAGAAACGCCAAGTGTAATTAATTTTTAAAAGGAGAAGACAAACTCACTCACTTCATTGATTATTTAATACGGCGCTAATACCTGGCCGATATTAAGAAGTGTTGTTAGTTGGACTTACTTCTTATTTTCCTTGCTCTTTGCAGGTTATAGTGGCGGCACTGGTCCTGTTACTCCTTTTGGAGGTTTGCTTGCACGATCTCGAACACCTCCTTCAACCTTGTCGCTCTTCCTTGGGGTGTTTGTGCCACGTGTCCTGATTCTGGTGTTACCTTGTTGTATAGGAATGCAGGGAGCTTTGGTTTCCTTCCTTGAACAAGGAACACTGGGAGAAGCCAGATAAATCGGCCACGCTGTTGTTCACTGCCAGTGAGATTTCAGGCAAGCGTTCATCCGATTCGTTCTGATGACCCTCTATAAGTTGAGCTATCATCGTCTTTACAGTGCGATTCGTCATTTCCGTAGGATTTTCCTGCGGGCAGTACAGGGCGGTATACTGTATCTCGACTCTCAGTGAAATAAGGTAGTCCTTGAAGTTACGACTGGTAAATTGTACTCCGTTATCAAAATCGAACTTACGCGGAATTCCGAAGCGGCTACGAATCCTTTCTCTGAAAGAATGTTGTAAATGGGCGGTGGTTGCTCGTCTTAAATGTACCAGTTCCACCCACTTTGAGAACGCGTCATGGAATACTAGTAACATGGTGTTACCTTGCTTAGAACGGGGAAGTGGGCCGACGAAGTCTGCACATAATATAGCGAACGGTTCTGCTACTTGTCGGGTGAGCATTTGTCCAGCTGGTTTCAGCTGTTGGCTCTTAAAGCGCTGGCACAGCCCACAGCACTTCACGTATGCGGCGGCGTCTCGGAACATCCCCGGCCAGTAGTACCTCTGAGCCAATCTCGAGATAGTTTTCCGGATCCCTTGGTGGCCAGCGGTTGGTGCATCGTGGCATTCGGCTAAGACTCTTTCCCTTGTATTGTTACCTACTCATAGCTGCCATGGCACGTTATCCTCGTCGTCTGCCCTGTGCACCAAATTCCTGTATAGCTGACACTATCCAAGGGCGACACCTCGGTTACGGCTGTTTGTAATGTCTCCAGTGGGTGCCGGGACAGAGCATCGGCCACTACGTTCAACTTGCCTTTCCTGTAGTGTACGTCGAACTGGTACTGCTGCAGCTCTATCGCCAATCGTGCGATGCGACCTGAGGGGCTTTCAATGGAGTTGAGTCACTTCAGAGCCTGGTGGTCTGTGATGACGTCGAACCTGTACCATTCCAGGTAAAATCTTAATTTCCTTATCGACCAGAGTAGTTGCCTTCCGCCTTATTGAGCTTACGACTCGCGTACGCAATCACTCGTTCCTCTCCGTCGATAGTTTGGGTCAGCACCACGCCTAATCCATGTTCGCTGGCGTCGGTCTGCAGGACGAATTTCTCTGCCAAATCCGGACAGGCCAATATCGGGCCGTCGTCAGACTTGTCTTAAGCCGTTCCAGCGCTTACTGCTGTTCTGGTCCCCAGGACCACTTAAGACTCTTCTTTAGTAAGACGGTCATTAGTTCGACGAGGTTGGCGAACCCAGGCACGAAACGTCGATACCAAGAGGCCATTCCCAGACATTGGCGTAGCTCCTTACAACTCGTTGGTGCCTTCAGACCCTGTATCGCCGCTACCTTTGTAGGATCCGTATGGATTCCGTACGCACTTTCTACATGACCGAGGTACACCAATCTCTTCTTGAAGAAGTGACACTTCTTGCGAATTATTCGCAGATTGGCGTCTCGAAGGCGTCGGAAGACCTCTCTCAGATTATATATGTGCTGCTGTTTCGTGGTTCCAATGACGACTATATCGTCGAGATATGCGAACGCGGTTGATTTCTGGACCTATCACCGTGTCCAAGGCTCGCTGAGTGGAGCATCACGCACCACTGGAGTAGTCCTCTTCCTGGTACCGTGAACGCCGTACATTCTCTGCTGTCCTTGGCCATCGGGATTTGCCAGTATCCACTCTTGAGGTCCAATGTCGAAATATACTTGGCTGACCGTAGTTTCTCCACGATACTGTTGATACGGGGTACCGGGTAGGCATCTGGAAAGGAGTTAGCGTTCAACTGTCGGTAGTCGACGTACACCCTCCACTCTCCAGTCTTCTTCTTGGCCAGAACTTTAGGTGCGCTATGTGGGTTCCGGGAGGAGCAGATTATCTATCTGCTCATCGACGACACGCTGCATCGCCGGATTCTTGTGATAATACTTCTGCTTACGTGGCTTATCGGTTTTCAGTGTGATCCGACGCTCAGCTATGTGAAATATCCCCTGCAACTCGTCGAACAGCGCCAATTCAGACTCCAAGAACCGTTGAACATCTGACTCCAGCTCGACTGTTTTCTCAGCGTCTCCTCTCTGGAGATCGTTCGATACGTTATCACTGCTGACACCGTAAAGTGGGTCGGGAGATACGGTATTCACCGTCGTATCTGATAAATCCGCGTGCTTTACCATGACCTGAAGTGATGACGAATCTCGTTCGTCTTCGTCTGTGATCCCCTCCTTTCTGGGCTTGCATGACCTGGCGTCGCTGCTGGCATCACAAAGTGGGTCGGGAGGCACGGTATTCGGCAACGTGCTTGCCACCTCCACATCCTTTGCAATGTCCAAGCGTCGCGACGCTTGCTCCACCGGGAGTGTCGCCTGTGATCTGCTGTTCGGCCTACCGATCTCGGAAACGGAGATTACCGATGTTTCTGCCTTGTCTTCTATGGGTAGGGTATCCAAGCCAGATGTTTTCCGGCGCCGGGCTCGTCCCCTCAGTCGGCTCCTCTTCGGGATCACTATTCCCGTCTTTGGTTCCACGCTTGCCCCCGTTTTTTGTCCTATAAGTCCAGTGTCGCTCCTTCACACTGGATTCTAGTGCCTACTCGACTTAGAAAGTGAACTCCCACTATGAGGTAATCAGCCATCTTGGGTAACACGAGTATGGGCAGTTTGAACGTTCGTGCACCGAAGTCTATCGTAGCATCCATCTCCTGGTCAACCCAGATGAGGAACTCATATGCCAGGCACACTCGAGGCGGCTTCGTTGTTTTCCGATCCCGGATCATTATAGTCTGGGCACATTCATCACTTATGAAGCCCGTATCGAGAGTAGCGTGGATGGTTCGAACATTATTCCCCATTATGGCCGCTATTCGTCCACCTTCCACTCTTAACGGACTTCCTGTTGGCGGGTCACTTAAGAGTCGACGCGCGCTCGGACCCGGTCTAAGCGACCTCGTGAGGCGTTTCCCTCCTCAGCACACGTGCACGTTCTCTCGTCGCCTGTGCTACCAGATCCACATCGTTGGCACACCGTGTTTGTGGACAATCCGTGCGAAATGAACCTCTTGCCCGCAGTTGTAACAGGTTCGAGAAGGACTCGATCTTCTTCTCCTCCTTGCCTCCGTGCGTTCCCGACGTGACGCCATTTCTATATCTCGGGATGTTCTCGTCGACTCTCGGAAGGGGTAATAGGGCGCATGTCGCGACTTATTTGCGCTGAGAGAAACCACAGCGTGGCTCGTCCTTTCAGGAGCTCATCCATCGCCCTTGGTAGTCGGTCCACATCGATTACATACGATACCGCCTTCTCCTCCATTCGTTCTAGAAACTTAAGATGGTCTGAGCGACCATCGTATGACAAGTGCCACTTGTTCACCACTTCGGCGGGGGTATGTTCCTGTCTCCCAATGCTCGTTTTTCGCCACCATTGGTTTTTGATCCTCGCAGCGTTCTGCCTGAGGCCTCATCACCGCTCTTACTGTAGAATTTGCGTCTGGCGCTAACAGTCCGGTCTCAGGGTTGGCCTGAGCTTCTAAAGCTGTCAGCCGCTCCCATATGCCCGGAAGATGTTTGTCTTTTGACACGAAGGCTGCCAGGCGTCGTCGCAAGACTCGTCCACTCGGGTTGACTTGAAACTCTATCGCCAGCGATTCCAACTCGTCCGTGCGTCGCTGATATGTACAGCGGACCCCTACTCCTAGGTTGTTGACCTTTACAGCCTCGGGGGGTGGTGAACGGAATGTCGTACTCTCGCTTTGTTTAAGTTTAATATCGTTTTACTTTTAATTTCCCTTTATTTTATTATATTGTTTTTTTTTTTGTATTTTATTTTATTTTATTTTATGTTTATTTAATTTTTTAATTTTATTTTGTTTAATTTTACTTTATGTTATTTGATTTTATTATATTTTGTTTTATCTTATTCTATTTTATTTCATTTTATTTTTATTTGATTTAATTTAATTTTATTTTTGAATTTTGTTTCCCCTTCTGTTCACCTTTTAAATCACAACACTTTTCCAGTCGATGACCACCGCTCTCGACTCACGGCATTGTATTGGTGTATGTGTGTGCAATTTTTCGGCCACGCGCTCGTCTGTACTTTTTTCTCTTTGTTCTTCTGCCACTTACTTATTCTTACGGTAGTTAATTCATACGGTAGTCGGCTTTCCGATACCCTATATGTTGAAATACACACACGAGGTATACTTTCTTTTAAGATGTGAACAGTCAAGTGTGCTTTAGTTCCCTTGAATGCCACGCCCACTTGCTTTAGTGTCCCTGCTTGGGCACCACTTGTAAGGTAGCGGATCTGCCGGGGTAAACACTCAACCGGTCAAGAACGGCGCCACAAGAAAATTTGTATATTTTTTGCGGCGACACTAAGGCGGGAGGCTAGGGAGGGATATCTTCCCCATATCTTTGTCTGTAAGTCGGCGATATCGAGCGTGCCGATTCTCGAATACGGCAACAAACACGGGGTATATTGCGGTTGTATATTTATTACATGAATAAAAGAAACGAGAAGCGTAATTAATTTAAAAAAAGGAGACAAGCTCACTCACTTCATTTATTATTTTTTACGGCGCTAATACCTGATGTTTCTGATGTAGATCTGCATTCTGCTGAGCCAACTTCGTCACCGAGTGTAGAATATCTGGTCTTGTGATTATCGCCAAATACATTAACGAACCAATAAAAGATTGATAGCTGACTTGATTCATTCGCTGGCATTCGTTGTTTGAGCATATGACCTAGTATTCTGCCTCAAGAGGGATTGCATTAGGCATACAATCTTACATACTATACTCACGCAGAATACTCTCAATATACTGTCTATGACCTACAGTAACGCTGCCAGTTTTACCTTCACGTTCTATTGTATTTTCATGCCAAGGAAATGTTTGAGCTGGCTGCCATCTTCAACATAAAATTCCTGATGTATGCCTGCTTTCACGCTAATGAGATTTTCCATCCTCGAACTAGCTACTATGAGGTCATCCACATAGAATACAATGATTCGAGATTTTCACCGTCCTGATGTGTGTACAAACATGGTTCACTGGGGCAAGGAACAAAGCCAATTTTTTTTAGTACCATGTCCAGTTTCTCGTTCCACTCCCGACAACTTTGTTTCAAACTGTACAGCGATTTGTTGAGCTTGAGTACTTGGTGAAAAGATTCTTTATTGATAAAACCGTCTGGCTGTCGCATGTTCACTTAATATTGTAGCTCACCGTTGAGATAAGCAGAAGAAACATCAACCTGGTGCATATACATACCCTTTTCAACCGCTAGAGCAATCACCAATCTGATTGTCGAATATCTGGCCAAAAGTAAAAATGCATCGGTATAGTTCACGCCGTACTGTTAAGCGCAGCCTTTAGCCACCAAACAAGACTTGAACCGATGAATGCTGCCATCTTTTTCAGGCTTCACTGCAAACACCCATTTACAGCCAATTGCCTTATGTCCCTTGGGAAGAGCAACCAACAACCATGTTTTGTTTGTTTGTAGACTGTTAATCTCCTTCTGCATCGACGCTTTCCACTCATCTGCGTGAAGAGAACTTAAAGTATCGTTCACATAGAATGGCACAGCTATGTCATCTGTTGTTATGATATTCAGAATGTTGTATTGTTTACGTAGACGTCCAGGCTTTCCAGTCTGCAATATTTTCGGTCGTCTAGGACCCCTTTTGCTGATTGTAGCACTTGACTCTACTTCTTCAGTATGTTCTTCAATATCTCCTTCTGATTGATAGGATTCTTCCACATCTTTTGCGGCGTCCACTACATCTGCTTGCATGTTTTCTTCTTGAAGTCTTTCTGGATCTAGCTCGTCTATGAGAACTATATCGATATCGTCATTGCAGCACGAATCCTTTCGTTTTATGCCATCATCACTTAAAGCCGCTTCGAGGAATATTACGGCGCGCGCCTCAGTTATTCTTCGTGTGATTTAATTAAGCAGCCTGTATGCCTTGGCTTATTCCGAATAACTTACAATTACTCGCCTTTCACCCTTTGGTAAGAACTTCTTGCTGTGCGTTTTGTGAAGCACGTGGCCTTTGTGCCGAAGAACCCAAGGGTTTTTGCTAGACCATGCCTCAAGCGGTGTCATATCTTCCAACGTGTCTCAGAGCGATTTCTTAGATATGCAGCAGTTCTAATAGCCTATGCCCAGAAATCAACCTTAAAACCAGCTTGTAGGATCATACTTCGTGCCATCTGGACTAACGTTCACTTTGCACGCTCTGCAACACCGTTTTGCTAAGGTTTATGCGGTACACACAACTGCATCCGCGCCACAAGAAAGTTTGTATATTTTTTGCGGTGACACTAATCCCGTCTTAGGGAGGCATATCTTGCCCTTATCTTCGTCTGTAGTCGGCGATATCGAGCGTGCCGATTCTCGTCTACGGCAAGAAACACGGGGTATATTGCCGTTATAAATTTATGACACGAGAAGAGAAACGACAAGTGTAATTAATTTTTAAAAGGAGAAGACAAACTCACTCACTTTATTGATTATTTAATAAGGCGCTAATACCTGGCCGATATTAAGAAGTGTTGTTAGTTGGACTTACTTCTTATTTTCCTTTCTCCTCTATCGTATTCTGGCGCTGTCATCACTTGTATTTTTACTTTTGTCCACGCGCGCGTTGCCTTTGAAGCGGTCGATCATTACCTTACTTTTCACTTCTCGTCTTCCGCTCGGCACGATCGACTCTGGGCGAATTCGCCGTCATCTACTTTCCCTTGCCCGAGTTTCGGACCTGCCTCAATAAAAGTTACACTCTCTTTTATTCACTCCTTGTGCTCTTATTTTACTTAAACGCTATGTCGGCCATTTTCGAGCCTCCGACTTACAATATATTATTAATGACTTATAATTAAGTAAAAATAAAAATATTAATAATAATGATAATTAAAAATATTTAAAAGGATGGACGGTGTTATGGGACGCCTGCTTCACTTGTGGCTCCTTGTGGCGAGTGGTTTTGCGCCTCGATCCCTCTGCGCCTCCGGAGCAGTCGTTCTCTTTCCCTCCTATCCCTCGACGTCGAGCACATCCTCGGATACTAATAGCTCGAGTACCTCCGCGCCGACTGGGACGGGTTGTCCGCTTGTATCGGGTGACGGGCCGGTGTACATACCTTGTAAGTATACGATGAGGGCATCGTACACACCATCTCCCAGGCGGTGGCCCTCTCCGGTCCACTTCTCGTCACTCATTGTTTTCTGTAATAATGATTAAGGTGATAAGGATAGGTTTCGAGAGGGGTATTTCAACATTTAGTGATGGAGATTCTAGTCTGACATGCCAGGGGCCTGACCGTTTCCCGGGTTTATTTCGTCTACCTTTCCTTTGGTCCTTGTCTCGTCCTTTTCGCGGAAAAATGGTTTAAGTTGCGCGATATTGGCCGTTCGTTGCTTACGGTCGTCTTCTTTTGCTAGAAGTACGATGTTGGGTGACGTGAATTTAACTACTTCGTATGGTCCGTCGAAGCGTGGTGCCAATTTAGCTGCAAGTCCCTCTGCCGCCTTCGACAGATGATGCTACTGTAGGAATACAGATTCGCCGATCCACGGCTTCCAAAGTCGTCTTTGCAGGTTATAGTAGCGGCACTGGTCCTGTAACTACTCATAGCTTCCATGGCACGTAATCCTCGTCGTCTGCCCTGTGCACCAAATTCCTGTATAGCTGACACTATCCAAGGGCGACACCTCGGTTACGGCTGTTTGTAATGTCTCCAGTGGGTGTCGGGACAGAGCATCGGCCACTACGTTCAACTTGCCTTTCCTGTAGTGTACGTCGAGCTGGTACTGCTGCAGCTCTATCGCCAATCGTGCGATGCGACCTGAGGGGCTCCCAATGGAGTTGAGCCACTTCAGAACCTGGTGGTCTGTGATGACGTCGAACCTGTACCCTAACCTGTATCCTACCCTGTACTGTAAAATCTTAATTTCCTTATCGACCAGATGATGGCCAGAAACTCCTTCTCTGTCGCTGAGTAGTTGCCTTCCGCCTTATTGAGCTTACGACTCGCGTACGTAATCACTCGTTCCTCTCCGTCGATAGTTTGGGTCAGCACCACGCCTAATCCATGTTCGCTGGCGTCGGTCTGCAGGACGAATTTCTCTGCCAAATCCGGACAGGCCAATATCGGGCCGTCGTCAGACTCGTCTTAAGCCGTTCCAGAGCTTACTGCTGTTCTGGTCCCCAGGACCACTTAAGACTCTTCTTGAGTAAGACGGTCATTAGTTGGACGAGGTTGGCGAACCCTGGCACGAAACGTCGATACCAAGAGGCCATTCCCAGACATTGGCGTAGCTCCTTACAACTCGTTGGGGACTTCAGACCCTGTATCGCCGCTACCTTTGTAGGATCCGTTTGGATTCCGTACGCACTTACGACTTCACTGAGGTACACCAATCTCTCCTTGAAGAAGTGACACTTCTTGCGATTTATTCGCAGATTGGCGTCTCGAAGGCGTCGGAAGACCTCTCTCAGATTATATATGTGCTGCTGTTTCGTGGTTCCAATGACGATAATATCGTCGAGATACGCGAACGCGGTTAATTTCTGGACCTATCACCGTGTCCAAGGCTCGTTGAAACGTGGCACTTGCCGAGTGGATCATCACGCACCACTGGAATAGTCCTCTTCCTGGTACCGTGAACGCTGTACATTCTCTGCTGTTCTCCGCCATCGGGATTTGCCAGTATGTACCCTTGACGTCCAATGTCGAAATATACTTGGCTGACCGTAGTTTCTCCACGACACGTTTAACTGTCGGTAGTCGACGTACATCCTTCACTCTCCAGTTTTCTTTTGACCAGAACTTTAGGTGCGCTATGTGGATTCCGGGAGGGTTCGATTGCCTCTGTCTGTAACAGATTATCGATAACACGCTTTATCGCCTGATTCTTGTGATAATACTTCTGCTTAAGTGGCTTATCGCTTTTCAGTGTGATCCGACGCTCAGCTATGTGAGATATCCCCTGCAACTCGTCGAACAGCGCCAATTCAGACTCCAAGAATCGTTGAACATCTGACTCCAGCTCGACTGTTTCCTCAGCGTCTCTTCTCTGGAGATCGTTCGATATGTTATCACTGCTGACACCGTAAAGTGGGTCGGGAGATACGGTATTCACCGTCGTATTTGATAAATCCACGTGCTTTACCATGACCTGAAGTGATGACGAATCTCGTTCGTCTTCGTCTGTGATCCCCTCCTTTCTGGGCTTGCATGACCTGGCGTCGCTGCTGGCATCACAAAGTGGTTCGGGAGGCACGGTATTCGGCAACGTGCTTGCCACCTCCACATCCTTTGCAATGTCCAAGCGTCGCAACGCTTGCTCCACCGGGAGTGTTGATTTCCGATCCCGGATCGGGTGCGTTCTTCAATTATGAAGCTTTGCGAGGCACCCGTATCGAGAGTAGCGTGGATGGTTCGACCATTATTCTCCATTATGGCCGCTATTCGTCCACCTTCCATTCTTAACGGCCTGCCTGTTGACGGGTCACGCGCGTTGACGAGGGATATTTGTCCCATTTCTTTGTCTATAAGTCGGCGATATCGAGCGTGCCGATTCTCGAATACGGCAACAAAAACGGGGTATATTGCCGTTATATATTTATTACACGAATAAAAGAAACGAGAAGCGTAATTAATTTAAAAAAAAAAAAGGAGACAAGCTCACTCACTTCATTTATTATTTTTTACGGCGCTAATACCTGATGTTTCTGATGTAGATCTGCATTCTGCTGCGCCAACTTCGTGACCGAGTGTAGAATATCTGGTCTTGTGATTAGCGCCAAATACATTAACGAACCAATTAAAGATTGATAGCTGACTTGATTCATTCACTGGCATTCGTTGTTTGAGCATTTGACCTGATATTCTGCCTCAAGAGGGATTGCATTAGGCTTACAATCTTGCATACTATACTCACGCAGAATACTCTCAATATACTGTCTATGACCTACAGTAACGCTGCCAGTTTTACCTTCACGTTCTATTGTATTTTCATGTCAAGGAAATGTTTGAGCTGGCAGCCATCTACAGCATCAAATTCCTGATGTATGCGTGCTTTCACGCTAATGAGATTTTCCATCCTCGAACTAGCTACTATGAGGTCATCCCCATAGAATACAATGATGTCGAGATTTTCACCGTCCTGATGTGTGTACAAACATGGTTCACTGGGGCAAGGAACAAAGCCAATTTTTTTTAGTACCATGTCCAGTTTCTCGTTCCACTCCCGACAACTTTGTACAACTGTACAGCGACTTGTTGAGATTGAGTACTTGGTGAAAAGATTCTTTATTGATAAAACCCTCTGGCTGTCGCATGTACACTTCATCTTGTAGCTCACCGTTGAGATAAGCAGAAGAAACATCAACCTGGTGCATATTCATACCCTTTACAACCGCTAAAGCAATCACCAATCTGATTGTCGAATATCTGGCCAAAAGTAAAAATGCATCGGTATAGTTCACGCCGTACTGTTAAGCGCAGCCTTAAGCCACCAAACGAGACTTGAACCGATGAATGCTGCCATCTTTTTCAGTCTTCACTGAAAACACCCATTTACAGCCAATTGCCTTATGTCCCTTGGGAAGAGCAACCAACAACCATGTTTTGTTTGTTTGTAGACTGTTAATCTCCTTCTGCATCGACGCTTTCCACTCATCTGCGTGAAGAGAACTTAAAGTATCGTTCACATTGAATGGCACAGCTATTCTTTTTATTTACGTAGACGTCCAGGCTTTCCAGTCTGCAATATTTTCGGTCGTCTAGGACCCCTTTTGCTGATTGTAGCACTTGACTCTACTTCTTCAGTATGTTCTTCAATATCTCCTTCTGATTGATAGGATTCTTCCACATCTTTTGCGGCGTCTAATACATCTGCTTGTATGTTTTCTTCTTGAAGTCTTTCTGCATCTAGCTTGGCTATAGAGAACTATATCGACATCGTCATTGCAGCACGAATCCTTTTGTTTTATGTCATCATCACTTAAATCCGCTTCGAGGAATAATACGGCGCGCGCCTCAATTATTCTTCGTGTGATTTAATTAAGCAGCCTGTATGCCTTGGCTTATTCCGAATAACTCACAATTACTCGCCTTTCACCCTTTGGTAAGAACTTCTTGCTGTGCGTTTTGTTAAGCACGTGGACTTTGTGCCGAAGACTCTTCTATGACCAACCCAAGGATTTTTGCTAGACCATGCCTCAAGCGGTGTCATATCTTCCAACGTGGATGTCTCAGAGCGATTTCTTAGATATGCAGCAGTTTTAATTGCCTTTGCCCAGAAATCAACCTTTAAACCAGCTTGTAGGAACATACTTCGTGCCATCTGGACTAACGTTCGCTTTGCACGCTCTGCAACACCGTTTTGCTAAGGTTTATGCGGTACAGTCAACTGCATATATATGCCGTTGCTTATTTAATGTTGTTTAAAGATGCCACTCAAATATTCACGCCCATTGTCACTTCGAAAACACTTCATCTTTTTTCCAGTTTGTTTTTTTGCTAGAGCCTTATATTCTTTAAATTTATCGAATATTTCATCACGTGTTGTCAAGAAACATACATACACATATCGTGATTTGTCATCTATAAAGGTAGCAAAATAGCGTGCGCCACCAACTGAGCTTGTATTCATCGGGCCTAGACATCGGGCCACATATATCTTTATGTATTAATCCCAACACATCTTTGACGCGATTCTCAGATCTCTGTGGGAAACTTTTCACTTTTATTTTGCACTTTGCGCATATTTCACAGGCATGGTTTTTCATATCAGAACACTTAACCAATTTTAATCCGTGCACCAGCTGATTCTTAATCATTTTATTCAGGCTAGCAAAATTTAAATGCCCAAGCCTATTGTGCCACTTCATAATTTCTGATATATTTCCCTGTGCAACAAAGCACTGTTCCTTTTATGCTTCAAACATATATAAATTTTCCTTCTCTGTCGCCGTCAAAAGTACATCGCCCTCGCGATTCTCAATGTTAGCATTATTTTTCACAAATTTCACATTGTATTCACTTTGCACAACTTTGGAAACAGATATGAAGTTACACTGGAGGTCTCTAACGAATAGTGTATCAGTTAAGTCGATTGTGATATTCTTTAATATCAATCGCACAGTCCCCCGATAAAAAGCTTCTATGTTATTAAAAAAATAAAATAAGTTTATGCTTTCTCAAATTAATAAAGCTTGATCGATCGGTTCAAAAGTGTGTCGTAGCGCCTCTATCCAGACACCAAACGTTTTTCTCAAAACCACCCCTTGTGTTTCTTGCAGCTGCAAAAACTGCGTACGACTTCTTACTCTCTTTTACGCTCTCGTTGCTCTCCGCTTTATATAAATTGTCTCTCGCGCGACAATTTACCGTTAACTAATTTCACATAACTTTTCGACCAGTTCCGTAAACTTGCTAATATGTTCTGTCCTATTATTCGCTTCTGCAAGTTTTTATAAAGTTACACGACGCGCTGGTCCCGTTGGCATATGTATTTCCTTTAGTTTGTTCCAGGCAATTGTTGATGTCGCACAATTTTTTACATGGTTTACTTGCGACGGCTTTATGCACAGCACTATGCTGGCAAACGCCTTTTCGTTTTTTTTTTTATATCAAACTCTGCTTTATGTTCAGCATTGTCTGTTTTTGTTATTCACGACACGACCACACACATACTGTCGCAGTTTTGAGTATATCAGAACACTCTTCATTTGAGCGACGCACTATAATTTTGATCGTCCAACTTTTCGATCGAGTTCATTATCGAATTCATTTTTTCTATGAATTATCTATAGAATTATCGGACTATTCTGGGCCCAGAACCTGTTTAGAGTATATGTTTTATATACTATTGCCGCTTCATCCGGGGACCAGTGAACATTCCTTTTTCACTCGATGCAGATACAATGAGAACTAAGCTAAAAACGAAGATGCGTACATAGGCAATAATTCTGTTGCACGCAGGCAACTTCAACTTAAGCAACATATAATAGTTTGTTGTGCGTAGGCAACAAAGGTACAATAGATTTCTATTGCATACCCATTATATTAATAAATTTCTTATGCTTAATTTTACTTAAGTTTTTGGTTAAAACATCAGATATCATATTACCTATAGAAAAATATTCAATTCTAATAATAATAATAATAATGCTTTCTGCGCGCTTGAAACTTAGCATCCACTGCTAAATGTTGCGCGCTTTGATTATCGCTATATATTTTGGTTTCAGATCCATGAGTGAAACCCATTTCATTCATAATATTTATTATATACGCAGCCTCCTTAGCTGCTGTTGAAAGTGCCACATATTCGGCTTCTGCGCTGCTTAATGACACAATGCTCTGTTTTTGAACTCCCAGGAGAAAGCTGCACCCGCAGAAGATCGCCCAACCACTGAAGGACTTTTTATCTGTGCTGTCTCTAGCCCAATCAGCATCAACGTAACAGTATATAGGTTGACCGGTCTTTTTGTAGTGTAGACTCAATTCAGTTGTGACTCTTAGATATCTCAATATCTGCTAAGCACCTATGAGATGTGTAAGGTAGCGGATCTTCCGGGGTAAACACTCAACCGGTCAAGATCCGTGCTACAAGAAAATTTGTATTTCGTCGACCTTTCCCTTAGTTCGTCACTTACGGTCGTCTTCTTCTGCTAGAAGTACGATGTTGGGCGACGTGAATTTAACTACTTCGTATGGTCCGTCGAAGCGTGGTGCCAATTTAGCTGCGAGTCCCTCTGCCGCCTTCTACAGATGATGCTGCTGTAGCAATACAAATTCGCCGATCCTCGGCTTCCAAAGTCGTCTTTGCAGGTTATAGTAGCGGCACTGGTCCTGTAACGCCTTTTGGAGCTTTGCTTGCACGATCTCGAACACTTCCTTCAACCTTGTCGCTCTTCCTTGGGGTGTTTGTGCCACGTGTCCTGATTCTGGTGTTACCTCATCGTATAGGCCTGCAGGGAGCTTTGGTTTCCTTCCTTGAACAAGGAACTCGGGAGAAGCCAGATAAATCGGCCACGCTGTTGTTCACTGCCAGTGAGATTTCAGGCAAGCGTTCATCCGATTCGTTCTGATGACCCTCTATAAGTTGAGCTATCATCGTCTTTACAGTGCGATTCGTCCTTTCCGTAGGATTTTTCTGCGGGCAGTACGGGGCGGTATACTGTATCTCGACTCTCAGTGAAATAAGGTAATCCTTGAAGTTACGACTGGTAAATTGTACTCCGTTATCAAAAACAAACTTACGCGGAATTCCCAAACGGCTACGAATCCTCTATCTGAAAGAATGTTGTAAATGGGCGGCGGTGGCTCGTTTTAAATGTACCAGTTCCAACCACTTTGAGAACGCGTCATGGAATACTAGTAACATGGTGTTACCGTGCTTAGAACGGGGCAGTGGTTCGACGAAGTCTGCACATAATATAGCGAACGGTTCTGCTACTTGTCGGGTGTGCATTTATCCAGCTGGTTTCAGCTGTTGGATTATACGTATACGGCGGCGTCTCGGAACATGCCCGGCCAGTAATACCTCTGAGCCAATCTCGAGATAGTCTTCCGGATCCCTTGGTGGCCGGCGGTTGGTGCATCGTGGCATTCGGCTAAGACTC
This sequence comes from Hirtodrosophila trivittata, assembly GCA_035045065.1. Taxonomy (NCBI): domain Eukaryota; kingdom Metazoa; phylum Arthropoda; class Insecta; order Diptera; family Drosophilidae; genus Hirtodrosophila; species Hirtodrosophila trivittata. The sequence goes on from JAWNNK010001015.1 coordinate 111,985, forward strand.
TTTCCCTTGTATTGTTACATACTCATATCTTCCATGGCACGTCATCCTCGTCGTCTGCCCTGTGCACCAAATTCCTGTATAGCTGACCATACCTCATGACGTAATCGGTGTATTTTTCTGGGTTCGTCTCAACCTTCTCCGTCATCACCACTATCCAAGGGCGACACCTCGGTTACGGCTGTTTGTAATGTCTCCAGTGGGTGTCGGGACAGAGCATCGGCCACTACGTTCAACTTGCCTTTCCTGTAGTGTACGTCGAACTGGTACTGCTGCAGCTCTATCGCCAATCGTGCGATGCGACCTGAGGGGCTCTCAATGGAGTTGAGCCACTTCAGAGCCTGGTGGTCTGTGATGACCTCGAACCTGTACAGTTTCAGGTAAAATCTTAATTTCCTTATCGACCAGATGATGGCCAGAAACTCCTTCTCTGTCGCTGAGTAGTTGCCTTCCGCCTTATTGAGCTTACGACTCGCGTACGTAATCACTCGTTCCTCTCCGTCGATAGTTTGGGTCAGCACCACGCCTACTCCATGTTCGCTGGCGTCGGTCTGCAGGACGAATTTCTCTGCCAAATCCGGACAGGCCAATATCGGGCCGTCGTCAGCCTCGTCTTAAGCCGTTCCAGCGCTTACTGCTGTTCTGGTCCCCAGGACCACTAAAGACTCTTCTTGAGTAAGACGGTCATTAGTTCGACGAGATTGGCGAACCCGGGCACGAAACGTCGATACCAAGAGGCCATTCCCAGACATTGGCGTAACTCCTTACAACTCGTTGGGGCCCTCAGACCCTGTATCCCGCTACCTTTGCAGGATCCGTTTGGATTCCGTACGTACTTTCCACATGACCGAGGTACACCAATCTCTCCTTGAAGAAGTGACACTTCTTGCGAATTATTCGCAGATTGGCGTCTCGAAGGCGTCGGAAGACCTCTCTCAGATTATATATGTGCTGCTGTTTCGTGGTTCCAATGACGATAATATCGTAGAGATACGCGAACGCGGTTAATTTCTGGACCTATCACCGTGTCCAAGGCTCGCTAAAACGTGGCACCTGCCGAGTGGAGCATCACGCACCCTTGGAATAGTCCTCTTCCTGGTACCGTGAACGCTGTACATTCTCTGCTGTCCACGATCATCGGGATTTGCCAGTATCCACTCTTGAGGTCCAATGTCGAAATATACTTGGCTGATCGTAGTTTCTCCACAATACGTTTAACTGTCGGTTATCGACGTACATCCTTCACTCTCCAGTCTTTTTCTTGACCAGAACTTTAGGTGCGCCATGTGGGTTCCGGGAGGGTTCGATTGCCTCTGTCTGTAGCAGATTGTCTATCTGCTCATCGATGACACGCTACATCGCCGGATTCTTGTGATAATACTTCTGCTTAAGTGGCTTATCGCTTTTCAGTGTGATCTGACGGTCAGCTATGTGAGATATCCCCTGCAACTCGTCGAACAGCGCCAATTCAGACTCCAAGAACCGTTGAACATCTGACTCCAGCTCGACTGTTTCCTCAGCGTCTCCTCTCTGGAGATCGTTCGATACGTTATCACTGCTGACACCGTAAAGTGGGTCGGGAGATACGGTATTCACCGTCGTATTTGATAAATCCGCGTGCTTTACCATGACCTGAAGTGATGACGAATCTCGTTCGTCTTCGTCTGTGATCCCCTCCTTTCTGGGCTTGCATGACCTGGCGTCGCTGCTGGCATCACAAAGTGGGTCGGGAGGCACGGTATTCGGCAATGTGCTTGCCACCTCCACATCCTTTGCAATGTCCAAGCGTCGCGACGCTTGCTCCACCGGGAGTGTCGCCTGTGATCTGCTGTTCGGCCTACCGATCTCGGAAGCGGAGATTACCGATGTGATTGCCTTGTCTTCTAAGGGTAGGGTATCCAAGCCAGATGTTTTCCGGCGCCAAGTTCAACCCCTCTGTCGGCTCCTCTTCGGGATCACTATTCCCGTCTTTGGTTCCACGCTTGCCCCCGTTTTATTGTCCTATAAGTCCAGTGTTGCTCCTTCACACTGAATTCTAGTGCCTACTCGACTTAGAAAGTCAACTCCCACTATGGGGTAATCAGCCATCTTGGGTTACACGAGTTTGGGTAGTGTGAACGTTCGTGCACCGAAGTCTATCGTAGCATCCATCTCCTGGTCAACCCAGATCAGGAACTGATATGCCAGGCACACTCGAGGCGGCTTCGTTGATTTCCGATCCCGGATCATTATAGTCTGGGCACATTCATCACTTATGAAGCCCGTATCGAGAGTAGCGTGGATGGTTCGAACATTATTCCCCATTATGGCCGCTATTCGTCCACCTTCCACTCTTAACGGACTTCCTGTTGGCGGGTCACTTAAGAGTCGACGCGCTCTCGGACCCGGTCTAAGCGACCTCGTGAGGCGTTTCCCTCCTCAGCACACGTGCACGTTTTCTCGTCGCCTGTGCTACCAGATCCGCATCGTTGGTACACCGTTCTCCGTGTTTGTGGACAATCCGTGCGAAATGACCCTCTTTCCCGCAGTTGTAACAGGTTCGACGAAGGACTCGATCTTCTTCTCCTCCTTGCCTCCGTGCGTTCCTGACGTGACCCCATATATTTATCTCGGGTTGTTCTCGTCGACTCTCGGAAGGGGTAATAGGGCGCATGTCGCGACTTATTTGCGCTGAGAGAAACCACAGCGTGGCTCGTCCTATCAGGAGCTCATCCATCGCCCCTGGTAGTCGGTCCACATCGATTACATAAGATACCGCCTTCTCCGCCACTCGTTCTAGAAACTTAAGTGGGTCTGAGCGACCATCGTATGACAAGTGCCACTTGTTCCCCACTTCGGCGGGGGGTATGTTCCTGTCTCCCAATGCTCGTTTTTCGCCACCATTGGTGTTTGATCCTCGCAGCGTTCCGCCTGAGGCCTCATCATCCCGGTGGTGGGCTTCGGAGGTTCCCAAAGATCGGATTCCGAACGATGACGTGTCACCGCTCTTACTGTAGAATTTGCGTCCGGTGCCAACAGTCCGGACTCGGGGTTGGCCTGAGCTTCTAAAGCTGTCAGCCCTTCCCATATCCCCGGAAGATGTTTGTCTTTTGACACGAAGGCTGCCAGGCGTCGTCGCAAGTCGTCGTCGCAAGACTCGTCCACTCAGGTCGACTTGAAACTCTATCGCCAACGATTCCAACTCGTCCGTGCATCGCTGATATGTACAGCGGACACCTTCTCCTAGGTTGTTGACCTTTACAGCCTCGGGGGTGGTGAACGGAATGTCGTACTCTCGCTTTGTTTTAGTTTAATTTCGTTTTACTTTTAATTTCCCTTAATTTTATTATATGGTTTTTTTTTTTATTCTATTTTATTTAATTTTATTTTATTACATTCTGTTTTATATTATGTTTATTTAAGTTTTTTTATTTTATTTTATCTATTTATTTATTTATTTATTTATTTAATAACTATTAGCAGTCGACCAGAAAATTACAATTTTTAATAAAAATTAAAACTTAAAATATATTTTAAATTTAGAATGAAATAATTAAGTAAAAAATTTAATTTAATATCTGGGGTGTTCAAAATAAGAATATTAAATGATCCAACATTTGTTGCGAGGATTGGGAAAAACCCAGAAAAACCCAGAAAAACCCAGAAAAACCCAATCAGATCACTGTTATTAGTAATGAAAATTAGTGCAAGTTACTACGTGCTAAAAAGTTAAGGATATGGTTCTTAATCATATCAAAAGAGGACTCTGAGTTGAAGACTCGGAATAGTCTGTTATAGTCATTACAGAGAACTCGAAACGGTTCATGCAGAGAATAGTTAGTATTACGAGTATTTAGAGAGATCGGTGTAAAGATACGAGTACGTCTCAAAGGTACAGAAAAGTTAATTTGGCTCAATAGTAGAGATGAGTCAATTTTGCCAATTATTAATTTATGTAAAAATAGAGCTCCCAGCATCATGCGACGGTTAGTAAGAGATGGGAGGTTAATTAATTGCAATCTACTGTGGTATGGAGGCAAATCAGTACCTGGAACCCAGTTAAAGCCGCGAAGAGCAAAAAGAAGAAACTTCTTTTGAACAGACTCAATTCTGTCTTGGTGTACCGAATATTGAGGGGACCACACACAAGATCCGTATTCCAGAATAGGCCGAACAAGTGAAGTATATAGTAGCTTAGTCGTATAAGGGTCGTCGAATTCCTTAGACCATCGTTTGATAAATCCAAGAGATTGAGTCGCCTTGTTGACTGTAAGCGCGATATGTTTGTCAAATTTTAATCTATGATCGAGAAGAATTCCCAAATCGGTGACACAGTCTAATCTCTCAAGAGAAATCCGGTCGAGCATGTAATTAAATGTGTGAGGCGTACTTCTATAAAATGACATAACCTTACTATTAGAGCAATTCAGAAACAACAAGTTGCATTTACACCAAGCAAAAAACAAATCCAGGTCCGATTGCAATAAATAAGGATAGTTGTTGTCATTATAAGATAAGCACAGCTTCACATCATCGGCGTACATTAGTACATAGGAGTGAAGGAAAATAGACGGGAGATCATTAATAAATAAATTAAAAAGTAAAGGCCCAAGGTGGCTACCCTGGGGTACACCAGAGGTAACAAAAACAGGTTTAGACAGTGAGGATTTAAAGAGAACTTTTTGGGTTCTACAAGAAAGATATTCGGAAATCCACATAAGAAGGCTGTGTGGAAATCCGATAGTACTAAGTTTTTTAAGCAAGAGATAGTGGTTAACGGAATCGAAAGCCTTGCTGAAATCTGTGTAAATTACATCAGTCTGCTTTTTGTTCTGAAAACCTTTAATAACAAGGGAGGTAAGCTCAAGTAAGTTAGTGGTAGTAGATTTCGATTTCACAAAACCATGTTGGCAGGGTGAAATGATAGAGCTACATGAGTGTTGTAGTTGAGATGTTATTAGCTTCTCAAACACTTTAGGCATCGCGGATAATTTGGAAATACCCCTATAGTTTTTAACATCAGACTTTGAACCATTTTTGTGAAGAGGAATTATAAATGATTCCTTCCAAATGGTTGGAAAAGAGCACGAGTTAACAGACAATTCAAATAATGTAAGCAAGGGCTTACATAGAGAATCAGCACAGTACCTAAGTACACATCCTGGTACTCCATCTGGGCCTGGTGAATAACTTGGCTTGATTAAGTTAAGTTCGTTAAGTAACGAACTTTCCAGGATCACAGGACTAAAAATGCAGTTAGATTTCGGCAAGGTATACGGATAAGGGGAATTTGGAAGAAAGTTAGAAGATGAATAAGTAGTTTGGAAGAATTCTGCAAAAAGATCGGCTGAAGCCTGATCAGTATTTGCTTTCATGTCTTCATAAGAAACAGATGAGGGCAGTAAGGAAGTTTTTCGTTTAGTATTGACAAAGTTGTAGAACTGCCTAGGATTCTGAGAAAATTGCAAACGACAACGAATAAGGTAGTTGTTGTAACAACGCGAATTACAAACAACAAAATTTGTTCTGGCTATAACATAACGAGAAAAATCTGAAGGATTATTCGAAGTCTTAAATCTTTTATAATATTTAGTCTTCACATTTTTAAGCATTGCTAATTCCTTAGAGAACCAAGGAGGTCTATTAGTTCTCCTGGGAAGCTCTTCTGGAACGCATTGGTCAAAATGTGATTTTATAATATTATAAAAGATTGAAGTAGCACTGTTAATGTTAGTACAAGAGTACAGTTACGACCAGTTTGTTTCTAAAAGTAATGAATTAAGTTTTACAAAATCTGTTTTACGAAAACAGCGTGATTTAACGACAGGGTTAATAGAACAAATATGCTCACATGTAGGCAGTTCAAAAACTAAGTCTAATGTAGGATGATAGGGGTCTTCGGGGACAACTAAAGGACATGTTTGTATTACAGAACTAGAGAAAGGATCCGATGCAAAAATAAGGTCAAGTAGACGACCATTACAGTTACGAACCGGATTAATTTGAGAGAGAGACATCTCTAAAAGTGAATTGATAAATTCATGAGATGTGGTTGGCATCAAAACATTTGGAGAATCAGACCATACCACATCTGGTAAATTAAAGTCACCAAATACAAAGAGGTAATCACTACTAGAAAGTAGTGACGAAATGGACTCAATAGCAGAAATATGCTCCAGGTATACAGACAAATCGGACTGTGGCGGAATATAAGAGCACGTTATATATATAGAAATATTTTTATATATAATTTTAACGGCAATAAATTCAATATTATTTAGGCAAGGAGATAAAATAGATTCTGATAGAAGATCAGAGTCTACGGCAATAAGGACACCACCTCCTATACGCGACAAACGATCGCATCTAAAAGATGTGTATTTATTGCAAAATAATGAAAGGTCTGAAATTTCGGGCTTTAGCCAGGTTTCAGTAAAGATAATAATGTTAGTATCAAACGAAAAACTGTTTAAATAAAGCCTATTAAGTTTAGAGTTGAGCCCTCTAACATTCTGGTAGGTTAAGGAAAGTGTTAGTTTTTTGCTACATTATTAAAAGATAAGGATGAAGCAGATGAAGGAGGCAGAGCAATCGGAGGCCGATTTCTTCTACTTGACTCGAACTCTTTTATAATTAAGTCTTTCGGCCAGAAGTTTTTGCAACATATAGTGTTGAAAGCTTCCGCCGGAACACTAATTTTAAAAGAGCTAATTTCTCTGGCATAACTAAATCTAAATTTATCAACAGATAAATCAGATAGTTTAGACTTCGATTGGATGTAGGACTTAACATCATCAATCGAAGTGTCAGGGCAAGCCTAGAGATGAAAATTTGTTTTTTTATTGGGACAGCAATCAGGGCTTAGCAGCCCTAATTGCATGAAGGGGAATCTATATATATATATATTTTGTTTTATCTTATTTTATTTTATTTTGTTTCATTTCATTTTGTTTTTCTTTGAATTAATTTTATTTTATTTTTGAATTTTGTTTTCACTTCTGTTCACCTTTTAAATCACAACACTTTTCACGTCGATGACTACCGCTCTCGACTCACGGCGTTGTATTGGTGTATGTGTTCGCAATTTTTCGGCCACGCGCTCGTCTGTACTTTTTTCTCTATGTTGAAATACACACACGAGGTATACTTTCTTTTAAGATGTGAAGAGTCAAGTGTGCTTTAGTTCCTTTGAATGCCACGCCCACTTCCTTTAGTGTCCCTGTGCTGATTCTCGAATAAGGCAACAAAGACGGGATATATTGCCGTTATATATTTATTACATGAATAAAAGAAACGAGAAGCGTAATTAATTTAAAAAAAGGAGACAAGCTCACTCACCTCATTTATTATTTTTAACGGCGCTAATACCTGATGTTTCTGATGAAGATCTGCATTCTGCTGAGCCAACTTCGTCACTGAGTGTAGAATATCTGGTCTTGTGATTATCGCCAAATACATTAATGAACCATTTAAAGATTGATAGCTGACTTCATTCATTCGCTGGCATTCGTTGTTTGAGCATTTTACCTAGTATTCTGCCTCAAGAGGGATTGCATTAGGCATACAATCTTGCATACTATACTCACGCAGAATACTCTCAATATACTGTCTATGACCTAAAGTAACGCCGCCAGTTTTACCTTCACGTTATATTGTATTTTCATGCCAAGGAAATGTTTGAGCTGGCTGCCATCTACAACATCAAATTCCTGAGGTATGCGTGCTTTAACGCTAATGAGATTTTCCATCCTCGTACTAGCTACTATGAGGTCATCCACATAGAATACAATGATGTCGAGATATTCACCGTCCTGGTGTGTGTACAAACATGGTTCACTGGGGCAAGGAACAAAGCCAATTTTTTTTAGTTCCATGTCCAGTTTCTCGTTCCACTCCCGACAACTTTGTTTCAAACTGTACAGCGATTTGTTGAGCTTGAGTACTTGGTGAAAAGATTCTTTATTGATAAAACCCTCTGGCTGTCGCATGTTCACTTAATATTGTAGCTCACCGTTGAGATAAGCAGAAGAAACATCAACCTGGTGCATATACATACCCTTTTCAACCGCTAGAGCAATCACCAATCTGATTGTCGAATATCTGGCCAAAAGTAAAAATGCATCGGTATAGTTCACGCCGTACTGTTAAGCGCAGCCTTAAGCCACCAAACGAGACTTGAACCGATGAATGCTTAAAGTATCGTTCACATTGAATGGCACAGCTATTCTATTTATTTACGTAGACGTCCAGGCTTTCCAGTGTGCAATATTTTCGGTCGTCCAGGACCCCTTTTGCTGTTTGTAGCACTTGACTCTACTTCTTCAGTATAATCTTCAATATCTCCTTCTGATTGATAGGATTCTTCCACATCTTCGGCGGCGTCCACTACATCTGCTTGCATGTTTTCTTCTTGTAGTCTTTCTGCATCTAGCTTGGCTATAGAGAACTATATCGACATCGTCATTGCAGCACGAATCCTTTTGTTTTATGTCATCATCACTTAAATCCGCTTCGAGGAATAATACGGCGCGCGCCTCAATTATTCTTCGTGTGATTTAATTAAGCAGCCTGTATGCCTTGGCTTATTCCGAATAACTCACAATTACTCGCCTTTCACCCTTTGGTAAGAACTTCTTGCTGTGCGTTTTGTTAAGCACGTGGACTTTGTGCCGAAGACTCTTCTATGACCAACCCAAGGATTTTTGCTAGACCATGCCTCAAGCGGTGTCATATCTTCCAACGTGGATGTCTCAGAGCGATTTCTTAGATATGCAGCAGTTTTAATTGCCTTTGCCCAGAAATCAACCTTTAAACCAGCTTGTAGGAACATACTTCGTGCCATCTGGACTAACGTTCGCTTTGCACGCTCTGCAACACCGTTTTGCTAAGGTTTATGCGGTACAGTCAACTGCATATATATGCCGTTGCTTATTTAATGCTTTAAATGCCACTCAAATATTCACGCCCATTGTCACTTCGAAAACACTTCATCTTTTTTCCAGTTTGTTTTTTTGCTAGAGCCTTATATTCTTTAAATTTATCGAATATTTCATCACGTGTTGTCAAGAAACATACATACACATATCGTGATTTGTCATCTATAAAGGTAGCAAAATAGCGTGCGCCACCAACTGAGCTTGTATTCATCGGGCCTAGACATCGGGCCACATATATCTTTATGTATTAATCCCAACACATCTTTGACGCGATTCTCAGATCTCTGTGGGAAACTTTTCACTTTTATTTTGCACTTTGCGCATATTTCACAGGCATGGTTTTTCATATCAGAACACTTAACCAATTTTAATCCGTGCACCAGCTGATTCTTAATCATTTTATTCAGGCTAGCAAAATTTAAATGCCCAAGCCTATTGTGCCACTTCATAATTTCTGATATATTTCCCTGTGCAACAAAGCACTGTTCCTTTTATGCTTCAAACATATATAAATTTTCCTTCTCTGTCGCCGTCAAAAGTACATCGCCCTCGCAATTCTCAATGTTAGCATTATTTTTCACAAATTTCACATTGTATTCACTTTGCACAACTTTGGAAACAGATATGAAGTTACACTGGAGGTCTCTAACGAATAGTGTATCAGTTAAGTCGATTGTGATATTCTTTAATATCAATCGCACAGTCCCCCGATAAAAAGCTTCTATGTTATTAAAAAAATAAAATAAGTTTATGCTTTCTCAAATTAATAAAGCTTGATCGATCGGTTCAAAAGTGTGTCGTAGCGCCTCTATCCAGACACCAAACGTTTTTCTCAAAACCACCCCTTGTGTTTCTTGCAGCTGCAAAAACTGCGTACGACTTCTTACTCTCTTTTACGCTCTCGTTGCTCTCCGCTTTATATAAATTGTCTCTCGCGCGACAATTTACCGTTAACTAATTTCACATAACTTTTCGACCAGTTCCGTAAACTTGCTAATATGTTCTGTCCTATTATTCGCTTCTGCAAGTTTTTATAAAGTTACACGACGCGCTGGTCCCGTTGGCATATGTATTTCCTTTAGTTTGTTCCAGGCAATTGTTGATGTCGCACAATTTTTTACATGGTTTACTTGCGACGGCTTTATGCACAGCACGATGCTGGCAAGCGCCTTTTCGTTTTTTTTTTTTTATATCAAACTCTGCTTTCTGTTCAGCATTGTCTGTTTTTGTTATTCACGGCACGACCACACACATACTGCCACAGTCTTGAGTATATCAAAACACTTTTTATTTGAACGACCCACGCTCTATAATTTTAACTTTTCGATCAAGTTCATTATATAAGCAATAATTCTGTTGCACGCAGGCAACTTCAACGTAAGCCTTGCTGCACTTTGGTTCTACAGACAGTAACAACTAAAATCTAGTGCATCGAAGCAGGGACCATGCTGGACAGCCGAGCGAAATTTCAGCGCTGCATCATGACTGAGATGAAGCAAAGACATTATTCCGTTACATTCCCATAACGCTCTACGCGGGGGTTTGGTTTGTGCCCACATAAGCGCTGATTGTCAAAGACGCAGCGCGTACTCTGATGGAAGTTGAGCTGGCAAGGGAAGTGAATATAGATAGCCCGTAAAGAGAACTGTGTCTGAGATGGACTGGTAACGTGAGTCGCACGGAGCCAAACTCCAAGCACCGACTGGGGTTATCTGAAAAGAAGCAAACTTCACCACAGTACGTTCTAAAAACATGCGCACAGTATCACGTCTGGATCTGTCCGTACAATCTATCAATGAGGAATTAACATGTTCACGCAGTCTTCTCCAAGGGCTTCCTATTTTACTTCACAGCGACGTGAGAGCTTAGATCATTATTGGATTGAACCATTTCAAGGTGACAGTATCATTGAAGAAGCGAGACGCGGAAGGAGATGTTTTTATTGCCGCAGCTGTTTAGGCTGGTTGGTTTTCGGACTGCGCATTGCTAAAGTATCCCCAATGGCTAGATTGTTACACGTTTGCCAGTGCAACGATGCAAACAGTACTTGCAAACTGGACGAAGCCATGAAGACTTTTTTCTCTGTGGAATCTAACGGCGTGAATAATGAAGGCGACAACACGTAACGACCTGACCAAAAAACGTTGTCAGACTGGCTAACTGTGGAAATCCGACGAGGTTAGTCTACTTGGCTCTTACATTGGCATTGAAGCGCCTACAATGCCTTAAGACAAAAATGTCAAAGGATGTCGGCCTGAGAACCTTAATTACAGAAACAATCAAGAGCTACAAAACTAAAGGATACATTTGGAAACTGAACGTTTGTGACGATTGGCTGCAAGTCGGTAGATAGTGAACACGAGATGATCAAACTGGCAACTACCGTAAAGAATATTCACTTGGACGGTGGCTTCGAGATGAATTCTGGAAATCTAATTCTACCCGCGTGATTGAAGAACTAGATAGTGAAAATACTACGACCCATGGTATCGTCACTTATGGTGAGCACCAAGAAAAAGTTTTAGGCATCTGGTGGCTTCCAAAACGGGATCTGCTAACCATTGTTGTACAACTGGAGGTGGTTGTAAAAGCATATATTGCCAAGGGAACGTAACGCCGCGTACTAGGCGTTGTTATGTCGATTGGATTTTTCATATACAAGCCAAAATCATATTGCAGGATATCTGGCGATAACGAAGACATTTTGAAACGTTGGCTTGAAGTTGTACCGAGTCTAAAGAACTTGCACATACCAAGGTGCTTCTTACGTTTCTGGACGCCGGCATTGTGCTCCTGCGGGTGGAACTTACTTGTACTGCGCGCCGCTCACTGGTCTCTTCACAGACACGAGTTGCGCCGTTAAAACCTATTTCCATACCCCGTACGGAGTTGATGGCTTCAATTTGAGGCCATCGGTTCGCGAAGAGCATCGATTCTGAGCTCCCAGTGCATATTTATCAGTGTTACCATTGAACTGACTAAAAAGCTCTACTCTATTGGATTCGATCCGATGCGCACAAGCTTAACAGTTTGTAGCATTACGAATCGGAAATGTTTTTACAAAACATAGCTGACGAATGTTCCAATTGGATAAAGACGCCCGAAATCAGCGGCTCAACACGGTGGTTTATCGGACCAGCCTTTCTGTATATGGACGTGATATAGTTGCCAATTACCAATACTGAAAATAAGCAAGATCGACTTGCTACATCATGTTGAGGTGTCCACGACGTGTACTGGACTACTTACGAGCCATATACAAGAAACCGTGGGAAGAGATATTTCAGGTTCTCTTGCAGTTAAAACGTGACGAGGAAGCAGACATCATATTTATACGAGTTTGTCAGGAGGCAAAGCTCTACAAGGACATCTGCTGTCTAAGATCTAGATGCGGTGTGTGGAATCGCTGCGCTTGTTGTACAAGTGCTCGCCCTACCTTGACGAGATGGGGATTGAAGGAATCAAAGGCCGAAGAGAAGTTCAACTTTATTCCACCAGGTTCCCCACATATGAGTGGCGTCTGGGAACGATAGGTGCGATCCACTAAATCTATCCTTTCAGAAATTTTACCTGAACGTGTTTTGAGAGAAGAAGATTCACGAGCCGCGTTTGCCGATGTAGAGCATATTCTCAACTCACGACTTTTGACGTACGTTCCCCTTGGGGATGCAGACGAGGAGGCTCTGTCCCCGAACTACTTTCTGGTTGGAAGCTCGAGTGGAGAAATCGGGCCCATGGAGCAATCGGGTGCAATACTTCATACTTTTTAACGTCGCTTGTCGACTGGCGGAATGCTGCAAGAATATCTACCAACCTTAGCGGACAAAATGGTTCCAGCCGCCTGCAAGCCCGATTGCTGTAGACGATGTTGTCATAATTGTAAATGAAAACAAGAAGCGCAACGCAAACGCGTGATCGTAGAAGTGCAGTGGAACGAATGGCCAAGTGTACGTACTAATGATGGGCTTTTAACACGACTTGTTGTCAAACCGGCAAAATTGGATCTCAGGAGAGTCGGTAGCACTCTGTGTAGTCAGCCAACCGAATTACGGAGAGGGAAAATTTTGCGTTGAGAATTCGATGAAAATTAGGTGCGCGCCTAATCCAATATTGCCCAATGTATGAATGTATCATAAGGGATTACTGCAACGGTAACCGGCAATCCCCTTTTCCATTTCGTTCGCATCTACACCAACTAGCTGGCCGCGCTAATGCCAAAAATAAGATCGACAAAGCAAGTTGTAAAGAAGCAAAAACGTGGGAGCTACCATATCGGTACCCTCAAACACCCGCCTCCTAAGCCAGCTAGGGCAGCGAGTTCCGAAAAGTAGCCAATGCACCGACGTACATTGTGCTACATTGGGGAGACTGCCAAATAAACAAATTGACAGCCGGATGCGATGCGATGTTGAAATACAATACCGCCCACGACCATTGGAATGCACCATCAGCAGTTCTCCACCAAGACCATACCGCAACATGTAAGGACCTTAGGAACATTAAATCTTAATATCTTTGTAAGCTTCTAGTATATATTACAAATTATGCCGTAGGACCAGAGGAACAGAGGGAGAATCTACGCACCCATGCATAATATTGTTGTAAGTAACGAAGAAGAAACAAGAGAACGAAACATAAAGAAAGGGCTGAAAGTGTAAAATAGGTCCATATGGTGACGTATAACGTTACGTTTTTGTATTGCACAAGACGTATCTAATAAAACGAATAATAGAATGAATAGAAAAAAAAAATATATATATAACTATAATGTAAATATGTAGTGCACAGTGTTCTGTTGTTCAGCGACAACGTCAAGGGCGGATAAATACTGTATCACACAGAAGTTATCAGTCATCTGGAATGGTGTAATTGCACGGCGGAACATATGCATAGATAATAGGGTCACAAAGGAGAACGGTACATAGTTGGACCGCTGTATCGCACAGTGTTTCCAACCAGACCTGATCTTATAATTGAAAAAAAACTAAGTTACAAATGCTTTTCGCAGTAAACAGGGTCAACTATATAATATATTAAACAAAGTATGATAGATCTACAAATACTCATACGTCACCTGACCAATAGGAATTACGAAAAATAGAATAGAAAAATAATATATAGGAAGAACACTAAAAGACATGAATGTTATTACAGATTCTGAATAAACACACGGATAGCATTGAACAGTCACTTGCAGACTTTAATATTAATAATTAAGTACACACATTAAATATATTTGATACACAACTGCATGCGTGTATATTAATAGAGATGTATTTTATATGTTATGTACAATGATGAAAGGACAACGAAAAATTATATTAAAATTGTCAAGTGTACTTGAATTGCTTAAAACTTAAAACGCTGTCTAAGAGGAATGAAAATGATGATCATTTGGGATTGCGTCAATTTTGCAGCTTAAACTCTAAAAAATGGTAGTTAAGGAGAAAAGTAAATTTAGGTACAATTGATAAAATAACACCCGGAACCAGCAGCTGTGAGGATTGCGAATAGCATCAGTTAGATTTCTAAAGATTATAACTCTAGAATTCCGCATAAAGTGTAAATACGTTGTCCAAACGATTTTATGTTACACCCATTCGTTGATATTCACCTACTTTCTTCTCAAAAAAGTTTGTTTTTCCGTCCAATGAAATCATTTCCATGAAAGTAAATGGATTTTTGGTGTTGTAAAACTTGCCAGCGCCAAGCTCTACCAGCAGACGATCGGCTACAAACTCAATATACTCCGACATAAGGCTACAGTTCATGCCAATCAAGTTAACGGGCAGAGCCTCAGTAAGGAACTCCTGTTCAATAGTCACAGCATCCGTAATGATCTCAAGAATGCGCTCACGGCTGGGTCGCTGTACCAAATGCTGGAACATGAGCACCGCAAAATCGCAATGAAGACCCTCATCACGGGAGATCAGCTCATTCGAGAAGGTTAGGCCAGGCATAAGGCCACGTTTCTTAAGCCAGAAGATCGAGGCAAAACTACCACTAAAGAAGATACCTTCAACAGCAGCAAAGGCGATAATACGTTCACCAAAGTTTGCAGCCTTAGATGCGATCCAGGGCCCAGTCAGCCTTGCGCTTCACTGCTGGCATTGTTTCAATGGCATTGAATAGGTAGTCACGCTGATGTGGGTCTCTGATATATGTGTCGATGAGAACATTGTACATTTCTGAGTGCACATTCTCCATGGCAATCTGAAAGCCATAGAAGCAGCGTGCCTCTGTTATTTATACTTCCTGGCTAAAACGCTCGACCAGATTCTCGTTTACAATGCCATCGGAGGCGGCAAAAAACGCCAACACGTGTGAGATAAAATGACGCTCATTATCGGTCAGTCGAACCCAGTCCGTCATATCCTTGGATAGATCGACTTCTTCCACAGTCCAGAAGGATGCTTCGGCCTTCTTGTACATTTGCCAGATGTCATGATACTGTATGGGGAAGATTACAAAACGACGCGGATTTTCACGCAGCAAAGGCTCTATCGGATCAAAAGGAGTTGAAGTACTCTCTATGATAGTTTGTGCGGCTTTGGTGGCACTGCTGACCTCCTTGCTTGTGCCATTGTCCTCATTAGTAATGGACATTTTGCGAACGTTGTTAGCGTTTTCCGTCAGGATTTTTTTGCTGGGGCTCTTTAGTGAGAACTTTTCCATGTTGTCAGTAATGTTTTCTTTGCCGGCAATTTGAGTTTGTTGAGACATGTTGTAATGTATTGTTTATAAAGCAAAATAAATATGGTATACATGCATAACATCTATATATATATTTATATACAACTTCAACTATAAAGCATTAGTTTTACCAATAAATTTTAAGTACACATAAATATACATAATATATAATCGAGCTTCGCAATTGAAAGAAAAGACCTTTTTTTGTTTTACCAATATATTGTACCGTACCACATAATTTAACAATAGAGAGATAATATTTTGGAAATAGCTGTCTTAGATAGAAAAAGTCAAGAAGACTCTGAATCCTTTGACTAGAGAAAGGACAAGGCAGAGTAGAAGTTTGCACAATATAGCCGATGAAGTGGAAGTACAGAACAGTACTTCCAGAACCAGGGGTATCGTGGCCAATAGAGAGCAGTGTTGCAATTTTAACACGCAAGGTGCAGTTGTGGGAGTTGCTGTGAGAGTTATGTTTTATTCTAATAAAATATACATTAGATTTAATACTAGAACCTCAAATGTCTTACCGCAGTCTTTCTACCTGTTTCTTCTATGCTTACGACAATGAAAGAACGTTAACTTGAAACACGCGGCATTATGCCGGCTTCAGTGTGCCCGCATATTCAAAAGGCTTAAGTCCATAATAATGTAAGTACTCTGCACTAAGCTTAACATTAACAATCGATAACATAATTCGATCCGCGACATCCCCGCCCCGTGAAGAACCTGCTTCACTCACAACAATACTGCTAACTTGGAGACGGGACGCATTATCACTCGAGCTCGATTGTTTTCTGCTACGCGTACACTTGCACGCCTAGCCACTCCATCGGGTCCAGTGCAAACATCCTCTACGATGCCTCTGTGTCAATCTCTGCGTGGCACTGCTGGGTCACATGAGAATTGACGTATCAGCTCAGTGCGTTCAGTGCGTTGTACGGCGCACAAGGTTGGCTAAATATTCCATAACCCACCGCTTCCAAAAACGCTCTCGCATTAGACGCGCTATGCGCCACTGCTTCCTTGTCGTACATCTCTCAGGCGGGTATACGTCGACTCCGGGCGTATTTGGCAAATTTGCTACTCCTTTCAGCAAATCATTTGGCGTGAAAGGGGCTTCCTGATCCGCTGTTATTGGCAAGTGGGTAAGCGGACGGAAATTGACAATATTCTCCGCTTCTATCAGAAAACTCTCCATTACGTGCTGCTTCGGTGCTATTTCCTTCACTGTATGCCGCAGCACCCTCTCGACGCACTGCACCATTCTTTTCCAGACTTCTCCATCAGCTGGATTCGCTGGACAGTTGAAGATCCTTTGTCGACAGTTCATCTTGAATCCTTTCTGGTTCAAAGACTGTGAACTTCTTACACTCCCTGGCCGATTCAATAAAGTTCTTCCCATTATCGCTGTGTAGCTTGTACACAGGACCTCGTCGGCATATAATGATCCTGATCACGATTGGGCAGGAATCAGTTAAAAAACCATGTGCAACTCCAGATGTATTGCCCGTGTTGCAACCCAACGCTTTTCATGGCGGCGTCCAACCGTCACGAGAAGCGGTCAAAAGTAGTCGAGACCGATATATTTAAAAGGCCATCCATCCAGTCTGTCCTCTGGCAGAGGACCCATCATAGGCTGCGTTGGCCTCGCTCTTCGTATTTTGCACGTACTGCATTCGAATATTATCTTACGCAGTAATCTTCGTAACTTGGTTATCCAGAACCTTGTCCGAATCTCAGTGTTAGTTGCATCCACTTTCTGATGCTTCATCTTTGCATGGAAGTGACACGATGTGACAGGATTACTGGTCTTTACGCACTTTGTGGTTTGCAGGCTTCAATCCTGCCATATGCTTGTAGTATGCCATCTTCATCTATATATAGGGTGCGAGCCCTTCGATTACCAACCGCCTCTTTAGTGTTAACATTCTGTATTTGATCGGCGAACGCCTCATTTTGCGCTCGCCGTATCAATAGGCACTCAGCCGCTTCGCATTCAGCGGCAGTGAGGCCATATCTCTCAAGTTCATTTCGTTGTCCACGACACAATCATGTAAATCTCAGGACCCAGGCAATAGTTCTTACGAGTCTGTTATAGTTCGCATAACTCTCAAAAGATATGAGAAAGGAGTTCACTGTAACTAAGGCAAACACACTTGGCATCTCCTCTTCATCGTCGTACGGCGTACAGCGATCACTATCCAGTCCAGGCAACGGCCAGCAGCTTTCCGGCTGGCTTAAAAATATTGGCCCACTGAGCCATCGTGAATCCTTGCTTAGATCCCCGTTGCTTTGCGCCCTTTCGCGTCGTTCACAACATTTTCAGCTGTAGGTACCCATCTCCATTGGGATACCAGATTCGGGATTGACATAGGGCACACTTCGTCTTGGCGCACACAAAGCACAACCGCACGTCGTCACCCTTAAAGGTGATCCGCCAATAGGCCACAGCAGCGACTGCGGATTGGCTTTCGTCGATGAAGACATGCATCTGTATTGTCTTAACGAATCTCTGCCCAAAGTAATACCGCGGGCTTCGAAACTTTTCCACGTTGTCCGATCACATCTGGTAGTGGTTCATCCCACTCAACGTTACGTGGCCAGATCTCACGCAGTAGTAGCTTAGCTGTGATCATTTGACAGCTTAAGAATCCCAAGGGATCAAATGTGGATATTATAGGGCTCAAAAATTCCCTCTTAGTAGAAATTCGATCTCCATTTAACAAGCTGGTGGGCACTCGATAATACTTCAAATTAAACTTAAATTCATCCGATGATGGATGCCAGTACATGCCCAGGATCTTCTCCTCAATTTCACTCCATCCGACATTCGTTAGGGTCTCGTACTGACCCAATGATCTTGCAACAGCTGGTAAACTTGAGGTAAACTCAAACCCAGCGTTAGCGTGTATTGCTCTCACTCGTGATGTAACAGAGATGGCTTCACTCTCACTTGCGAAGCTGTCTACATAGTCATCCACGTAGTGATAGTCACTAATGGCTCTGACGGCGCGTGGATCTGAATGTAGGTACTGCGACGCATTCACAGTTTTAACGTAATGTGCAGCACTTGGCGAATAGGCTGCTTCAAATGTCATTACGTTCATCTCATTACGTTCTCCCGCCGATCGTCACCGATTCGCCACAAAAATCGTTGAGCACATCTATCCTGTGGTTGTATCAACACCTGATGAAACATCCCCTTGTTGTCTCCACAAACTCCAACTGGGCCTTCACGAAAGTGGTAAAGCACGGCCGGCAGTGACTTCTGGTGTTGCGGTCCCTTGGCCAACACTGAATTCAAAGATAGATTTTCCACTCTGGCTGCTGATTCAAACACCAACCGGATTTTTCCCGGCTTGTTCGGGTTTTCATCTCCAAAGTGCGGCTGTGGACTAAAGCGACTTCGTTACGCTCCAAACGTCTGGCATATCTTTTGTGTTGACGTAGTCGCGACAATTGTGCGAAGTTAACGTCACGCTTCATCTTCTTCTCTATGTCAACTAGCCTTTTGTACGCCATATCGTACCTTTTTGGCACCACGTTGCTGTACGGTCTCATTGGTAAGAACGCCCCTGCACCTTTAGTTTGGACGTCACGTCGATCCAAGCTCTGCATAGGCAGACTCAGGTTGGAAACGGCATAAATGTTTCGCAGCACGTTACGCTTGCCTTTGCGTACTCCACTAATTTGCAGGCTTACTATATTGGTTGGTTCTCTGGTGTCCCTGCCACCAAACCATTGTACATTCAGTTGCCTGCGCTCTCCTTTCAATCCCAGGTCCCGCAGTAGATCATCGTTACAGTGCGTACGTATTCACATTGCTCGTTTGCTCCATATAACGATACTGGCAATATACGAAATAGTAAGCGCTCTCCTTCTGGATCAACACAGCTTAAGTTCATCCTTGGCGCATGTTGGGTATGCGTTGGCTGGGACGTGATCCCAGCGATGCTTTGGCGTGAATTCTCTGACCGAGATATTCGCCCTGTATTCGTCTCTCGAGCAGCAAGATAACTCACGCGGGTAGCAAATAGCACAATCTTCGCTATGTTGTGCTCTTATATTTGCTGCACCTCTCTAATACTGTTCAGTTGGCTACGTATCAGCTGCTCCGGTCGGCCATATCGAAAACGCAAGTGTTCGATTACAACGCTAACTTTGGGGGGGTGTATAAGCAGCGACCTCACTGTCTCGCATGCATCACCCTTCTTTGCTTTATGAAGACGTTGCATGTTCTCCAGATCTGTACAGTTGTACGCCAGACTCGTTTCCGTAAACGCACATACGAATATTGGCCAGTCCTCGGGTTGACCTCCAAACTCCGGCAAATCAGGCAGTTTGCTCGGGCTATATTCGCAGTGTGCACGTGATCGTTAATCCGTTAATCCGGCCTCTTGTTGGCTGGCTCTTGACGGCGCGTTGCCTACCGCTGACTGCGCAAGGTTCGGCTCATTGGACTTTGCTGCCATCAGTTCCTTCTCCAACAATTCTCTCCATGGCAATTCTCTGGAGCAGGTCATCTACTTGGATTCTCTGTTCTGATCTAACAGTCGGCGGCATCATTGGTGGTGCCTGTTGCCTTTGACGTGCGCGCAGAAGCTTGCAGCTGTGATATACTCATTGTACTGCCAGTTGGTTCCTGTGGCTCTGCAATCGATGCATCAGTTGAGCCTTCACCTCCACGTGGGCTCCGCCTTGGCGGTGAACGCTGCAACTTGCTTTTATTCAGTGTTCTTTGACGCTGCCTGCGTCCCGATGACTCCTCTATAGCTGCGGTGGGTTGTTTCGACATGTGAAGTATGCCTTCTCAACAGTCAAAGGCACGTGCACAATAACTTCAAATTGCAACACCACTTCTGCCACCAGCGCAAGTGTCCCTGCAGTCTAATTACAATTAGGACTGCGAATAAAAGATCATGTCGTTGCCAATAGGGAGCAGTGTTGCAATTTTAACACCCAAGCTTCAGTTGTGGGAGTTGCTGTGAAAGTTGTGTTTTATTCTAATAAAATATACATTGGATTTAATACTAAAACTTCAAATATGTCTTACAGCAGTCTTTCCACCTACTTCCTCTATGCTTACGACAATGAAAGAACGTTAACGTTAACACGGGGCATTATGCCGGCTTCAGTGTGCCCGCATATTCAAAAGGGCTAAGTCCATATTATTGTAAGTACTCTACACTAAACGACGTAATTAAGTCAATGCCGATCTATGAAGGAAGCATTGACAGGTTATATGACCTTATGGACAACGTTGATGAAGTATTAATGTTGATCTGCAGAGCAGATCAGACACCTACAGGACTATTGATGTTAAGGGAAAAAGTAGCACGAATTTGAATTGGGGTAAAATTAAGACCAGACTAGTTGAAAAGTTCGCTGACAAAAGGACGGAACAAACCCTACTCCGCGACTTGAATCAGCTAGAGTATAAACAACTCTCGATTAAAAAGTTGAAAGGAACGAGATTAACGCACAGCTTTAGAAGCGAAGAAATTTCATTGCATGTGGCGACATGCTTAGAAGCTTTTTTCACGGGGATTAAAGGGAACTAAGGAAGCAGTCGGGGCCCGGAATACTTACAGAAAGCCTATAAAATAGCAGTTCGGAAAAGGGAAATCTTTACTAGAGCCAGGAGATACGAAGAACAAACTGGACAAAGGGACGGAGGGATTTTCAGAAATCAGAGATATAAAAACAAACACTATGATTGTTTATATCAACAGGGTAGGAGACAGTATACGTAAGGGATTATGTATACCAAGAAGGTACTATGGTGAAGTTAACCAGTGACGAGACGGGGACAGGTATGGAGGTAGCCAGATGAGATATGAGAGATGGGCTAACGGAGACTAAGACCGCCAGGCAATCAAGCCAAGACAAGAGGCCGGTGGACCCAGGCAAACAGGGCTAAGGCAGGAAAATAGATTCAGGGACCCAGGACCGAATTATAACAATTTGGAACAACACGACGGTAGGGGAACCTTACACAATATACAGGAGGAGGAAAATTTTTGGTTAGAAGCCTCGGGGAACAGACAGGGTATATAGACAAGACGACGCATGGACAAGCATTACCGTACGTGTTAGTACGGACATCATATGGTATTACTTTAAAGATGCTTGTAGATACAGCTTCAAACTCTTTCATAAAACCAGACTGACCTAGAAAGCCCAATCTCGATAAGGACGGCCTCTCCACACACAAGATATATCATAAAACTAGCTTTGTGGGCATAAACGAATTTAAGGAACAAAAAACATTTGAATTCTTGCTTTTCGATTTTCACCCTTATTTTGTCGGGTTGATATGTATGGACATTTTAAAAGAAATCAAGGCAAAGGTAGATACTGAAAAACTTGTACTGCTAACGAGATATGCATCCTTAAAGATTTATCTCTAAGAAAATAGATCATTGGAAATGCATTTAATAGAGGAAAGAACCAAAACAATTGTTACACTGCCAGTAACATTAAACAACGGGACGTTTTTGACTGACAAGGTGGAAATAAGTAAAGAATTGTATATATAAGGTGGTGTAACCAAGCAGAAAACGGATCGGATTACCCACAAGTCAAGAAAAGACAGCATACTTCAATCAACCACTGAGGGTAGAAGCATTTAATATTAGCGATTTTTTTGAAATAGGAATGGAATGGAATGGAATGAAAAAGGAATAGAAGACATGAAGAACAAAGAACAGACCAATCGGGGAAGTAGAAGTAAATGTAGCTACTTTATAAAGAAACAGGCTTAAGCCAATACATTTTGTAAAAATACTGCCGCAGGAATACAAAAATTGCGTTTAGTAGTGGACTTTAGGAAACTTAATGAGAAGACCATTAAAGATAGGTACCCAATGCCGGTTTTAAGTAAAGTTTTGGATAAGTTAGGGAGTGCTAAGTATTTTACTGCTCTTTATTTAGCTTGTGGGTATCATCAGATAGATATGAGGGGAAAAGACATACCCAAGACAGCTTTTATAACGGATAGCGGCCATTTTGAATATGTGCGGAAGCCGTTTGGGTTGACTAACGCACCAGCAAAATTCCAAAGAGCAATGGACAGTGTTTTGGGGGACTTGATAGGCAAGAACTGTCTAGTTTATATGAACGATATTATTGTGTTCTCGGCCTCCTTGCACATGACGGACTTACGAATGGTATTTGAAAAGCTTTCAGCCGCAAATTTTCAACTAAAACTCGACAAATCTGAATTTCTACGAGAGGAGATAAAATACTTAGGACACATTGTTTTGCAGGGCGGTGTAAAACCCAATCCGGATAAACTAAAAACGATTCGGGAATTTCCAATACCTAAGATGCGATAGGATATTAAGTAATTTTTGGGAATGTTAGAATATGAATTTGCGGTGGTGTACAAGAGTGGATCCCAGAACGTCGTGGCAGACGCCTTAAGCAGGAATGAGATTAATCTTAACGAACAACAAGGAAATACAGATAGTCATATAATTCTCTCAAATAGAGCACAGAGCATATAATATGTTCTTCAAATAATAGTTCAAATGGGACAGTTGAAGAGACCCATGCAACAATAATGTTTAACCTAACATGACATATGAAATTTTCACGACAAACGAAATTTATAAAAACGTCTCGATAGCCTTTCAGAATTATTTTTCAAATAGCAAGATGTTTAAAATCGTAAGGTGTTCGATATTTTTAACACACTTGATAGACATTGCCGACCAGAATAAGGAAATAGAAAAATATTACAAAACAGCTACCACAGGGAAATAATGTAAACTACCTCACATTTAAAAAGAGAACTTTTTTTTCCCAAAATGAAATCAAAAATATCAGGAATAATTAACAATTGCAAAATCTGCCAGACACTCAAATATTATAGAGACCCACCAAAAAAACCATTTCCAAATGACCGAAACAACAAAGTTACCGTTAAATACGAGGGGTATTTAAAAAGTAAGTTAAACGTTTCACTCAGATACCACCTAGCGGACTCGAGCTGAACATAGTTCCAGTGTAGGCTCTACCGAAAACAACGGAATTAGTTTTGGTGACCAAGAATACTGTTTTCAGTAATACGAGTTCGAAAATCATGGAGTTACCAGTGCAAAGCGTGTCCGATTGTGAATTACGTTCGGTTGTTCGTTTTTTAACTGCAAAAGGGTTAAACGGTAATGAGATACACAGTGAATTGTTGTCTATTTATGGTGAAGACTGTATGAGTGTCCAAATGGTGCGAAGAAGGCGCACAGATTTTTTCACTGGACGCACAGAAGTGCACGATGAGCAGCGTGCTGGACGGCCGAAAATCGTCATTACGGACGATGCGATTGCAGCGGTTGAAAAAATTACTCAGGAGGACAGACGATTGACTATTGACGATATTTTGGAAATGATGCCTCATGAATGTCAAATTCACCGAGTTTCAGTCCATACAATAGTGTCGGACAAGCTTGGTTACAGTAAAGTTTGCGCAAGATGGGGTCCACGCCTGCTTTCCGATAATCACAAACAACAACGACTTTACGCTGCCCAAAAGTTTTTTTTGACGATCCACCTTACTCTCCAGACCTCGCACCAAGTGATTATTTTCTTTTCCCAAAGTTAAAAGAAAGCTTGGGTAGCCAGCACTTCGTTTCAAATGACGAAATTATACAAGTTGTCAAAAAACAGGGCACGCAATTTTTTAAGGAAGGTTTACATAAGCTTTCAAACAGATAGAAAAAATATATTTATGTCCAAGGCGACTATGTAGAAAAATAGTTTAAGAGGTAAAGAATAAAATAAATTTATTACAGGGAAACTTACTTTTTGAATACCCCTCGAATTATACATACTAGAGGTGGAGAACTATCGATAGTGGGCGCCATCGATAATCGACGATAGTTAATTTTGAACCATCGGTAGTCGTCGATATTATCGTCCGACATACAAATATTTATAAGAGTAAATGTCAATGCATAATGTGTCGCATTAAAATTTATAATCAAATATCAGTCAAATTTAATAGTTTATCTTTATGGAAATGCCCATATACTTTATTTTAACCAAAAGTTTTGGTTTAAAAAACCCACCTAGTGGGTGTTTCTTGTAGTAAACAATAAACGGTGCCCTCTTGAGCCAATTTAAATTTTTCATTTGCAATAGTACTGTGCTTAAAAAATCAAACAATTGATTTACTTTTAATAAATAAATCTTGAAGCACTACGCCATCAACTTTTAAACCATCTTGCACCACCAGATTGATTGTGTGCGCAAAGCATGGCAGATTGCGAATTTGTAATATATCGCATGCTTTTAGCATGGAGCTGGCATTATACGTTACAATACACACCGTTTTATTTAGTATGTTTCAATCTGTTAATATTTCACGCAATGTGTCTGCACTATTTTGCGAACAGTGATTTGTTGTGGCTAAAAGTTTCTTCGTAGCCAAGGATGCCGTTTATAATTCGTAATTATATACAAAGTGTCCCGTAACTGTAAAAAAAACTAGCATTAGCGCTCGATGTCCACAAATCACAAGTAATTGATATATCGGACACATTTTCAAGTACTACTGATAAATTGTCTGATGCACATCACGCAAGTGTGTCTTGCTTGGCAGTTTGTATCGGAGATCCAATACCTGTGTGTATTTCACAAATCCTTCGTTTTCTACAATATTGTAGGGCTGCACATCCTTAGCAACCATCTCAGTTAACGCTTTGTCGATGTCGCTCTTCCATTTGGAATTCGAGTCATACAAAACGGATCTCTTAAAATAGGACGCTACAGAGTGCATACTATATCTGGAACTGCTGTTTGTAGATGCAGTGGTGTTTATGTCTGAAAGTTCAGCTGGTGTGCTTGAATCGAGTCTTATAATTTCAAAGCCAGGATGGAACCTTTTTAAATGATCGTGTATGTTCGACGTATTGCCGCTTGTCTTGTACTCTTTTAGGCAGCCAAGGCATTTCGCTAGCTTTTTGTCGTCGGACCTTTTAAAATACTTCCACACTTGTGAAATTGTAATCTTCTTTTTGGTACCTTGCCTGTCAGGCACAACATCTTTCTCCGAGTCCAACTATCGACGGCACCATCGATAGTACTATCGAAGGTGTCTGCTGCTATCGGTTGTAGCTCGATAGCGCCCAACCATCGATAGTGCTATCGATAGTTCTCCACCTCCACATTGTGCATTTACGAAATATACGTCTTTGGCAACAACCCGAACTACGAGGGTAACACCTGTTAAAATAAAGCTTCTCCAGCTATTTGCAAAATTTGGTCAGCTGATGCGTATAGCTTAAAAACACGACCAGCATGTACGTGGAAGGTTTTTAAAAAATTTCATGAAAGAGCACCCCAGAAAAGGCTGAATGTCAAGAAGCGTGGTGAGGGGGTGTGATATGTGCAGAAAGCACACGAGAACTGAACGAAATTGCGTATAATTGAATGTTTTATAAATTAATTAAATGTATAGAATTAAAGAGCCTCCCCATTAATTTCCTGGCTTTTTCTTGATGTCATTATTCATTTCGCTATTGAAAGGAACTCAGGTAACGCTACTTTTCAAATGCAAACTGATATCTATTTGCACATACATATACTTTTTCACAAAAATTAAATCACGACACACATGTTTTTGATAACAGAACTACGAATAGTGACCAAAAAGTTTTTTCCCTATTTATTCCACAAACAGACTACAGCAAGAAACTTTTGGATTCCAAAAACAATTATACGGTACTATAATGGATGAGAGGGAGACAGATATATATAAACACATAGTTATTTACTTAAGTAAAAATACAATAACACCTAAATACAAACCAATAAAACAAAAAAAAAATTCAAAAATTATTGTTTATTGCGTTTTTATCCCTATATGTATCCAAAAAAGAAGAAGTGAAAGCCATCCAATTTAGTTATCACTTGCTGTTTGGAATCTTAATTTAGATATTGGAGCTGCTTTCTCATTCGACAGCAGCTTTAGCGCGCTGAGTATGATATTTGGTTGAGACATTTTTTTCATTGCAATATGGTAATATTACATTGCTTCTAAGCTTCATAAGTGAAAAACAACCTCGTACATGAATTTATTTAATGCTGTACAGATATACTGTCCAATAAATGCCCTTAAATCATAATCATTTATGGATAAGCAGTAAACAAAAATAGCTGGAACACATTTGTTGACCAAGTGTATCAAAAATATTTGTATTTGAATAAAAGGTACTTGACTTGATCTCGATAGTTCGTTCCGATTTATATAAATCAAAACTTCTAAGTTTCGAGCCGAAAAGCTTGTCGCTCAAAAAATAACTTCGTTAATTTGTGAAATTACAATGCATTTTGGTCCCCTCTTTAAAGCGTATTTTATTTACAATTAAATGAACATAAAAACTATCGTTACTAATGTTTAAAAACCAAATACAATTCGTGCTGCAAAACGAAAGAAAAAAATTTCGTTTTACGTTAATCTCACTAACTTTTCTAGTAATTTTTTTTGCTTTCCTATCGCCGGAATTTATAAGGCTGTTTATTTTTTTCTCTTTTATAATTTATAATTCCAAATCCTGAGAATTCGTAGTCGTTTAAAGCCGGTAAAAAAAATGTTATTCCCTTGCAATTATCGCAACTGTATTATAATTATTTGACTCTATATTTCTAAGTTAATAATTTTATTTAAGAAGGGTTAAACTTATTTGGTTTGAAAAACTAAATACAAATGCAGACAAATGAGTACTTGTCGGCTTATATTAATTTTCTGTGCTTTCCAATATAATATTTTAATTTATTGTCAATACAGCTATTTTCGGCTTAGTACCGATATATACCGATAATACATACCGACATTTATACAATTAATATAAAGTCAATAGTTACAATAATTGACAAATTCTCAAAATTCGCAACAGGATTCGAGATCGGATCTCGCGATAGTTTGAGCGTGGTTAGGTCAACAAAACATTTCTTGAGTTTATATGCTATCCCGAAGAAACTTGTATGTGATCAGGGTGCAGAATATTCCTCAAATCTTTTTTAAGGACTTCTGCAAAAAATACAATATAGAATTACATGTAACCTTATTCCAACAATCGTCGAGCAATGCTTCTGTGGAAAGGTTACATTCTACTCTGACGGAAATATACAGGATAATTTTTGAAGAAAGAAAGCAAAAGAAACTGATGTGCGACTATGACAATATACTGAAAGAAACGTTCATTACATTTAATAACTCAATTCACTCCGCAACAAATTATGCCCTGTTTGAAATATTTACAGGACGAACCCACATGTTCAATACCACTGCAGACTTCGACGATGAGCATGATTACCTAATTAGGCTCAATGAATTTAAACAGCAGGTTTACCCGGATGTAGTAAGTAATTTGTTAAGTAATTATAAGAAAAATTTTTATGAGCAAATAAATAACAAAGAAACTGAGATACTTATGTTACAATATATCAATAGAATAAATTTTAATACGGATATATTGAATACACATTTAACAAACGTAGCCGCAAGTATATTGTTGTCAAAACTAAATAATAACATAAGTCGAAAAAATTTCACCATTAAATAATACTTACCGCTTAAAAATTCCAGCTTATGTTATAACTAATAATATTAATCTTAAGTTTTTAATGAAAATTTCAAAAGTACATAAGCTATATATTTACGAAAATGGTAATGGTGGAGTTAACGATGCAGACGCCTCTAACACCCCGCCTTCTAAACCAGCTAGGGCAGCGAGTTCCGAGAAGTAGCCAATGCACCGACGTACATTGTGCTACATTGTGGAGACTGCCAAATAATCAAATTGACAGCCGGATTCAACGGATGCGATGTTGAAATAGAATACCGCCACGACCAATGGAATGCACCCTCAGCAGTTCTCCACCATGACCATACCACAACATGTAAGGACCTTAGGAACATTGAATCTAAACATCTTTGTAAGCCTCTAGTATATATTGCAAAGTATATTTCAATAAACCAGTTGACATTGAGTCACAACTAATTCAAAACGCGTTTATATATGAATCACAAGTACTATCGAACACGGTAAACCATTTCCTTACAAAGTCTCACCATCTATCATAACTCGGGCAGGTCACAATTGTAAGTAATTAAGTAGACAAATGTTAAGTTGTACGAATATATAAATAAAGATTTCAGCACACTTTTTTATTGGAGTATCAAAACAGCGCATTTTTCTTAATAAACACGCGAAACGATATTTTAAAAAGGAGCTAAAATAAACATGAAAACATGATTATCTAGAATCATTTGAAAAACTTAGCGCTTTAAAGACTAACTGAATCAATTCCTTCCTTACTTCGTCAAAAAAATTGTATTATCCACAGATTCTTTTGGATTTTCTTTCTCAAAAGTGTTTGGGCTACTCCAAGGTTTCCTCAATACGTCATCAACCCTTCAGGTTGCACACTTTAAAAAACAAAATGCAAAGCTACAGATGTGGAAAATTAAATTTCCAGTTCGATTTTGATATTGAATATATTAAGAGTAGGAAAAATTATATTGCTGACACATTGGCCAAAATCAAGCTTGAAGAGCATCATTTCGGTTAAGGTAATTAACACAGTGCAGAAAAAGACAATTGTGATCTTATTTAGTTTATAGAAAAACAAAATAGAACAGTCTTCTTATTTTGTCAACTGAATAACTACAATCTATGTTATCACGATAAAAAAGGCTCTTCTAAATAATTAATGATACTTCTCATATTAAAGTGACTCGTGACTTATCCTATTGAAAAACGTAAATTTGTATGCCGAATTCAAGGAAATTATACTTCAATTTCACGAAAAACTTTTACATCCTGGCTTCCAGAATACGACCAAATTATTTAAAAAGAATCAATCTTAAAGCAAAACATTTCCAAAACATAGAAAGTAAAATGCCTTTTAATGTTTTACTCAAAACTCATTATCGTGATAGTTTCGTTGTAGATATCTACTCATCCGAAGGTAAGCCCTACGGTGCATTGACAATATTTCAAAATTTTGCACCTTCAAATAAAAAGTAAAGAAAATTAGATAACGTTTAGATAGAAACGCACTTTTAAATTTTTAATCGTTTTAGCCCAGATGGATTTTGCAGTTGAGCTGTTAAGCGATGGGTCAAGATAGACTCATATGCATACGAGACTAGTAAAATTTAACAAAAACGGTTAGTTATATATCAATATTTATTTTATCTCCTTCAAAATAATTACCATCGAAGGCGGTTAACACATGCCAACGCTTTTTCCAATTTTCATAACATTTCTGGTAGGTCGATTACGGGATTCAGCTCCCTCTCTTAATGACTTCAATGGTCTGAAAATGTTTACCACGAAGCGACAATTTGAGTTTGGAGAAGAGCAAAAAGTCACATGGTGCCATATCAGACGAATACGGTGCTTAAAGAACGATGTTAACGTTGTTTCTAGTCAAATAATCGCGAACCAAATGTGATAAGTGACTTTTCGTCCCAAAATTCATTTATTTTAAAAGAAATATTCTCGCTCAAACGCATTTAAACGCCAAGATAATATCCAGCATTGACCGATTGAACTTGAAGAGTAAGCGTAACCTTGTTTTTCGATCGGCATTGACGCGATTTTGTGGATTCGGCTCATTTTGCAACGCCATTTTGATAATTGTAAGGCTGTTTCGACGAAGTTTTCGTCGGCTCAATTCTCGTTACCAGTTATGATGTGCTGGATGTCTGTATCACTCAATGTGAGCTGTTCCTTAGCAAAAGTTTACTATTACTCTATTTGAAGAAAATTCAAAACTTTGGAAACAAGACGAGCGGATACACGTATCATGCCCAAAATTTTGTTCGATGTCAGAAGACAAATTTACGTTGAAATAAACAAATTTCAAACAAATTCTTTGCTCTACATTTAATATATTAGTAAAACTCAAGAGCACACTGGAAATTCATTTGTTTATAGTGCCGTAAAAAAAAATACGCGACAAATCGCGCTCAAATTTGACATATAAATTTTGGTCATATTTCATACGCGGACCGTTTTCTTCAAAGTCTCATATTAAAATCAAAGTCTCAATATGACATCTTAAAAAATAAAAATAATAAATTAGTCCCAGCTCCGCAGGTACATTAGTACAATGCTATTCTTACATTTGTTAAACACCACTGGCCACACACGAATAATTCTAATAAACAACATTGATTCCGATACCTCCCCTTTTCAACTAATACAGATAACATCTAAATCTGCACATCATTGCTTAAGAATTCATTTCATAGAAATGGACACAATAAAAAACTTTTTTGGCAACAAAATATCTATTAATTCTGATCCACCTGGATTTAATTTTTAATACAATAAATTACTTTAAGAAATATAAAATAAAATAAAACTAAATAAATAAATAAAATAAAAATAATGGGCATAAGTCTACATGAAGAAAATAGACTGAAAAGAGGATTGATTATTAAAAAAAGGTTCAGCACATAAATTTCTTTTTGGTACACTCAAGGAAAATTTGAACGTTTGAAAATTCAGAAAAACCTAGTAGCAGTTGCACAATTTCAAATCAACTTCATGATGTTATACAAATGATACACGACGGAATACAATCATTTAACATTTTAGAAAATAATCGCAACAGCATTGATACTGTAGTAGAAGACACATTGAGCATGTAGAAGATTTAGAGTTGGGTATGCAACTTTTACTATGTACTCGGACTGTTAAACCCGAAACAAAGAAAATACATTTTTAACTATAATATTTTTACTAATCATATATAAATCGGTACTATTAAAATAATCCCTTATCCAGATCATAACAGTTATCAGTTGGACTATTCAAATACACATTCGTACTTAAAATTGAATAAAATAAAATATTAAATACATATAGAAAATTTCTGAATTTCAAGAATCGAATAAGGCATGTAACAAGGACTTCTAAAGGCCACAATTCCCTGCTGCCACCACAGCATTAGGATTTTTGCCACGGCCTCCTGGATGCCAGGAGGCGAAGGAACGAACAGGGATGCAGACAAAGGAGTACGGCAACCTCTCTGTCGGGTCCATGGTTTGCTAAGGACGTTCGAAGAGTGCCGAATGAGGTATTTCTGTGATGAGAACCCACCTCACACCCACTACATCTTGAAAAGAAGGGTGGAAGGACAGTGGAACTCTTGATTGTTCCGATAGTTATCGAGGGTGACCACCACAACGAAGAAGTTAGGGAAGAAATTAGGTACTAACTACGATTTTTATGGGTCCTAAGCAATTTTACACACCCGTTTCGTGTTCAGACTTTATTTCATTTCATAGTGGCTACCCTACTTCTGCCCTATTCGTCCAAGCATAGAATCAAATCGTATCATTGCTTATGTGAGCCTAATCATAAGCCAACTTTCCCCATGTCCTATCTTACAATCGTGTGCCTTGAAATATGTCGTCCGGTGGGTCTTTTTCCCTTAATTTGTGGGTTGGCTCGTTTACAGCTATTTTACAAAAGCAGTGATTTTGCAGTTTTCAAAGCCCACTAGAATATGTATGAAAATGAATATGAATGTAAATTCGAGACCTTTGTGTGCGCAGTAAGCCTTGATGATATCAATAGCTTGAGAATTTAATTCTAGTCGGTTGAATTCTTCCAGCCGAGCTGCTACGCCTACAAAGGAAGGCATTCCACTCCGAGCAATGAACATTCAAAGACATAATAAGAAAGCGTTAGTTGTCAATTCTGAGACTAGTTCGACATGTGTTGCCTTTGTGGCGAAACACACAAACACTGCAGTATAAGTTAAAAAATGTGCAACTGGACTTGATGACCGAAAAGATTGAAATCCATTGAAAAACAGAAATTCGTGATTGAAGTGTAGTCCATACGTTGAAGCTAATGTTCTGAATAGCATCTGATATGCCGCTCACGGCTTGAGATACTTAACATTTATTCTTGCTATAAGATTTACTTCCGTAAAAGAATCCAATATGGTGCGAAGTAAATGGTATTCGCTGAACTTGTTCCGACTTGAACGATAGCTGTGGGTTTGGCCCGTCTCGTACTACTATTGAAACTTTTGGCTGAGAAGATTGAAGTGATTGTTTAATACCTAGATTCACAAGTCGACGTTCAGTTCCTGCCATAATGTCCCAACTAAGACTATGCAGCAACGTGTGATGAGTGGCACGACAAATTTTGTAACCCGAGTTAGATGAACATTTTTTTTTGCTGTGAGATTTCCTACAGCAATTGAAATAAAGAGAATGTTCCTTAGCCCAATCCTTGGGACTTAAGCTATAATTTTTTCCTGAATTACAATATTCGCATTTGTAGTTGGTTGTTACAAATGCCTTCAAAACTTGCTACGATTTAAGCCTCTGTTTCATATTGTGTGACTCTCTAGCTGCTGGACCCTTAACCGACTTTCGGTATCGCTTCTCAATTGATTTAATGCCTTTGGATAATTTTTCTCAGTATCTTGAAAGGTCTGTACAAAGTCTGTCTTCATAATAAAATTTCTCAATTTGAGTTTAAGCTTAACGATGAATCCGAAAATATTTTTCTAAAAACTCCACATTATTACATAAAGAAATAACTCTGTTTTTATGTTTTCAACATTTCGCTCCATAGTTGTAATTTTATTAATTTTGTGTCATTAACATCCTGAGAAGTAGATTGAGATGAACCAGTACATTCATTCAAATTAGGCCTGATGACTATCAAAGCCCGCTAATGTCACTCAAGGTTAAATATCAATGTACAATTTTACCAATATATTCCTCTGTCTAGTGAACAAAGAACTATAGCAAACTATTACTATATCACAGCTAGATATAGTAAATTCAAAAAGCCAAAACGAAAAAACGAAACGCCGATAATGCACCGTTACTTTATCGTACATGTGTAAGAGTTTATTTAATTTTTATGTATGCGTTACTCACTGTCAACTTGCATACAAACTTTGATATTTATGTGTGCTGATGGATGTAAAAGAAGTTGAAAGAATACCCTGCGGTTTCTGTCTTGCGGAGCCCTGCATACACTCTTGCAATAATTATAATCAGCGAAGGTCTTAACACTACGATTTGTCAAGTGAAGATCTGAAAGCTAATAATGTTTGAAAGATCTGAAAGATAATAATGTCCAGCGAAGTGCTAGACACTAAGATTTGTCTAGTGAAGTTCTGCACGCTGATAATGTCCTGTCCCGGTCGCCAATAAATGTGTGGCTCTTTGTAGCCACTAACAATGTTAATGAGGTATAACTTCATTAGAAAACGTATGTGTGCAAGGAAACGAAAGTGCCAGGTAACAGCGTTAAAAACTGTAAAAAAAATGTCAGATTGTGTTTTGTAACAAATACATTTAAATTACAAACGTTATTGGGTCGCACAAAACATTTGAATAGCCACAATTATATAAGTAAATAGGTAAAATGTGAATAAAAATAACTAGATAATAAGTTAAATGTGTATGATAGAGAAGGTAAGAAAGAGAATTGTAACACTGACTATTGTAGATACAGAATAAGAAATAGCTATAGAAGAATACCATAAATACAGAAATCATAAGGGAATAGAGAAGTATAATTTTCATAAAATGAAGTTTTGTTTCCCTAACAGGAAAGCAAAGATTACACGAACAGTTACCAATTGTAACATATGCCAGAGCCTCATATATGGTAGGAACCTAACCAACAGTCAGTTTCAGATAACGAAACCCAATTTGTCACTGAACGTAATACACACAGATTAGTATACGACTAACAAGAAATCCATAGTGACAAGTACAGATAAATTCTTAATGTAAACCGCAGAGTATTCTATCCTAACTAAGGATAACCTAAGTGATGTTAAAACTATATACTTGTATATGTATAATGAACATTTTATATACAACGCCATTTCAACAATCGTCGAGTAATGCTTTCAAAGACCACACGTGGAAAAGAAAGCGCAAAAGAATACCTGTGAACACCGCGAAATATATATTTTAACAATAACAATACATTTCAAACTGGAACAGATTTGGCAACGTTTGAAGAGTTTTCAGAATGAGCCCATACATTTAACCAAATTGTAAGTATCATCACCATAAATTAATATCTCGAGAGACTAAATAATTTCAAAAAATTAATTTTCCCAAGAGAAGAGGAGAAAATGCAAAGGCAACAACAAATTAAGATAAAAAGATTAAATGCTAATTGGTCAAAACCAGAACCTGCTGACAAAAAGTATAGAAAAGAGCACTTAAAAGTAACAAAAATCATAAATGACATAAATCAAAAATTAAAAAAAAAAAAAAGATTCACCACTCTATATTCAACTTAACAGTTTTCCCATCGCTTACACGCAAAATAAGTCGTGAGAAAAAACAGGAATGAAGATCGGATAGATAAAATGAACCCCGAACAAATTTATATCAGGTTACACACAATTTAAGAAAATACTTTTACTTGGCTAAAAGTAGTCTTCTACGAGTATTTGAAATCTTATAATATTAAATTGGTATTGTTTGCTTAAGATTCTTTTATACTCGGTGCATTCGTTTAGTCGTCTGCTTTTTTTTTTTGGCAAGCAGGCTATGACTTTGTTAAATGCAAAATAATTATAATAATAATACTTCATTATTAACCAAATGTTCTTTGCCGGCATCCGATGACTACTCAGCTGATCAACTTCAAAACAAAAATATTTTTGACTTAGTTTAGTGTCACAATTGTGCTTCAAAATACAGTTCCCTGTACAAAGTATTTTACGATTTTAACTATGTTTGATTTTATCTACAATATGTTATATAAATCTGGTACATGTTACATATTAAATGCTTCGTAAGCTCTGATTTTTCGTAATTTGCACAGGATCGGATCATTTTGAAGTTATCACTGAACCTGGTACCTTGGGGCACCTTTTCTAGAGTTGTCAACCTGGCTTGGGTACATCGCCATTGCTTGTTATTAAATATATATTTATTATAGGAAAGCTGTTGCACGTTTCAACCATTACAATACTGTTTTCGAATTTTACCAGGATCCTTAAACCACGTGCTTTAATTATCTGCAGCATTTCTCTAAAATTAGCAACTTTTTAATTTGTACATACAAATATGCGCAGCAAGAGCTTTGCCTTGTACGTTTGGTTCACGGAAAAGTTAATTCAAATAATGTCAGCCCTTTTTGTAAAGAATGTCTTCCAGCTGGTTCCTACAACTCTCTTGTGCAAAGCGCTAAATAAATGTGAGAAATTATCGTTTTTTAAAATTAACATTAGAAATATGGCTTGCTTCTGTTTTGTGCATAGGTCTGTGCGAACCTGGCACAAACAAAGCAACGTACATTCAATTCGTATGATTTGTTCGTGTATAGCATTGTTCTTTGTCAATTACATAAAGACTTACATACCATAGAAGAAAAAGTGTAACAAGCAGCGCAAGTCTATTATGTTATATGTTGGCTGCTTTCTCGGCCGGTAAAATTGTATAAAAATTGAAGTCCTGGTCCACTCAACTGACCAATGTCACGTTCGAATTCCAAAATGAAAGCTTAACTCTGCTCTGTGGTTTGCTTGTTTTTATTGCGACTGTTCGTGTGCAACTGAGCTAACCAATTTTTTCTTTGACGCTCTTTGAGTAAGTAACTAGAGGTACTAGAGGTAGAGGTTTCAATAGGCAGATGAGCTAGAGTGACAGCCGTGACATCATTTGGGCCTTGATCTATTTTTAGAGCGAAATAGATAAGCAACAATGTTAATTATTCGCCGATATAATGATGCATTTTCGATTATTCCTGTTTATAACCGAGTGTGGGGTGCCATCTACGTTGCTGCAAGCGAACGTAGCTTTCCGCGTACGTCTACTGGCGGCGGTAGTGGTTCTTTTAGTACTGGCCATTCTTCACTGGGTAGCTTTAAGAAGTCCGGGCCCTTCATCCACATGTTTGTTAATAGCTCGGACGCGTGACATCCACAGGAAACAATGTCTGCTGGATTTTAGCTGAAGGAACATGTCTACAAATGATATTTGAATGCTCCTGAAGCTAAGCTACTCGATTGGCAACAAAGCATTGCAACTTTGAGGAATGCATTTTTCGCCAGAGCTTTTAACCGGGTCTATGAATCCTAGCAGATCAAATATCCACGAACCGGTTGCCATGCCACACCCAACGTTTTGGTGACATCTTGATCCTCAAGAGTGATGAACAATACGTGTTCTGATGTTGGTGCAATGTCTTTGGAGTTGCTGCTGAATTTGGTCAGTTGCAGTCCAGCCTTAGCAAGGATCTTCACAGTTTCATCCTTCTTCTGTTGTAGATGAGGAATGTCATATGCACCCGTCGTACCCTATGGGGTACTCCACCTCGAACAGCTCAGCGATGTGATGTACGCTTCTTATTGCAAAAACGGAGCAGCCCACATTCCATATGTCACTGTGTTGAGTTCGTATGCTTCTAATACATGCGAAGTGTCGATTTGCCACTGATCGTCTGTCATCTTTATTTACCTTAAATGTCCGATACATTTTTGCGATGTCTTCAGTGAGTGCGTGTTTATGCAATCTGAATGATAAGAACGTGGTTATCAGATCCTCTTGGATGATTGCTCCTACTCTGAGCAAATCATTAAGAGATTAACCAAAGTGTGACTTGGCCGAAGCGACAAATACGACACGAAGCTATGTCGTCAAACTTTGCGGACGCTTTTTTAAAAACACAATGGTGTGAAATGTAATAGTGTGGGCTCTCTCGATTTGCTTCATGTACCAGCGACACATGTCCAAGAGCAATGTACTCGTTCATGAACTCGACATATGATATTTTTAATTGGTCATCTCGATATAATGTGCGCTCCTGTGACTTGGAACGCCTGAGTGCACTATTGTATGATTCTCCCAGTGCGTTAGGTGATTCCTTGAATGACAACCTAACTTCTATACTTCCTGTGTGCTTTGTAAAAGTGATCTTCACATAGTTGTTCTTCTGTTGTGACCTTTCATGTTATCAGTTTGCACTCTTCAACTTCCCAGAATCTTTCCACCAAGGAGTTGAGAGAAGGTTCGACGATCGTTAGATAGCATCTTTGAATATGTGTATTGGTGTTGGTGCCCATGTTGCCCCCAACAATCCAACCATATGCGGTGTTAATTATGTATGGCATGCCTTCTCCTAGCTGGATCTTTCTTTCTCTGATCGCATCAAAAAATCCATCCACCCCGATCAGCAACTAAATCTTGTTTGACTCATAAAAATGTGGGTCCGCTAACTTGATTCCTGATATCAGATTCCAGTCTGATGCTTTGAATGTTTACTGAGACTGCTTCGCCGAAATGTTCTCCACCATGGGAAATGTTGATGATCATGTTAATTCAGAACACCTGGACTTCAATGTGGCAAATGTCGTGAATGACACTTTCTGCCTTGATTCAAATATGCCACGGACTTCTTGGTTGGCACAATGCTTTTCGAGTTGAAGTCGCTTTGCGGTTTCCTCATTTATAAAACTGACCTCAGAGCACAAATCCAGTAAAGCACGAACTACGTGATGTTGACCTCGATTGTCCTGGATCTGAACCAAAGCGCTTGGAGGTACAGATATGTTCGAAACGTGAGCCAAGAATTATGTGTTTACCTTTCATCTTGATTTTGACTGGTAATTCTTTATTCGGTGCGCCTTACGAAGACAATTGAAACATGCGAAGGCGTTTTTAATTATGCTAACGCGCTGTTGCAATGGTAACTCGGTAAGCGCCTTGCAACTTCTAGTATAGTGTGCTGATGACTTGCAACACAAACACTCCTCGGCGATGTTGATAAAAGTGTTAGCACTTAATCCTTTTATCCTTTGTGGCAAGTGACGCTGCTTTAATTGACCATCTCGTTGACCCTCTAAGAATTGACAGTCGTCTGTAAAGAATCTTGTAAAACTCGTCCCACGTTGAAAGCTTCACCAGGTTCTGTTTTTCGTCAAATTTGGTTTTTGATTCCGCAGTCGACTTTACTGAGCACAACGTATATCATGATGTTGTTTATGATGTCCTCAGCAGATCCTGACGAGAGAAGAGAGCATCTGAATGCAAGTGCACTATCGATGAGAATTTGTAATGTAGCAGCTTCCGGACGTTTCATTACTGGGAACGCAAAAAGACTGGATATACAATCATGAAAAATCAGCACATCGTCATCATAACGAACTTCAAGCCCTATACCGCCTTTTCGTAGTTCTCGTCGGTAATTTGGAATGACTGCACCACTTTTAGCGCTAGCCCTGACAAACACTCCAGTAAGTAATTGAATTTGTCAATTGTAGGTATTTGACATTGTGAATTAGGTTTTTCAACGATATTAAACCTTTTAAGGTCTGCATATTTCCCATCGAAACTGGGCAGCACTGAAGAAACTCGCATCCGCTCCTAAGTGGGTATGTATATTGCGTTTAGATTGCAGAAGTGACAGAATTTTTACCTTTGCTGCGATAAACATCTCTTCTTGATTGGCACGTTCACTATCAATACTGTATGAATGTTCGACATTTGTTTGTATTTGGCTCAGTTGACGATAGTGTGATTCTAGAATTTGAAGTCAGCAGCTTAGCACATCGGCATCTTCAGCATATCCTACTTGTTCCACCTTAGCATGTAAATTGGAAACACTGTGCGTTGACATCTCAAATTCACTAATTTTGACGCAGCTTAAATAACTATGTTTATTTTATTCTACTCTATATATTTTTTTTAATTTATCCCATAGGTAGCATCTCCGATCACATAAATTATATATTATATATATTATTGTTTATATGATAGCTTAGTCGATAGAACTATATCCATTTTTGTGTTAGTGAATGAGTCAATTCTAGAGACTGGAAACAAATTTGGCTTGTAGGTTTTTGTATAACGTTCGCAAATGAAGTTTGTTTAAAATGTTGAAATTTCCTCCACAAAACCACATAGGTCGAAGACCTCATCAATGTGTAAACTCCAGGAGAAAAATTATGTTTAATCAGTGTTTTTTTTTTGTTTCACTGCATAACTTTAGTTTTGCTATATGTCGAATGGACCAGGACCTGTCTGTGATATTGCAACTTGCTGTCAGTGATAGGCTGTGTAGGCTTCTAATTGGCGCGTTCTTTTAAATATAGGGTTTTCCATCTGGCACGAGTAGATTTGTGTGATTACGTGAATGAAAGAGGTTATTTTGAAAATATTATGGAAAATTTTTATTTTAATTGGAAGGTAAATTGATGACATTATGTATCGAATATAACATCGTTCAAATGACTGCCACGGTTTTGTTGGTGGGTTTCTACGAGATCCTACTTTTGATGGCCCTGACTAAATTTGATCGATGATATGGTTTATATTGATTTTGAGGGCATCGGTCGTTTGAGGCATAGACTTCCGGCTTAAGAAAATCTCACACAGTTTGATTATATTATGGCGTGACTCGCCTGCAAAAAATTTGGATACACGAGTTTAAGACGAAGAAAATGTTCAGCTTTTTTATATTTATCATTAACTTTGCCTATAAGGAGAAAATGTGCTTTTTGGATTATAATTTTATTTTTATTTTTTTTAATGAGTTTGTATTCTTTTGGTTGACCGATAAGACTTTTTAAAATATATAGATCTAATATTATACATTGTAATTTTGCGAGTATAGATGTAAGCCAGGTTGGCTTAGAGGAATTAAGTTTCCGAAAATAGTTAGGAATGTAGATATCTCATAAAGAGTTTAATATTTCGTAGAAGGAGCTTAAAGCAATATCAATGTGAATTCCGTTGTCAAGCAAGGACCAAACAGTATTTTTATATTGGCATAATTAGGATCTTCAGGCAAAGATAAAAAACTAGACCTGGAGATAGAAGCGATGAAGCAATCGTTTATAAAAACAAGGTCAAAGATTCTACAATATTTAGATTGTAAGGAATTGAATTTAGTTGATATACGAGGGTTAAGGCGGTGTTACATTGCAATGTCTTCTGTGACGAGAAGGTGGATATCGTACAGGTTTCTTGTTGGAGTTAAATTGTTTAATACTACGATGGTAGGTGGTCCACTGTGTCATTTCCTTCTTCTTGAATATATCCGTAATGTTGCGCCACTGGTCATCCCTGACAGCAGAGATAACTTCTGGGTATGGAGATTGTCTGGCAAGCTTAATCGCTGCATCTGGAAGCTCGCTACCTTCTATGCCCATATGACTTAGGCCTAAAGAATTTTAATTTAGGTAACGTGTTTGATGCACATATGCCGAATTTCGAAAATCAGGCTTTTATGCTTGTAGGTGTTTTTAACAACATTAAAGGCAGAAAGACTGTCGCTACATATAAAAAATGTTCCCTTGGGCTCGAGGCCAAATTTAATTGCTTTTAGAGCAACTATCGCTCTTGGCGGAATATCTTGAAAAATATGCAGAGAACGAGCCTAATGAGATAACAGTTCCCGAATGGCTCACAACAACGAAGCAAGTAGAGTCAATTGATTTCAATCCGTCACAGTAGAGCCAAGTCCAGTCTAGGTAGTTTCCCATTTCGGCAGCTAGCATTTGATAAAATAAAATTTTGGGCATATCGCATTTTTTGTATATGTGGTGAGACGTGTTCAAAGTTTAGTCCTGTAGTCGCCAAACAAGAGTTTTTGTTCCATCTATATGGCATATCCAGTTGATGTTTTTAAAAATACTGTAACATCTGCGGATAGTTGATATGACTTTAAAGCATATGCGCTGATCTTAATATCGGAGTAGAACGCTTTCACCACAGTAGATAGAGGTCACGTGCTACGATTTTTTTAATTTGGTTTCATTGGGTAATTGGCATCAATGTGCTTCAGGATGTACACTGCTTGGTTTGCGACAAACGTTTTTGATCTGTTGACATCTCCCTTAATAGCACAATAGGTGCGACCGTCCAATAGTGCTCGCGTCTATCCACCAGTTGGCAACGAGAAGCCTTTTGGTCAGCTTAGTTGCCAACACCACGCCACATAGCTCTGGTAAAGTTTAATCGGTGAAGGTTTTGCTTTTGTTACAACCAATGAAGTGAAAAAATATGAGTCGGGCTGTTGTTTGGCGAAAATTTTAATGTCCGAGGAATTCTGATCTGATCAATATTTTTCAGATTTTCACAAAATCCCTCCCACTTTTCTGCAATAGAGCCGTCGCAGCCTATTGGCCGCTAAATCCGTTTCCTAGGCTGTGTTCATAATTGTTGCTGAAGTCATAATAGGAGCTATGACTCCCAAGAGATCAAATAGGCTCGCAAGACCCGACAGAATTTTTCTTTTTGTTAAGCCTTTTGGAACGTTGGCTTGCATTTTGTAAGTGAAGCAGTCCTTTTTTGGTAGCCAATGCATGCCTAGAGTTTTGATCGTATCCGACAGGTCTAACCTTAACCATCAATGTGCAATACGATTCTCCAGCGATATTGCTGATAACAGCATTAGATTATTGCTAGACCATTATCGCAACGCCATGCCAGCGCAGTTGTTAAACTTCCTTGATTGCTATGTATGGATCAGAAGCCGTACCAATAGTCCCCGTAGTAAAGCACTATACCTTGATGATCGATTCGTATGAAGCGATAATATTGAGGATCAGCTAAAGCAAACCTTGGATATGCTCTCACATTTGCGGTGAAAACGATTGACTCGACGTAACACTTAAACCATCCTGAGATGATTCAGTGGAGTGTCATCAGTAGGAGTTGTCAAATCACTTGCATCTTAACCTATTTTATGTATGTTTACTTGAAATAAACAAAATGCAAGCACTTGTAACGTTCCTTTTTCCATAGAAAAAGAGAGTTGCCATAGTTAATAGTTTCAGTTTTACCACTGACTTTTTCACAATGTGCTGAGATATTCATGTTTCGCACACATCTATCTATCAGATGTTTCAATGCCGCTGATTGATTGCTAATGACGTTCAAAACTGCACAGAAAATAAGTAATAAATTGCATTTGTAGTCTTCTTCGCCACGCTACAGTTAGGTTTTTAAAATATAGCCATTTAGAACAAATGTTTTAGTTAGTTCTTAAACACACCGTATAGCCGTTAGCGTTGATGGGATTTATTATTATTATTAACCGCGTTGGGTGCATATTATGCGGGGAGATAAACATCTGCCAGTTTATTCAATATTTATTCTGCTCGTTATATGGAATTAGCTGTTGTGCAGAGCTCTACGTTACCGCGGCGGATATTCCACGTACACTCTACATGATCAGCATGATCAGCGTCAGGAGTTAGTCCCCGTGTCCAAATTGGAACACACACGGTTCAACACATTTATCAAGCCAAGCCTTGGCTTCAACAGTAACTTAAACTCATATGAATTTAATGCCATCTATGTGCCTGCC
Source organism: Hirtodrosophila trivittata (assembly GCA_035045065.1). NCBI lineage: Eukaryota > Metazoa > Arthropoda > Insecta > Diptera > Drosophilidae > Hirtodrosophila > Hirtodrosophila trivittata. The sequence continues at coordinate 154,925 of JAWNNK010001015.1, forward strand.
CACTTGTAATAATTTTTTATTTTGTAATACGTGCTATATGGATTCATGAAGCTATTTTTAGTATCTGACTATTTTATATTTACGATAATCTGAAATAAGTTGGGATACGTGAAAATAGAATATATACATATTTCGTTTGTACGTATTTAATTAAAGCCATAATGATGATTTTATATTCATTATGTTTCTTTGATCAATATTTTTTAGATGTACATCTTTTAACCTTTTTGCTCATTTATTTGATTTAGTCCTTCATTTAATAATAATATCACTTTAATTTCCATTTCTTAGAAATATATAAGGCGCAATAACGCATACTCTATTGTAGCTTTGTTTCCTACGCGCAACAAACTGTTAATTGTAACTTAAGTTGAAGTTGCCTTCGCGCAACAGAATTATTGCTTATGTACGCATATTCGTTTTTAGTTTAGGTCTCACCTTGTCTGTATCGAGTGAACAACGAATGTTCACTGGTGTCCACATGAAGCGGTAATAAACAAATATTATATTTTAAACACCATATTTAGATTTACATTTTGTTTAAAGCTAGCTTTATATGATTAGTTTATCAGTGTGTAGACAGAGTCTTTTTAGCTGTGAAATATATTTATATGCAATTTTACATTTACAAATTGGGGGTATATTATTATATATTTAAGGAAAGGTCCTTCATTTTTTGCTTGTAATGCTTTAGTTTATATGTTTTGTGCTAATGTTTTTAATTGATGATCAAGCTTTATGTAATTTGATCGTTTCCGTCCAGTATCCCACATACACATTAATAAGATATGCCTATAAAAATTATTAATCCTCTCTTGTTTCTTTTTGTTATGTTTAAGCTACTCATTGTCATTCAAAATTTTTAAAGTTGACAAAAAAAAAACAAAATTTTTAAACTTTTAAGTGTTTGAGTTGGTTCTGTTGCAAATAAAAGGTAGCCTTGATCATGGCTTGTATCTTTTGCGAATGTGTCGGCTGTCCAAGTATATTAAATATAGTCAACAATATCATCAATGGTGTGATATCCTATGATGAGTGTCAATTTCAAATTCTCTCCAAATTTTATTAAGTTAGTTGAATGTTTATTTGCTTGAGGGTCTGTTTATTTCTTGGCTTAGTATGAAAATATCATCGCTGATGATTGAGCTGTCGTCGTGTGACTTTTCCGCTGATTGTATGTGTAAAAAACGGTTTCCAACTGATAAACTGAAGTTTGAGATTTGACTAACTTTGATTAAGTTTATACTACTAAATAGTATGTCGTTTTCGTGTATTATTAATGTAAAGTTCCATCATCATTTGTAACGATAGCACCTCCTCGATGGTCTTCTTAGCATTCATTAGTTGGAATTATGGGGGCGTTGGCATAGGTTCTGGTACTAATCGAATAGATGTCTCCATTCACGTTGACTGTCGAATTTTCAATTTGTATTACGAACGTTCCCATCATCTCCTTAGTTTCTCCATCGATTTCTACCCGTCCTCGGTAGTCGTTGAGCAGGATGGTTCCAGGCAGTATCTCTTCATGGTTTGGAACGTGTTAGTTATTTACCCACTTGCAATCAGAGGGTTTCTTCTACAACAGGGCAGTTACACAATTGTCATTACTTAAATCTAACAAATTTTGTTTTTTACATATGATCTAACTACTATGAGCTTCACAATCGCTCCTTAATGCAAAATATTATTCAATTATAGTATTTAACTTTTTTATCGGTTTTATTATCATTGAATTACAAATTATTTTTTCGATTTTAGGTATACTAATTATGTAGATTATGTTCTTATCATCGGTGGCCACTTTAATCTGGGCAAATTCTAATAACTCTTCTACATTGACCAAAAAATACTTCATTTTCGTTCAGCATATTCTCCACTTTTTCAACCTCTTGTCCTGAAAGGTTCATAGAGTTGATTGTGCTTGCCTTACGATGTTAGTAAAATCGTCTCTAAATATTTGAAGTTTGTATCTCAGAATTCTCAATGATTCATCATTTAGATTTTAATTTTCTTTTGTTATCTTTATAATTTTATTTGCAATGCTAGTTAGCTCATTTATCCTATTGTTGAGCTTCCTATTTATTATAACTTGTTTGTTACTGTTTTCTAATTGTTCGTTTATCTTGTCTATTACTATCTGTTGGTCGTCGTGGTCGGGAGTACCCGCTAACCACTTAACTGAAGGAAAATGTATCTGCTGAGGATCTGTATTTTATTTTCCATGGGGCTCCTATATGCTCTGGAATGCTCTTTAGTCATAATGTCGTTCTGTTCTCTCTCTGACGCAATGACCCCAAACCTGAAGTTGTGTATATCTCACTTTGTATATACTGAAGTGTAAAGGGAATATGTTCTGTACTCTTCCGAGTATTCTTTCCGATCTAAAAAGTCTGTTTACTAGTTTTGGGTCTAATCGGTTGTTTAATATCTTTACTAGGTCTTGTTCGAAAAAGTCTTTCTGTTTAATTACGTGTCTATGGTAAGTGGGGAAGGGGAGTGTAAATTCGTAAGTTTCTTCGTCCGAGAGTAATAGAATAATTTGGTTTTTAAATAGATTAATTGGAAATCTCATAAAAGATATTAAGTTGTGTGCTGAACTTTCGTCGCTATGATCTGTTGCCGTTGTGTTGTTAATATGTGTATAATAATATACTTGAGTCAATGTTTAGCTTCGAACTCGTATAAAAATACACACTTGAGTCGACGTTTAGTTTCGAACTGGTTTGCTCGGCTGAGCGATCCTTTATTTATTGTAAAATTCTTACTCTAACAACTCTCGTTCTATCGTCGACCCAATCTTTTAGTTGGTTGATGAGCAGGAAAAACTTTATTGACTCCCGGTATACCATATACTGCGTATTAATTGTGTTGATTATGCTATCCATTCGTGTGGTAATTTCCTTGAAGCCTTCGTTGATCTTCTGAGTTGTTGATTTAATTAAGTTTTCTGTTGCGTTTATTACGGAAGTCTGGTTTTCTACATAATTTTTTAAGCTCTCTTGATTCTCTCGCAGGGTCTTCATGTTGACTATTCCATATATTTGTGATGACATATCAAACCATCCGCCGGGGTACATGTAGAAAGTTTCACAAAACCTTTTCTTTCTCTGATGCGAGGGTTCCATTATAAGCTTGTCGTTGTCATTTATTGAATCTAACTGATGTTTGATTCTTGCTACAGCCGCCACGCATTGTTGTTCAAACTCCATTAGCTTGGGACATATTTTTTCTGTTTTTTCCAAAATTACGGGTGCTTGCTTTAATACGTCAAAGTAGGCTTGTAAGTAAAAGTAAATCAAAAAGTCCCAGCTCGATGATACGACTTCCACTTTCCCAATTTTTTCCAGAAATATCGTTGAATCTTTCTCCAGCTCAAATATGCGTCATTAACAGGCTAAGAACAGTTGCTGTAGCCTTGTTGCTCCGCGAGTTTCTTCGTACAATTTTCTCTTCTTCGTCTTGTGTAGGCAACGGACAAATTTTATTTAGAGAGCGTTTGTGACAACTCTGACCTTGTTGTCTTGACCTTTAGCAGTTTTTACTATTCGTCCCATTGGCCATTTTCCAGGATGTGTATTTTCCTGTTTTAATAACACCACCTGACCTTCTTTAAGGTTTTGTTTTTCGATCCGCCAATTTGATCTTTTTTGCAGCGATACCAGGTAGTCCTCTTTCCATTTTTCCAAAATTCTTCTGTCATCCGCTGCATATATCTCCATCTATCAAGAGATCCTATTTTCTCCTGCACATCTGTATGTTCAGGTGCACTAATTAGTGGTCTTCCCACTAGAAAATGTCCCGCTGTAAGCACATCGTCTGTCTCGTTACCATTTTCTAATGCGATCAGAGGACGTGAGTTCAGCACTGCCTCTATGCAAAATAACAGCGTCGAGAACTCTAAAGTGCCAGGTAATGCCATCCCGCTCTAAAACCGGTGCTAGTTTCGTATTGTTCATAATTGCAGCTTTCAATTTTATATCCAATTTTCTCGCTGCTCCAACTTTTTCCATGACAGCTCTTATTTTCTGCTGAATTTCGATGCAGTCTTCAATTGTATTTGCACTGGTCATCAAGTCGTCCATATAAAAATCTTGTTTGATGACTTTAGCCAATGTTTCATCACGTTGGCAGTAAGTGTCCGCCAGTTTCTGCAATGAGCGCACAGCTAGAAACGGTGCAGCAGATGATCAATATGTCACGGTTGTTAGCTTGTATTCTTGTAGTGGCTCCCTTACGTTTTCTCTCCATACGATATACTGATACTCCTGATCAGCTGGTGTTATTTTAATTTGGCGGTAAATTTTTGCGACATCTGCTGTTATTACATATTGCCACATTCTCCAACATGTTAAAATGTCAAATATGTTATTTTGAATTTTGGGTCCTATTGCCATTGCATCGTTCAGGATACACCCATTAGTAGTTTTTGCTGAGGCGTCTATAACCACTCTTAGTTTTGTAGTTAGGCTGTCTGGCCTAATAATTTCTTGGTGCGGCAGGTAGTATTTTCCTTGACCCGTTGTGTTTACTGCTACCATGTGACCGAGCTGTAGGTACTCCCTCATGAAATCCTTGTATTGGTTGAATAAACTTTTGTTATTCTTAAATTTCTTTTCCATTTGTATCAGCCTTGCTACTGCTTGCTTACGCGAGTCTCCCAATTCAAATTCGCTACGGAAGGGAATTGCCACTATAAGTCTTCCATCTGAATCAATTGTTGTTGTTTCCTGGTAATATTGTCATCAGATTTTCGCAGATTTTCTTCCACTTCCTCGGGTTTTTCTTCCTCCAGTTCCCAGAAGCGCTCCAGGTCATCAAGGTTGACAGTTGTATTCGCTCACAAAATCGTCTTTTGGGGGGCCCAGGCAATATTTCCAGAAATTATCCATCCAAGTCTTGTCATTTGTCCCAGCGCTCTATTGATGCTTTTGACCTGACCCATAATAATAAAGGGAAACAGGTCTGCACCAATTATCAGATCAATTCTTCTGGCCTTGTTGAAGTTTGGATCGGCTAAGGAACAATTTTTCCAATCTTTATTGATGTCAATATCAATATTTTTGTTAGGAAGAGTTATTTGTAGTTTAGGCAATACCAGAGCCACAGTTCTTGTGTTGAATTTACTTGGAGATCTTGGCCTGATTTCAAGCTTAACGCTGTGTTTCGATAGTTCAATGCCATGTGAGGATATTCCTTGAATTTCCACTGACTCCTTAGATCTTTGCAGCCCTAAAAGTTGCGCTGCTTCCTCGGAGATTATTGTGCGTTGCGATCCTCCATCCATTAGAGCACGTAGTTGCTCGAAGGTACCGCTTGCATTTCTAAAGTTGATCACTGCTGTAGCTAATAGTGTTTCATGCTCAGTATTTTGCTTGAGACAATTTCCACTTTCCCTTTTGGTGTCCTCGTGTAACAAAGTGTTATGGTTTTTGTTACATTTTTGGCATTTCCACTCATTTTTGCATTCTATTATGTTATGAGTGCCACAACAACGAAAACATAAATGATGCTTTTTAACAAACTCCTTACGTTTGCTCACCGAAGCTGCCTTAAATTTTTGTCATCTATCTGTATCATGTCCGTTTATTGAACAAAAACGGCATGGTCTTTGCTGATGTTTTTTTTTGATCCTTTAACAACACTTTTTTGAACAGAATCTACTGCATTGTGTAGCTGGTTTAAGAAATCCCATACATCATTAAGTGATTGAATTTCTCGGCTTTTTGTTTTCACATGTTGCTCGTACTGCTGAAGAGCCTCCGTTGAAAACCGCCGAAGTAGAATTTGGGCAAAAATGACATCAGCTTGCTCGCCAATCTTTGCTTTTTCCTTTATAATATAGATACACTCAGTGGCTGTATCCAGAAAGTTGCGAATCCTCTCTTCCGAGTCGCGTTTCAGAGTTTCCAACTCCAGTAATATGTTAAGCCGGTCGGCGAAAATTTTACGATTATTTTCATATCGCTTACATATAAGTTCCCACACCGCCTTATAATTTGCAGCTGAGCCGATCAGTAGGTGACTGACCATTGTGTTTGCATCTCCTTTGAGACATGACCTTAGGTAGTTCAGCTTTATTGCGTCGCTGATATCTACTCTTTCGTGAATAATCTCCGTACATATTCCGTAGAAGTTTGGCCATTCCTTGGAGTTGCCATCAAACTGTGGTAGATCCACCTTTTGGGCATCTTGCTTTTGATATTCATTACGCAGACGGACTGCTTGCCTGTCAACTCTTTCGACCATGCTGTCAATTGGGCTTACGCTGCTTTTGGTTCTCCGTTCAGAATCATTCTTTTCCGTCTGCTCAACATGTTTTTTGGAAGGCCCGGCATGTTCCTCAGCAGCATATTCACCCACATGATCATCTGACTTTACTTGAGATATCGTCATTTTGTATGCCGCCCAGTGCGCCATTGTCGTATCGAATTTTACCATTGAATTTTACCATTGAAATATTCGTGATCAATAATCCCGATTTTTATCAGAGCTGAGTTGATGGTTTTGAACTCCGCTATTACGTTTTCAATCAAGTGCAGGCTTGCACCTTGATTGATCAGCTTGTGAAATTCATCCCTGAGAGACACCTGCTTCTTTTATAGCTTTTTTTTCTTTTTTATTGGCACTTAATATTCACCGTTCTGTTGTAAGCCACAGAACACGCTTGACTTGCTTTAAATTGCAGTTTTTACACACTTGAGTCGACGTTTAGTTTCGAACTGGTTTGCTCGGCTGGGCGATCCTTTATTTATTGTAAAATTCTTACTCTAACAATATCCTTATCTCTAATGCAGTCGTTAGTAAGACGACAGCGTGTTTATTATTTATTACGATCGCTTGTAAGACGATCGCTTATTCACATCTGGAACTCATTTATGCCCAATCCTTTATCCTGACATAAGCGGTTATAATAAGTGCTTGCAGCTGTTGTAAGATATTGAGCTGCGCGCAGACGTGCAGCGTATCATGTTCATACTTGAACAATTTGTGTGTCTACGGGGCTTCTAGAGAGTGCATCGGCTTCTACATTCGATACTCCTGGTTTATACCTTAGCTCATGATTATATTCTTCCAAACGACTCTTCCACCTCTTCAGCTTGCCATTGTGATTATTGGTACTTAAAGCGAAATTCTGAGGCTTTTGATCTGTGTAAATTGTTACTTTTGCAGTACGTTACCAAACTATTGCATTTCTTTCTCATTTTCTGCGTAGTTTTCCTCCGTTTTGTTGAGCGTGGTTGAAATGTCTTCTAAAGTTTTTTGAAAGATTGCAAGGTGTTCTTTAAACCGAACGGTAATCTAGTGAATTCAAATTTGCCACCGTTGATGGCGAAGGCTGTCTTTTCGATATCCGTTTCTTTGAGAATTATTTGATGGAAACCGCTTTGTAAGTCTAAAACTGAGAAGAATTTATTTTTTCCCAACTGTGCTATAATTTCTCCAATCACTGGGATTGGAAATTTTTATGTCATTTAACTTTCTATAGTCAACTAATACTCTATATTTTTTCATTCCTGATGTGTCAGTTTTCTTAGTCAATGGCCTTATCATTTTGAATCCCGAATCCTCTTGAACACCTATTTGGTTCAATATCAGAGAGACCCGGTGATAGACTGCTTGATAGAAGCCGCTCACTGTAATGCGACCTTGAACTATTGAGAACAATTGGTACTCTTAAGTTTTCAGGTCTCGCTTGTCTGCATAATGTGAGGTGAGACACTTGGAAATCGCTTTCCAATTCATTTGCGTATTATAATACTCAAGAACTACGTTCGCTTCTATTTATTTTTTGTCTATTAGCTGAAGGCCGTCCTATCACCAGAAAATTCCCTTATGAGGCGTATAAACTCCGGTATCTTTTCGTTCGTTATTTGTGGGTCATGTCTAGCAACCGGTCAAAAAAGGTACCTTATTGCAGATTGCATAATTAAATTTCCACCTTTTAACGTTTCTTTGATCATGTTTACTATCAAGTTCTTTAACTCAGAACTCGCTATAGGGGTACTGGTAACTGGGCGACTACCTGGTCGAGCAAACGGACGACTGGGATTGTCTGCTCCCAAATTGAGAGCATCCACTGCATCGGAGAAATCTGCTCGCATGATGACTACTGTTTCAAGCTAAATGAACAATTTTACAGAATTAATTTTTTCTTGTATTAACAAGTGTTTAACACAATTGGCAAATGATTTCAGAATCTTAAAATTATGATGTAAATTTTTTTGCACTTAACCGTAAAATGTCCCCTTGGCTAAGTCACGTTTATCCTGTACGGAAATACAGTTGACTAAGGCACCTCCGGGATCGTCCTTCGCGGCGCTTTGCGAACGTATACGACAGAGCCGTCGGCGGTGTTCTGGCCAGTGCGCTAGATAATCGAGGAATAACGAAGTTTCTTTTCTGTGAAGAACCACAAATATTTTTCTCACTTATGTTTGTCCCTCGCACTGTTCTTGCGTTTGATTGTGTTTTATTTTAATTTTTTATTTTTATTAAAATGTTTGTGTACTCCTTTTTGCATTTACTTCCACTAAGTCTGCTTAGGCACTTCATGGTGGGGCGTATTTAAGGATGTAAGTGTTGTCCTTTCATTTTCACTTCCACTGTGGCTACTAAGGCATTTCTTGGTGGGAGTCACTATTAGACGTCAGTGTTTTATCTTGTCCTTTTATTTCCACTTTCACTTGCGACATTAAGTCGCGTTTTGGTGCAGGAGATTGAGTTCACTTTTTTTCGCCGTTGTTCACGTTTATTCACTATTCGAATGTTTCTTTTCCTTAGGTGCTGCTCTTAGAAGCACCTTTTCTTAAGGACATTTGCACTGATAGTTTAAATTTTACACTTTATCGTCCTTCGAAATATTCCGCACGCACTGGTCCCTGCTCGGGTGCCAATTAGCATTATCGGTACACTTTTTAAGTAAAAAAAGGAAGTTTTATTTCCAAATGGTTTCTTACAAATGAATTTGCAATATTTATTCTTAGTGTGCTACTTCAATCTTTTATAATATTATAAAATCACGTTTTGACCAATGCGTTCCAGATGAGCTTCCCAGGAGAACTAATAGACCTCCTTGGTTCTCTAAAGAATTAGCAATGCTTAAAAATGTGAAGTCTAGATATTATAAAATATTTAAGAGTTCGAATAATCCTTCAAATTTTTCTCGTTAAATTTTGTTCTTTGTAATTCGCGTTGTTACAATAATTACCTAATTCGTTGTCGTTTGCAATTTGCTCAGAATCCTAGGCAGTTCTACAACTTTCCGACATCTAACTGCATTTTTAGTCCTGTGATCCTGGAAAGTTCGTTACTTAACGAACTTAACTTAATCAAGCCAAGTTATTAACCAGGCCAAGATGGAGTACCAGGATGTGTACTTAGGTACTGTGCTGATTGTCTATGTAATC
>JAWNNK010001019.1:0-55241 GCA_035045065.1 Hirtodrosophila trivittata
ACGGAACTGTTAGAGAGCAAGAATACTGACAGTAAGAACAACTAACAAGCGCGAGAATGCACTGACGCTAAACAGAAAAACAAAAACGTACTGGCGGGAAAAATATTATTATTAACAGAGTTAATATATATTGAAATTATATCACTAATAAGCAGACGATGTACCACATTTTTTTAATTTTAAATTGAACAAATTGATTATGTAAACACAAATAAACAATTATTACTAGGAGCACAAATAAAAACACAACCGTCTACGACAAAGCACAGGTATCTATTGTTCCGTTCTCGCTATATACATATTTTCCTTGGTGCGCCCGACGTGCAATATGAGGACGCACACCCATTAGACACGAGTTCGTACTTAGACTATAGACGATCTCGATGCCTATTGCCCCCATTTTGAAGCAAGCTATGAGCATGCCCCATCGTCAATGACTGTGAGCGGACTAAAATAGTCGACTCCCACAAATGTAAATGCTGGCATGAATGGTCCCAATCTGGCTCCTTGTAGTGTCGCTATTAACCGTGGCACGGACTGAGAATTTTGCAGCTTACAGTGTTGCTAGTTATGGTGAACACCTTTAAGAAGTGGTCTTAATTTTGTAACTCCCATATTTACCCTCACCGCATTTATGGTTGTTTCTTGGTTGTATAAAAATGTATTTCGTGATAGTGACGCACTATCAGTTTTGTGACCCAATGTTCTGGTTATAATACGACTATGTCTTTGGAATTGTTCTTGTGCCCCCACGCCAGTGTTGCCAGGTACTGAGCGTCTGCATAAGCTAGATCGTTTGGAAAAAAAGCTAAAATAAGCTAAGACCTTATTTTTTGGATTTGTGATGTTGAGCTCGTTGCTGATATATGGTTTTAGACGCAACATGCTGTTGAATATCAAAGAGATTTGCTGATATTCTGGACTTAAAATAGTAGTAGTAGGCTAAATTTTAAATAAACTAGATATAAAGCTGTAAGCTAGATGCAAATCTTATAAGCAATTCCATTTTCTAATATGCCACATTTAGCCTGAGACTCGTAGTTCAGTCGTACTAATACCTCTCGTATATGCAGGAATCGCCGACGCAACTCTTGCCTGACTTCCATATTGTCGATGTTTTTTTGTCGGTCAGGCTGAGAGCAGCAATTTTAGAAAATTGGAGCCGTCAAAACCATTTCTTGTAAACATCAGGCCCGCGTTGAGGTCTGATGGAGTCATCTGCCACGTTTAGGATGCTCGGCACCCATCTCAAATCGTTGAGCTTCGTGAGCTCAGTGATTTCGTCAACTCTGAACAATACATATTGTTCATATCGACGGGGATCCGCTTTAAGCCATGCCAGGACGGTGTTTGAGTCCGACCATAGATGAAACTGCTGGATTTCAATCTGATGGTGGCTTGTTATGCTCTTTAGTAGTCAAACACCGGTGACCGCTGCCTGAAGTTCAAGTAATTGTAATACCGAAGTCAAATCCTCGTCCCAATCTATATTCATTCGCCAGATATTTTGAAGTAGAATTTTGAAGTACAATATGATCCATAAGACGAAACACATGGGGTCGAAAACAGACATTAGGACTTGTTGTACCTATGTTTTGATCGGCACAGTGGTGCCGATATATTGTTACGCTTTATGTGCACGAATATAAGCGCATTATGAATGCGTATTGATTTGGGTTCTATTGCATACCCAATTATTTTTCTTGGGCGTGTAACTCTTCGCTGTTGCAAAAGTTTTTCTCATCTCGGCTAGTTATCTCGTTAAGCTCAGACAAGACTTCTTTTGAGTTTGAGCACCATTTACGCATGTGGAAGCAACCAAGTGCGTAACCCTCTCGCATTTCTTTTGGTGATAGCTTCCACTACAATATTTCTAAAGTCTATGTAGTCGTCCACATAGTGGTAGGGATGATGGCTTTGGATGCAGCATAAAACTCGTTAGCGTGATTTTTGGCATTCAAATTACACATAGTGCGCAAAGTAGCTCCAAATGTGAGGACGTTTAGTTGATAGACTATAGCCCCTGTCTCCGGACTGCACCACAAAAAACTCAGCTTATTGGCGTAGCCTTTACCGATGAAATCATTCATCTGCTTAGCGGCGAGCTGCGTGTCACCAGCCGTTTTTCATTGTAGACATTCTAGTCTCTTCACTGCCGTCGACATGCTATCAGGGAACTGACGATGATCATCCTGTCCATAGTAGACCCACGATGTACATTATTGACGTCGCGTCTAATTGATTTTTCCAGAATCTGCACGGCTCGTTACTCTTCTAACGTTGTAATGGTATTCTGAGTTACGTGTTCCTCAGACAGTATACACTTCTTCACCAGGACGTTTAGGTCCTGGTCACATAGGCATCTGTGAAGGTTAAGTCTACCATCTGACCTGCGTGATTCTCTGAACACGGTCTCTGCAGCAATTGGCTGCTGCCATTTTCCCTAGCGCATCCTTAAGCGAGGAGAGGAGATTTGAATTATTGACTCTAATTAAGATTTAAGGGACCGCCTTTACATAGCTTGGTAAAAGTAGTTTCTTAAGATGCAGATATTTAAGTTTTGTTTGCTCCGCATGCATAGTCTCAGCAGACATGCCCAGATTTTTGACTGTGTTGTTCGTCTTTAAGTTGGAACACTTTAGCTCCTTGGCACTGCTTTGAGATCTTTAAATTAAGCTTCCTTGATTGGGGCTCATGTCGTCTACTTCTTCAGTCCAGGCTATGCAGAGTGGACTTGCAACGCCCTTTTCGTCGGCCAGGCTATCCTCCATGAGCGTCGATCCCTCATCCATAAATGCATAAACGTTGATTGATTTCGACTTTCCATTCAGCGTTACTGGGACAATTCTGAAGAAAGTTTCTACCTCTTGAGATTGATGCTGACGATGGCTGTAAGGAACACTCATTGCTGGAGCGCTCTGCTACATATGGAGAAGAGTATGAAGCTTTTTGTTACACCCATTTACATGGCAGGAATTTCTGATCCAGCATGATACTTAGTGCCTTTCAAGACACTGCGCGCACAGTCGTACAGATTTCAGAACTTCCCACCTAGATGCTACAGACATGCCATTAATGCTGCCGCGCTTGACGAAGCACTATGGACCTGTGGATATAACGTAAGTACCCTCTCTGTTAGGTATAAAAGAACTAGGATTTGTAAGAATACAATTAGTGTCGTAACGAATTTCAGTTCAGCCGCTCGCGATCGCGAGCAACTTTGCGATCCGGCACGCACCTCTGCTCCTGCGCAGGAAATGTCACAAAAAGTGCATTCACTCTTCCTCTTCACACTGCACTTTTTTCGCCCATTCATGATCAATCACTATTGTACCGCCAGTACGCAACAAGAAAAAATAAAACTCCACGGAATTCCATAACTGAAATATCCGCGATGCCCGCTCATTTATTAGTGACCCTGGAGTGGAGGGTAGTATTGTTCCTACACCTAGGCACCTACAAAAATCTGAAACCGCTCGGCTGACTTAGCGAAGCGCCCACTGCACTACAAGATAAAATTCGCTACATTGGTGTCAGGTGTGGGGTTGAAAAGTGGCTTGACAAAAACCAAACCCATAATGCCTCCAAAACGGTCAATGCGGTCAGCGTCCTGGTGCAGCGCTTCATCGACGGCATGCGGGAAACTTCGTACCAGGTGCCGATCCTACCCAACGGAACACTCTCAAGGATGCGCTTGACATTGCCCGGCGTATTGAAGACCAATGTCGACGGCGACCAGCCAGTACGGCTCCAACTTTGTCGGAGTCTACAGCTGAGAGCCACCAATACCCTCCGAGGAGCAACCGGCGCCGCCAGAGCAGAGGCCCTCCAAATTCTGTGGATTACGCGAGAAAATAAAAGAAGCCCGTCTCCCGCGGCGTAGATCGGCTTCCACTCCCAACGGCCCCAATCCTCATCGAACCGCAGCAGGGATTTCAACACCAAACACCTCTCCACGGATTTTGCAGCCCAACAAACCACCTACTGTCGCTCCACCGGTTTGCCGCCTACCGGACCACCCCCCGTTGAACTCGCCGCCATACGAAAAATCTGCTACCGGACCGGCACACACGGTCGTCGCAGCCCGCTACCAGTTGTTTCAAAGATAGCCGCCCGTGTTTCCACAGGCCGCAGCCAGACGCACTATACCCCGAGAAGACAGCCCAGTCAGACCAAATCACATCTGGCAAATTAAACTTACCAAATACAAAGAGGTAATCAAGTACAATCAGGTACAAGGGGTATTCAAATAGTAAGTTTCCCTAGTGTGGCGTTTCACTCAGACGCCACCTAGAGGACTCTAACTGAGTTCCAGTGTAGGTTCTACCGAAAACAACGAAATTAGTTTTGGAGACCAGTGCAAAGCGTGTCCGATTGTGAATTACGTTCGGTTATTCGTTTTTTAACTGCAAAAGGGTTAAACGGTAATGAGATTCACAGTGAAATGGTGTCTATTTATGGTGAAGACTGTTTGAGTGTCCAAATGGTGCGAAGATGGCGCACAGATTTTTTGAATGGACGCGCAGAAGTGCACGATGAGCAGCGTGCTGGACGCCCAAAAAGCGTCATTAAGACGATGCGATTGCAGCGGTTGAAAAAATTATTCAGGAGGACAGACGATTGACTATTGACGATATTTTGGAAATGATGCCTCCTGAATGTCAAATTCACCAAAATTCAGTCCATACAATAGTGGCGGAGGAGCTTGGTTACAATAATGTTTTCGCAAGATGGGTCCCACGCCTGATGATCACAAGCCTATAATCACAAGCAACAACGACTTCACGCCACCCAAAAGTTTTTTGAAATACTCGAAAAATACTCTCCAGACCTCGCACCAAGTGACTTTTTCCTTTTTCCAAAGTTAAAAGAAACCTTGGGTGGCCAGCACTTCGTTTCAAATGTCGAAATCAAACAAGTAGTCAAATCGTGGCTCAAAAAACAGGGCACGCAATTTTTTAAGGAAGGTTTACTTAAGCTTTCAAACAGATACAAAATTTCCAAGGCGACTACGTAGAAAAATAGTTTAGGAGGTAAAGAATAAAATAAATTTATTTTTACAGCCTAAAACTTGTTTTTTCTTTCTTCCCCAACACAGAGAAACTTACTTTTTGAATACCCCTCGTATATAGACAAATCGGACTGTGGCGGAATATAAGAGCACGTTATAATTATAGAAAACATTTTATTTATAATTTTAACGCCGATATATTCAATGCTTATAAGGCAAGGCGAATGAATAGGTTCTGATAAAGTATCAGAATCTACGGCAATAAGGAAACCACCTCCTATACGCGACAAACGATTGCATCTAAGAGATGTGTATTTATTGCAAAATAATGAAAAATCTGAAATTTCGGGGTTTAACCAGGTTTCAGTAGTGATAATTATGTTAGATTCAAGAGAAATACTATCTACATAAATCTTATTAAGTTTAGAGTTCAGACCTCTAATGTTCTGGTAAGATAAACAAAGAGTTAGTTTTTTGGTTAATTACTAGAAGATAAAGCGCTAGTAGAATTTAGAGTCAGAGTAATCGGAGGCCGATTTCTTCTACTTGACTCAAATTCTATTACCAATAGTTTTAACTTCGCTTTGATGTAGAACTTAACATCATTAACCGAAGTGTCAGGGGCAAGCCTAGAGACGGAAATTTTATATTGCCCGACGTGCACTATGACGACGCACACCCATTAGACACGAGTTCGTACTTAGACTATAGACGATGTCGATGATTATTGCCCAAATTTTGAGGCAAGCTATGAGCATGCCCCTTCGTCAATGACTGTAAGCGGGCTAAAATAGTTGACACCCACAAATGTAGATGCCGGCATGAATGGTCCCAATCTGACTCCTGGTAGTGTCGCCATTAAGCGTAACACGGACTGAGAATTTAGCAGCTTACAGTGTTGATAGTTATGGTGAACACCTTTAACAAGTGGTTTTAATTCTGTAACTATCATATTTTCCATCACCTCATTTGTGGGTGTTTCGTGGTTGTATGAAAATATATTTGTGATAGTGACGTACTCTCAGTTTCGCGACCCAATGTTCTGGTTATAATACGACTATGTCTTTGGAGGTGCTCTTGTGGCCCCACATCAGTATTGCCAGGTACAGAGCGTCAGCATAAGCTAGATTTTTGGGAAAAAAGCTAAAATAAGCTAAAACCTTATTTTTTGGATTTGAGCTATTGAGCTCATTGCTGATATATGGTTTTGTACGCCACATGCTGTTGAATATCAAAGAGCTTTGCTGATATTGCGGTTTTATAATAGTAGCAGTAGGCTAAATTTTAAATAAACTAGATATAAAGCTGTAAGCAAGATGCAAATTTTATAACCAATTCCATTTTCAAATATGCCACATCAAGCCTGAGACTCGTAGTTCAGTCGTGCTATTACCTCTCGTATATGCAGGAATCACCGACGCAACTCTTCCCTGACTTCCATATTGTCGATGTTTTTTTGTCGGTCAGGCTGAGAGCAGCAATTTTAGAAAATTTGGAGCCGTCAAAACCATTTCTTGTAAACGTCTGGCCCGCGTTGAGGTCTGATGGAGTCATCTGCCACGTTTAGGATGCTCGGCACCCATCTCAAATCGTTGAGCTTCGTGAGCGCAGTGATTTCGTCAACTCTGAACAATACATATTGTTGATATCGACGGGGATCCGCTTTAAGCCATGCCAGGACGGTTTTTGGGTCCGACCATAGATGAAACAGCTGGATTTCAATCTCATGGTGGTTTGTTATACTCCTTAGTACTCAAACGCCGGTGACCGCTGCCTGAAGTTCAAGTAATTGTAATACCGGCGTCAAATCCTCGTCCCAATCTATATTCATTCGCCAGACATTTTAAGTAGAATTTTGAGGTACAATATGATGCTTGAGACGAAACACATGGGGTCGAAAACAGACATTAGTACTTGTAGTACCTATGTTTTGATCGGCACAGTGTTGGCCGATATAATGTTACGCTTTATGTGCACGTCGGCATGCTATCAGGGAACTGACGATGATCATCCTTCCATAGTAGACCCACGATGCACTTATCGACGTCGCGTCTAATTGATTTTTCCAGAATCTGCACGGCTCGTAACTCTTCTAACGTTGTTATGGTATTCTGAGTTACGTGTTCCTCAGACAGTATACACTTCTTCACCAGGACGTTTAGGTCCTGGTCACATTGGCATCTGTGAAGGTTAAATCTACCATCTGACCTGCGTGATTCTCTGAACACGGTCTCTGCAGCAATTGGCTGCTGCCATTTTCCCTAGCGCACCTTAAGCGAGGAGAAGAGATTTGAATTATTGACTCTAATTAAGATTTAAGGGACTGCCTTTATATAGCTTGGTAAAAGTAGTTTCTTAAGATGCAGATATTTAAGTTTTGTTTGCTCCGCATGCAATGTCTCAGCAGACATGCCCAGATTTTGGACTGTGTGTTCGTCTTTAAGTTGGAACACTTTAGCTCCTTGGCACTGCTTTGAGATCTTCAAATTTAGCTTCCTTGATTGGGGCTCATGTCGTCTACTTCTCCAGTCCAGGCTATGCAGAGTGGACTTGCAACGCCCTGTTTGTCGGCCAGGCTATCCTCCATGAGCGTCGATCCCTCATCCATAAATGCATAAACGTTGATTGATTTCGACTTTCCATTCAGCGTTACTGGGACAATTCTGAAGAAAGTTTCTACCTCTTGTGATTGATGCTGACGATGGCTATAAGGAACACTCATTGCTGGAGCGCTCTGCTACATATGGAGAAGAGTATGATGCTTTTTGTTACACCCATTTACATGGCAGGAATTTATGATCCAGCATGATACTTAGTGCCTT
The DNA here is from genome assembly GCA_035045065.1 of Hirtodrosophila trivittata. NCBI lineage: Eukaryota > Metazoa > Arthropoda > Insecta > Diptera > Drosophilidae > Hirtodrosophila > Hirtodrosophila trivittata. The sequence goes on from JAWNNK010001019.1 coordinate 7,834, forward strand.
TCAAGACACTGCGCGCACATTCATATAGATTTCAGAACTTCCCACCTAGATGCTACAGACATGCCATTAATGCTGCCGCGCTTGACGAAGCACTATGGACCTTTGGATATAACGTTAGTACCCTCTCTGTTAGGTATAAAAGAACTAGGATTTGTAAGAATACAATTAGTGTTGTAACGAATTTCAGTTCAGCCGCTCGCGATCGCGAGCAACTTTGCGATCCGGCACGCACCTCTGCTCCTGCGCAGGAAATGTCACAAAAAGTGCATTCACTCTTCCTCTTCACACTGCACTTTTTTCGCCCATTCATGATTAATCGCTATTGTACCGACCAGTACGCAACAAGAAAAAATAAAACTCCACGGAATTCGTTAACTGAAATATACGCGACGCGTGCTCATTTATTAGTGACCCTGGAGTGGAGGGTAGTATTGTTCCTACACCGAGCCACCTACAAAAATCTGCAACCGCTCGGCTGACTTAGCAAAGCGCCCACTGCGCTACAAGATAAAATTCGCTACATTGGTGTCAAGTGTGGGGTCAACAAGTGGCGTGCGAAAACCAAACCCATGATGCCTCCAAAACAGTCACTGCGCCAACAACAGGCAACTGCTATAGCGACCGCCGGGGCTCAAAACCAGGAACTAACTACCAGCCAGCGCTGGGCAGCCATTCGGCCGTCCAGTTGCAGTTCGTAGCGATTCAATAGTTAGAACCGTACGACGGAGCTAGACCCTGGGTGGAATTCCAGAGGCTGTTCGATGACATGGCCGGGACTATGGACGGAAATTGTACGCCAGTCTACGTGGCCGGGCGCAGCGATTCTACGCTACTGCCGGATACCGACTTAAGCTCGTATGCAGCTCTGACAGCCGGTTTACATGAGAAATTTACGCCAAACCCATACGTCGCATTCCACGAGTTTCACAATCGTGTCCAACGTTTGAGAGAATGCTTGAAAGACTTTGCCATGGACTTGCAGTGCTTGGGTCGCGCAGTTTTCAGCGAATTGCCGAGCTAAACCTACACAGCGTCCTGGTGCAGCGCTTCATCGACGGCATGCGGGAAACTTCGTACCAGGTGCCGATCCTACCCAACGGAACACTCTCAAGGATGCGCTTGACATTGCCCGGCGTATTGAAGACCAATGTCGACGGCGACCAGCCAGTACGGCTCCAACTTTGTCGGAGTCTACAGCTGAGAGCCACCAATACCCTCCGAGGAGCAACCGGCGCCGCCAGAGCAGAGGTCCCTCCAAATTCTGTGGATTACGCGGGAAACTAAAAGAAGCCCGTCTTCCGGGCGTAGATCGGCTTCCACTTCCAACGGCCCCAATCCTCATCGAACCGCAGCACGGATTTCAACACCAAACACCTATCCACGCATTTTGCAGCCCAACAAACCACCTACTGTCGCTCCACCGGTCTGCCGCCTGCTGCCTGCTGTAGCACCCCCCGTTGAACTCGCCGCCATACGAAAAATCTGCTACCGGACCGTCACACACGGTCGTCGCAGCCCGCTACCAGTTGTTCCAAAGATAGCCGCCTGTGGAGAGTTTTCACAGGCCGCGGCCAGACGCACCATGCGTCGAGAAGACAGCCCAGTCAGACCAAATCACATCTTGCAAATTAAACTTACCAAATACAAAGAGGTAATCAAGTACAATCAGGTACAAGGGGTATTCAAAAAGTAATTTTCCCTAGTGTGGCGTTTCACTCAGACGCCACCTAGCGGACTCTAGCTGAACATAGTTCATGTGTAGGTTCTACCTAAAACAACGAAATTAGTTTTGGTGACCAAGAATACTGTTTTCAGTAATACGAACTCGAAAATCATGGAGTTACCAGTGCAAAGCGTGTCCGATTGTGAATTATGTTCGGTTATTCGTTTTTTAACTGCAAAAGGGTTAAACGGTAATGAGATTCACAGTGAAATGGTGTCTATTTATGGTGAAGTCTGTATGAGTGTCCAAATAGTGCGAAGATGGCGCACAGATTTTTTCAATGGACGCGCAGAAGTGCACGATGAGCAGCGTGCTGGACGCCCAAAAAGCGTCATTACGACGATGCGATTGCAGCGGATGAAAAAATTATTCAGGAGGACAGACGATTGACTATTGACGATATTTTGGAAATGATGCCTCCTGAATGTCAAATTCACCAAAATTCAGTCCATACAATAGTGTCGGAAGAGCTTGGTTACAATAATGTTTGCGCAAGATGGGTCCCACGCCTGATGATCACAAGCCTATAATCACAAGCAACAACGACTTCACGCCGCCCAAAAGTTTTTTGAAATACTCGAAAAATACTCTCCAGACCTCGCACCAAGTGACTTTTTCCTTTTCCCAAAGTTAAAAGAAAGCTTGGGTGGCCAGCACTTCGTTTCAAATGTCGAAATCAAACAAGTAGTCAAATTGTGGCTCAAAAAACAGGGCACGCAATTTTTTAAGGAAGGTTTACTTAAGCTTTCAAACAGATACAAAATTTCCAAGGCGACTACGTAGAAAAATAGTTTAGGAGGTAAAGAATAAAATAAATTTATTTTTACAGCCTAAAACTTGTTTTTTCTTTCTTCCCCAACACAGAGAAAATTACTTTTTGAATACCCCTCGTATATAGACAAATCGGACTGTGGCAGAATATAAGAGCACGTTATAATTATAGAAAAAATTTTATTTATAATTTTAACGCCGATAATTCAATGCTCATTAGGCAAGGCGAATGAATAGGTTCTGATAAAGTATCAGAATCTCAGCAATAAGGACACCACCTCCTATACGCGACAAACGATTGCATCTAAAAGATGTGTATTTATTGCAAAATAAAGAAAAATCTAAAATTTCGGGCTTTAACCAGGTTTCAGTAGTGATAATTATGTTAGATTCAAAAGAAATACTATCTTCATAAAGCTTATTAAGTTTAGAGTTCAGACCTCTAATGTTCTGGTAAGATAAACAAAGAGTTAGTTTTTTGGTTAATTACTAGAAGATAAAGCGCTAGTAGAATTAAGTGTAATTGGAGGCCGATTTCTTCTACTTGACTCAAACTCTTTTACCATTAAGTCATTCGGTCAGAAGGTTTTCCAACATATAGTATTCAATGCTTCCGCCGGAACACTAATTTTAAAAGAGCTGATTTTCCTGGCATAACTAAATCTAAATTTATCAACAGATAAATCTAATAGTTTTAAGTTCGCTTGGATTTAGGACTTAACATCATTAACCGAAGTGTCAGGGGCAAGCCTAGAGACGGAAATTTTGTTCTTGATTGGCACGGTTAACAGGGCCTTAGCAGCCCTAATTGCTCGTACAGGAATGGAATTGGACGAAGTCTGGTCTGCACTAAGAGCAGTATTGTTGACCGACGAATCAGTTGCAATCACATTCTTAGAGCCCACCATAGGAGGAGGTGATTTAACACTCGTAAGCTGCTCAACACTATTAGATATATTGCTTAAGGAAATTGTACTTGGGCAAATCGGACAAGTTGCAGGTGAGTGGTGTGGTGTTATAAATTGTGGCGTTGCCAAAGAGACTGGTAAAGAAGACATTACAATCTTAGGATCAGAGGGCATGGATGACAGTTTTAAATTATTAAAATTATCATCCAAAGTCTGAAAGTCACCATACAGTTTTGTGAATGCTGCTCGGAGGGTCATATAAGTTCTTGGAAATTTAATTCAGCTCCACGACAAGACTCGCAACCCACTAGATTTATTAAAAATATGATCTTTAACTTTGGGTCAATAACCAGCACATTTAACATGTGTTGGATTTTCACACAACCATTTACATTTACAATTTATGATACAGCAGACAGCCATGTTAAAATATGAGAATAAACTAATATGATTCAAAATAAGTCTAACATCACAAATGCCATGCACAGAAGAGAAAAGACAAGAATAAAAAAATTAACGCAAGAATAGTCTTATAGGCGAATACACAAATCAAAACCAAAAAAAAATTAAGCTGAGACGCAGTATTTTTGGATTAATGCAATTTGCATAGATCAAGAGCAAGAAAACCTGAGAGAGAGCGGCATGCAAAAACAGCAGCTACAACAATCAGTGCTAGTTTGTTAAGATTTTCGTTAACTTAGGAAAAAGAGTGTATAAGTGTATTTTAGGGAGAGCGTCATGCAAATTAGGCAACTATAACAATTAATGGAAGTGTGTTTTAATGCATGTAAGTAGGAAAGAGCGCTTAAACGGAACTGTTAGAGAGCAAGAATACTGACAGTAAGAACAACTAACATCTGCGCGAGAATGCACTGACGCTAAGCAGAAAAACAAAAACGTACTGGCGGGAAAAATATTATTATTAACAGATTTAATATATATTGAAACTGTATCACAAATAAGCAGACGATGTACCACGATAAGTAAAATAATTTTAAATTGAACAAATTGATTTTGTAAACACAAATAAACAATTATTACTAGGAGCACAAATAAAACACAACCGTCTACGACAAAGCACAGGTATCTATTGTTCCGTTTTCGCTATATACATATTTCCTTTGGTGCGCCCGACGTGCAATATGAGGACGCACACCCATTAGACACGAGTTCGTACTTAGACTATAGACGATCTCGATGCTTATTGCCCGCATTTTGAGGCAAGCTATGAGCATGCCCCATCGTCAATGACTGTGAGCGGGCTAAAATAGTCGACTCCCACAAATGTAATTGCTGGCATGAATGGTCCCAATCTTTTTTTTATCTCGGCTAGTTATCTCGTTAAGCTCAGACAAGACTTCTTTTGAGTTTGAGCACCATTTACGCATGTGGAAGCAACCATGTGCGTGAACCTCTCGGATTTATTTTGCTAGGGTGATAGCTTCCACTAAAATATTTCTAAAGTCTATGTAGCCGTCCACATAGTGGTAGGGATGATGGCTTTGGATGCAGCATAAAACTCGTTAGCGTGATTTTTGGCATTCAAATTACACACAGTGCGCAAAGTATCTCCAAATGTGAGGACGTTTAGTTGATAGACTATAACCCCTGTCTCCGAACTGCACCACAAAAAAACGTTGTGCCTTGGCATCTTCCTCTCGTATCGCAATACGTTGGAACATTTCGGCTATGTCTCCAGATACTCCGGCTGCTCGCATCCTGACGTTGTATATTATTTTGAGCAGTGGACAAGTAGATCTGGTGCTTTCAAAGGATCCCTTTAGTGAGGATCCCGATGACTTTGCGGCATCCTTATCCTTCTTGGTGGTAGCTTTAGCGCTTTACTCAGCTTATTGGCGTAGCCTTTACCGATGAAATCATTCATCTGCTTAGCGGCGAGCTGGGTGTCACCAGCCGTTTTTCATTGTAGACATTCTAGTCTCTTCATTGCCGTCGGCATGCTATCAGGGAACTGACGATGATCATCTGTCCATAGTAGACCCACGATGTACTTATCAACGTCGCGTCTAATTGATTTTTTCAGAATCTTCACGGCTCGTTATTGTTCTAACGTTGTTATGGTATTCTGAGTTACGTGTTCCTCAGACAGTATACACTTCTTCACCAGGACGTTATGGACCTGGTCACATTGGCATTTGTGAAGGTTAAATCTACCATCTGACCTGCGTGATTCTCTGAACACGGTCTCTGCAGCAATTGGCTGCTGCCATTTTCCCTAGCGCTCCTTAAGCGGGGAGAAGAGATTTGAATTATTGACTCTTATTAAGATTTAAGGGACCGCCTTTATATAGCTTGGTAAAAGTAGTTTCTTAAGATGCAGATATTTAAGTTTTGTTTGCTCCGCATGCATAGTCTCAGCAGACATGCCCAGATTTTTGACTGTGTGTTCGTCTTTAAGTTGGAACACTTTAGCTCCTTGGCACTGCTTTGAGATCTTCAAATTTAGCTTCCTCGATTGGGGCTCATGTCGTCTACTTCTCCAGTCCAGGCTATGCAGAGTGGACTTGCAACGCCCTGTTTGTCGGTCAGGCTATCCTCCATGAGCGTCGATCCCTCATCCATAAATGCATAAACGTTGATTGATTTCGACCTTTCATTCAGCGTTACTGGGACAATTCTGAAGATAGTTTCTACCTCTTGTGATTGATGCTGACGATGGCTATAAGAAACACTCATTGCTGGAACTCTCTGTTACATATGGAGAAGAGTATGATGCTTTTTGTTACACCCATTTACATGGCAGGAATTTATGATTCAGCATGATACTTTGTGCCTTTCAAGACACTGCGCGCACATTCATATTGATTTCAGAACTTCCCACCCGGATGCTACAGACATGCCATTAATGCTGCCGCACGTGGCGAATATGACGTATAATATAATGTGGATATAACGTAGGTACGCTCTCTGTTAGGTATAAAAGAACTAGGATTTGTAAGAATACAATTAATATCGTAACGAATTAGAGCTGCCCCTGCGCAGTGAATGCCAGAAAAGTGCATTCACTCTTCCTCTTCACACTGCACTTTTTCTGCGCATTCATGATCAATCACTATTGTACCAACAAGAAAAAATAAAACTAGACGGAATTCCATAACTGAAATATCCGCGATGCCCGCTCATTTATTAGTGACCCTGGAGTGGAGGGTAGTATTGTTCCTACACCTAGGCACCTACAAAAATCTGAAACCGCTCGGCTGACTTAGCGAAGCGCCCACTGCACTACAAGATAAAATTCGCTACATTGGTGTCAGGTGTGGGGTTGAAAAGTGGCTTGACAAAAACCAAACCCATAATGCCTCCAAAACGGTCAATGCGGTCAGCGTCCTGGTGCAGCGCTTCAAAGACGGCATGCGGGAAACTTCGTACCAGGTGCCGATCCTACCCAACAAACCACCTACTGTCGCTCCACCGGCTTGCCGCCTACCGGAGCACCCTCCGTTGAACTCGCCGCCATACGAAAAATCTGCTACCGGACCGTCACACACGGTCGTCGCAGCCCGCTACCAGTTGTTCCAAAGATAGCCGCCCGTGGAGAGTTTCCACAGGCCGCAGCCAGACGCACCATGCGTCGAGAAGACAGCCCAGTCAGACCAAATCACATCTGGCAAATTAAACTTACCAAATACAAAGAGGTAATCAAGTACAATCAGGTACAAGGGGTATTCAAATAGTAAGTTTCCCTAGTGTGGCGTTTCACTCAGACGCCACCTAGCGGACTCTAGCTGAGTTCCAGTGTAGGTTCTACCGAAAACAACGAAATTAGTTTTGGAGACCAGTGCAAAGCGTGTCCGATTGTGAATTACGTTCGGTTATTCGTTTTTTAACTGCAAAAGGGTTAAACGGTAATGAGATTCACAGTGAAATGGTGTCTATTTATGGTGAAGTCTGTATGAGTGTCCAAATAGTGCGAAGATGGCGCACAGATTTTTTGAATGGACGCGCAGAAGTGCACGATGAGCAGCGTGCTGGACGCCCAAAAAGCGTCATTACGACGATGCGATTGCAGCGGTTGAAAAAATTATTCAGGAGGACAGACGATTGACTATTGACGATATTTTGGAAATGATGCCTCCTGAATGTCAAATTCACCAAAATTCAGTCCATACAATAGTGGCGGAGGAGCTTGGTTACAATAATGTTTGCGCAAGATGGGTCCCACGCCTGATGATCACAAGCCTATAATCACAAGCAACAACGACTTCACGCCGCCCAAAAGTTTTTTGAAATACTCGAAAAATACTTCCAGACCTCGCACCAAGTGACTTTTTCCTTTTCCCAAAGTTAAAAGAAAGCTTGGGTGGCGAGCACTTCTTCGTCGAAATCAAACAAGTAGTCAAATCGTGGCTCAAAAAACAGGGCACGCAATTTTTTAAGGAAGGTTTACTTAAGCTTTCAAACAGATACAAAATTTCCAAGGCGACTACGTAGAAAAATAGTTAAGGAGGTAAAGAATAAAATAAATTTATTTTTACAGCCTAAAACTTGTTTTTTCTTTCTTCCCCAACACAGAGAAACTTACTTTTTGACTACCCCTCGTATATAGACAAATCGGACTGTGGCGGAATATAAGAGCACGTTATAATTATAGAAAACATTTTATTTATAATTTTAACGCCGATAAATTCAATGCTTATTAGGCAAGGCGAATAAATAGGTTCTGATAAAGTATCAGAATCTACAGCAATAAGGACACCACCTCCTATACGCGACAAACGATTGCATCTAAAAGATGTGTATTTATTGCAAAATAAAGAAAAATCTAAAATTTCGGGCTTTAACCAGGTTTCAGTAGTGATAATTATGTAAGATTCAGAAGAAATACTATCTTCATAAATCTCATTAAGTTTAGAGTTCAGACCTCTAATGTTCTGGTAAGATAAACAAAGAGTTAGTTTTTTGGTTAATTACTAGAAGATAAAGTGCTAGTAGAATTTAGAGACAGTGTAATCGGAGGCCGATTTCTTCTACTTGATTCAAATTCTATTACCATTAAGTCTTTCGGTCAGATGGTTTTCCAACATATAGTATTCAATGCTTCCGCCGGAACACTAATTTTAAAAGAGCTGATTTTCCTGACATAACTAAATCTAAATTTATCAACAGATACATCTATTAGTCTTAACTTCGCTTGGATGTAGGACTTAACATCATTAACCGAAGTGTCAGAGGCAAGCCTAGAGACGTAAATATTTTTCTTGATTGGCACGGTTAACAGGGGCTTAGCAGCCCTAATTTCTCGTACAGGAATGGATTTGGACAAAGTCTGGTGTGCACTAAGAGCAGTATTGTTGACCGACGAACCAGTTGCAATCACATTCTTAGAACCCTCCATAGAGGCATTTTAAAACTCGTAAGCCTCGTAAGGAAATTGTACTTGGGAAAATCGGACAAGTTGCAGGTGAGTGGTGTGGTGTAAAAAGTTGTTGTGTTGCCGTAGAGACTGGTGTAGAAGGCATGACAGTCGTAGGATCAGAAGGCATGGTTGACAGTTTTAAATTATTAAAATTATCATCCAAGCTTTGGAACTCACCATCTAGTTTTGTGAATGCTGCTCATATATTTTTGCAAACTTAATTCAGCTCCACGACAAGACTCGCAACACAACTAGACTTATTAAAAATATGATCTTTAACTTTGGTTGAATAACCAGCACATTTAACATGTGTTGAATTGTCACACAACCATTTACATTTACAGTTTCTGATACACCAGACAATAAAAAAAAATAATATGATTCAAAATAATCCTTAAATCACAAATGCTCTGCACAGAAGAGGGAAAAACAAGAACAAAAAAAAACAAAGAATAGTCTTATAGGCGAATACACAAATCAAAACAAAAAAAAAAATTAAGCTGAGACGCAGTATTTTTGGATTGATGCAAGCTGCATAGATCAAGAGCAAGATAGAAAAACCTGAGAGAGAGCGGCATGCAAAGAAAGCAGCTACAACAATCAGTGCTAGTAAGTTAAGATTTTCGTTAGATTAGTGTATGATAATATTCTTGAGTCGATGTTTAGTTTCGAACTCATATAAAAATACACACTTGAGTCGACGAGTTTCAAACTGTTTCGCTCGGCTGAGCGATCCTTTATTTATTGTAAAATTCTTATCTCTAACAATATCCTTATCCCTAATGCAGTCGTTAGTAAGACGACAGCGTGTTTATTATTTATTACGGTCGCTTGTAAGACGTGTATCCACATCTGGAACTCATTTATGCCCAAATCCTGACACAAGCGGCTTGGATAAGTGCTTGCAGCTGTTGTAAGATATTGAGCCGCGCGCAGACGTGCAGCGTATCATGTTCATACTTGAACATTCTCCGGGGGGCTGTAAATGTGACAGCCAGAAGCTGTCTATTTTTTAGGTACTTCATTCTTGCATAAACTACAAGAACTATAATGACCACAATGACTAACACCAGCGATGTGTGACCACTTGCTGTGAAAAAATGCAAGTCGCCCAGATGTACTTTGTGGCTGTCAAGATATTGAATCATTTTGTGCAGCCGTTCTAGTTCCTTTGTGTTGCTCACTGTTATAGAACCAACTGGTGTTAGCTCAAAGGGTGTTTGCTCGTTTGCTTCCTTTACGAAGTGGGTTGAATAGTTCGCTTTATATGATGAATGCACGCTCGGAGGGACCTGTAGAGTTATTCCTTTCAATCTTAACGAGCATCCTTCTTCGAGGTCTACTATACCAGCTTTAGGTATTGTTACTATTTGATGATGTGAGTCACTGCATTGAACATAACCCTATGTATTTTCAAATGTTTTAAATAACCATAACCATAATAAATAACAACCGCCACTCATTGTTGTTCAAACTCCATTAGCTTGGGACATATTTTTCTGTTTTTTCCAAAATTACGGGTGCTTGCCTTAATACGTCAAAGTAGGCTTGTAAGTCAAAGTAAAACAAAAAGTCCCAGCTCGATGATACGACTTCCACACTCCCAATTTATTCCAGAAATCTCGTTGAATCCTTCTCCAGCTCATACGCGTATCTTTGAGCTATTTTGGTTGGGCATTATAAGTGCTGTCTCCACTTGGAACATCATTAACAGGCTAAGAACAGTTGCTGAAGCCTTGTTGCTCCGCGTGTTTCTTCGTACAGTTTTCTCTTCTTCGTCTTGTGTAGGCAACGGACAAATTTTATTGAGAGTGCGTTTTATTTCGCCATCAGTTGTTGTCGCCGAGGATCCGATTCAAATGGAATTTCATGGATTTGACTCCAGCTTCCCACAATCCACCCATTTGTGGTCTTCCCGGGGAAAAAGTGCCAGGTAATGCCATCCCACTCTAATACCGGTGCTAGTTTGGTATTGTACATAATTGCAGCTTCCAATTCAATATCCAATTTTCTTGCTGCTCCAACGAAGTTTGTTCCATTATCGGAGTAAATGTGCTTGTTTTTTTCGTCGCCTAGCAAAAAATCTGTGCAAGGTTTCCAGGAATTTATCTGTAGTCATTTCGCTGACTAGCTCTAAATGAATTGCTTTGGTTGCCATACATATGAAGACGCATGCATATCCCTTATGTGTCATTTGTCCTCGTCCTTTTGAACATCTTATTTGGAATGGTCCAGCATAGTCGATGCCCGTTGCTTGGAATGGAAACTCTCCCGTAACTCTGTATATAGGCAGGATTCCCATAATCTGGTTTGTTGGTTCTTGCCTGTATCTAAAGCAAGTGACACATGCTCGAGAATATTTTTTCAGCATATTGCGCAAACCAGATATCCAGTAATCACGTTCGATGAAGTTTTTCATAATTTTAATTCCACCGTGGAGTGTTATCATGTGGGCCTTATTCACCAGTACCCAGGCCACATGTGATTTTCCAAGGATGATTGGATGTTTTGTCTTATATGGCAACGTAGAATTTTGTAGTCGACCTCCAACTCTCAGTATTCCCTCGTCGTCCAAGAATGGATATAGTGGCAGTAGTTTGCTTTTGGTTTCTAATTGCGGTAGGTAGTATTTTCCTTGACCCGTTGTGTTTACTGCTACCATGTGACCGAGCTGGAGGTAATCCATCATGAAATCCTTGTATTGGTTGAATAAACTTTTGTTATTATTAAATTTCTTTTCCATTTGTATCAGCCTTGCTACTGCTTGCTTACGCCAGTCTCCCAATTCAATTTCGCTACGGAAAGGAATGGCCACTATGAGTCTTCCATCTGAATCAATTGTTGTTGTTTCCTGGTAATATTGTTCACAACGCAGATTTTCTTCCGCATCCTCGGGTTTTTCTTCCTCCAGTTCCCAGAAGCACTCCAGGTCATCAAGGTTGACAGTTGTAGTCGCTGACAAAATCTTTTCTTTCTTTTGGGGGCCCGGGCAATACTTCCAGAAATGATCCATCCAAGTCTCGTCTTCTGTCCCAGCGCTCCATTGATGGTTTTGACCTGACCCATCATAATAAAGGGAAACAGGTCTGCACCAATTATCAGATCAATTCTGCTGGCCTTGTTGAAGTTTGGATCGGCTAAGAAACAATTTTTCCAATCTCTATTGATGTCAATATCAATATTTTTGTTAGGAAGAGCTCTTTGTAGTTTAGGCAATACCAGAGCCACAGTTCTTGTGTTGAATTTACTTGGAAATCTTATCTTGATTTCAAGCTTAACGCTGTGTTTCGATAGTTCAACGCCATGTGAGGATATTTCTTGAATTTCCACTGACTCCTTAGATCTTTGCAGCCCTAAAAGTTGCGCTGCTTCCTCGGAGATTATTGTGCGCTGCGATCCTCCATCCATTAGTGCACGTAGTTGTTCGAAGGTACCGCTTGCATTCTTAACGTTGATCACTGCTGTAGCCAATAGTGTTTCATGCTCAGTATTTTGCTTGAGCCAATTTACACTTTCCCTTTTGGTGTCCTCGTGTAACAAAGTGTTATGGTTTTTGTTACATTTTTGGTATTTCCACTCTTTTTTGCATTCTATCATGTTATGAGTGCCAAAACAACGAAAACATAAATGATGCTTTTTAACAAACTCCTTACGTTTGCTCACCGAAGCTGCCTTAAATTTTTGGCATCTATCTGTATCATGTCCGTTTATTGAACAAAAACGGCATGGTCTTTGCTGATGTTGTTTTAATCCTTTAACAACACTTTTTTGAACAGAATCTACTGCATTTTAAGAAATCCCATACATCATTAAGTGATTGAATTTCTCGGTTTTTTGTTTTCACATTTTGCTCGTACTGCTGAAGAGCCTCCGTTGAAAACCGCCGAAGTAGAATTTGGGCAAAAATGACATCAGCTTGCTCACCAATCTTTGCTTTTTCCTTTATAATATAGATACACTCAGTGGCTGTATCCAGAACGTTGCGAATCCTCTCTTCCAAGTCGCATTTCAGAATTTCCAACTCCAGTAATATGTTAAGCCGGTCGGCGAAAATTTTACGATTATTTTCATACCGCTTACATATAAGTTCCCACGCCGCCTTATAATTTGCAGCAGAGCCGATCAGTAGGTGACTGACCATTGTGTTTGCATCTCCTTTGAGACATGACCTTAGGTAGTTCAGCTTTATTGTGTCGCTGATATCTACTCTTTCGTGAATAATCTCCGTAAATATTCCGTAGAAGTGTAGCCATTCCATCAAACTGTGGTAGATCCACCTTTGGGGCATTTTGCCTTTGATATTCATCTGTTGATGGCTTTTGTATTTCTGACATTTTTCTATCGATTTTGTTTGACAGAATTTTAACCTCGACTTTCAAATCGATTTCATCAGTATTAAAAGCCCGCCATTCATACTTGATTTCTAGCATAGTCAGTATGCTTTGAATCGACTCCATTCGGACATTTATACTCTCCTTTATGTCCATAAGTTCATCTTTAGTTGAATGTGCCAAATGTATTTTGGCTCTTTCCATTTCATTACGCAGACGGACTGCTTGCCTGTTGGGCTTACGCTGCTTTTGGTGCTCCGTTCAGAATCATTCTTTTCCGTCTGCTCAACATGTTTTTTGGAAGGCCCGGCAAGTTCCTCAACAGCATATTCACCCACATGATCATCTGACTTTACTTGAGATATCGTCATTTTGTATGCCGCCCAGTGCGCCATTGTCGAATCAATATTTTATCATTAAAATATTCGTGATCAATAATCCCGATTTTTATCAGAGCTGAGTTGATTGTTTTGAGCTCCGCTATTACGTTTTCAATCAAGTGCAGGCTTGCACCTTGATTCATCAGCTTGTGAAACTCATCCCTGAGAGACACCTGCTTCTTTAATAGCTCAATATGCTTCTCCTTCAACATTTTCAATTGATTGAACTTTTTTTTTAATGGCACTTAATTTTCACCGTTCTGTTGTGAGCCACAGAACACGCTTGTCTTGCTTTAAGTTGCAGTTTATTATAATTTTATAAAATTTTATTTTCCACTGTTCTGTTGTAAGCCACAGAACACGCTGTAAAAACTCGAAGGACCATAGGATAATATGCTTGAGTCGATGTTTAGTTTCGAACTCGTATAAAAATACACACTTAACTCGACGTTTAGTTTCGAACTGTCTCTCTCGGCTGAGCGATCCTTTATTTATTGTAAAACTCTTATCTCTAACAATATCCTTATCTTTAATGCAGTCGTTAGTAAGACGACAGCGTGTTTATTATTTATTACGGTCGCTTGCAAGACGATCGCTTATCCACATCTGGAACTCATTTATGCCCAAATCCTGACACAAGCGGTTAGGATAAGTGCTTGCAGCTGTTGTAAGATATTGAGCCGCGCGAATTATATATGTTTTGAATATATATATTTTTGAAAAGAATACAACGCTCGATTTATATTTATGATAATTATTTTGAAGCGGTTCGATCCAGGGTTGAGTATCAACTGAGGTTCTTGCTGTACAATCATTTTCTTATATTATAATTCTGTTGAAGGCCCTTAGTTTACATTATGGGTTTGTATTGGTGTGTGGTGGCCAAAGTGCTCTTTGGCCCAGCTATATTTATGTTATTGTTAAAGTGGTTCAGCTTTTGTTTACATTAAAGTGGACTGAAGTCCAGGCTGCATTATTGTTAATGGTGAGGGTATTGTTAATGGTGAGGGTGTTGACATCTTAGGAGTAAGTACTGGGGGAGAGGCAAGTGATGACAATTGTATAACTCCATCACCGCCAAAGCTTGAATTCTCCTGAATTCTTTTTATTTTAATGTGAATATTTTTCTTTTTTAGCTAATATATAAATAGAGACCTACTATTGTTATGATAAATGTAAGGACTAATGCCATTCCATAACCGACTTTTTTGTGAAATTTTAATTTACTGTTATTTCTTTTAAATTTTCAAAGTTTTGAAGTGTAAAGTGTTCAAAATTTAAAGTGTTTTTGTATGATTGATTTAATAAGTTGGGTTGAAAAATCTATCATAGAATTCTATTTGTTCATATGAAAAAGTTTCATATAATATTTGAATCTGGCAATTTACAAATTGAATTAAGTAGTTTCCATTCAGTACGATGTCTCTTTTGTCACAATTTTGAATAAGATTTTCGTTTTTAGCGTTTCTTATGATAATTGTTTCATCATCTATTTGTTCTATACTTGATTTGTTGTTGAATATAAATTTGCAATTATTATAAAGTGTACAACTTTTGCTCAATTTTATTTCTCTTAAAATTACATTTTCCTTATATTCACATGTTTTTAATTTGTGTGATAATTAAGTTTTCTTGATCAATTTGAATATAGTTTTCATTTGGCATTGGAGTGATTAGTTTGAGGTCTGTTTTAACAAAGGTTTTGGGTAGTTTCATTGCCATTACAATTGCATTGTTTTTGTATTTTAAGATGCCCATTCTAATCTGCTTCATTTATAAGTCCTCTCTTTGATCTGATAGATGGGGTTATAGATTTGATCTTAGCTTTGATTAGTTCTATTTCGTTAATGATTAGCTCTTTGTCTGTTATTTCAACGTTTTGTATATTATTTTCTATTTTATTGATAATGTTAGTAAGTTGATTTATGTCAATAATGTGTAATATTATTATGGTTTCGTCAATCACTTCTATTGACTGAGTGTGTATTGGTACGTATCCTGCTTTTTTTTGAATTGGTACCACATGTAGTCTAGCCATTGAGAGTGATATTAATAAATTCAACAAAATGTTCTGTAAATGGGGAAACTAATTTCTAAGGTTGTATATATGTATATATATAAAATTCTTACATTTTTATTTATTTATTTAATTTTTTTTTAATATATTTATAGTCTTATACTTTTTCTATTTTTAATAGTCTCTTAATATTACAGGGGTGTACGTCTTCTAATTTAGCATTTCTGAAATACGGTTCATCTTTGTGTCTAAGGCGTTTATAATTATTTATCGGGCCTTCTTTTCTGTTTTCCTTCATAATTTCCCTTTTTTTTCATTTCACTTTTGTTTATAGCTTCTTGAAGTTCTGCATTTTTCTCATTCTTTGCCTGGTTAGGTGAACATTGAATAGTAGTATGATACCTTTTATTATATGCGCCTATTGCAATCTGAATTTTTGTTTCTATTGCAATGTCTTCGTCTATGCTGTTAGCAATTTCAATAAGTGTTGAATAAAGTCTTTCTATGTCTGCGTTTCCTGTTTGTGAATTTGGCTTTGACAGATGTAATTCTACATTTCCTCGTCTAAAAAACTTGATATTTGTTCTGCTCTGAATTCATTGTCCGTAATAACTTTCCTGGGTTTACCAAGCTTTGTAAATTGCTCTATTATGATGTGTAATTTCGCTCTCCAATTTCTGTCTTTAATATTATATGCTGTTGCAAACTTAGTGAGTTTGTCTATTACTGTTACAAACGTTGTTTAATATGGAAAATATCTATGTGAATTATTTGATTTTTATCCTGTGGGGTTTCCGTTCTGCTAAATTTTGGTTTAATTGGATTTCTGTCATATTTCGTTTCTCTACACTTTCTGCAGTTTGATATTACCAGATTAATGTGGTCTCTTAGTTTTGGAAAATAAATTTTGTCTTTTAGGGTATAAAATGTTTCGTTCATGCCACTATGTAGGGATTCTTTTGTATGGTATAATCCGACTTGTTTATGAAGTTGTTCTTCATTTTCTATTTCTATAGCTCTTTTTGTGCATTATAAAAATTTTATATTCATTGTGTCTTTAAAAAGGTCGATTAAGATACATTGTACTTTGTAATATACTGAGTCTGGTACTTCTGAATATATGCCTATTGTGCCTTTATTTATATTATTTTGTAGTTTTTGTTCTATTTCAAGTGTTTCGTCTGCTGGGTTAATTTCTACAATCTTTTTTCGTCTCGCCTGATAATACTATCCTTTGCTTGAGTATGTTACAATGATTTGTGTTTTATATTTGTTTACTATTTCGTCTTTTATATAAAAATCTATTGGTTCGTTTTCATCTGCTGAGTGTATGGTGTCCGATATTTCTAGATTCGATTCGTTATTATATCTATGTTTATAAGCGGTGCTGTTTCCTGCCTACTCCAAGAAATCTGCTACTTTATTGTCTTTTCCTTTTACATATCGAATGGTATAATCAAATTCTTGAAGTTTAAAAATCCATCTTCTGTGTTTGTCTTTTAAATCCTTTCCTTTATATTTCTTACTTAAATATTTTATTGGTTGGTGGTCTGTTATGATTTGAAATTGTGATCCATATAAATAATGTCTGAAATAATCTACTGCATAAACAATGGCTAAGAATTCTTTATCGGTTGCGCTGTATTGTTTCTCGTGTTTATTTAAAGTTCTTGATACGAATGCTACTGGTTGACCTTGTTGTGACAAAACCGCGCCAATAGCAAAACCTCTCGCATCTGTTGTAACTGTAATTTGTTTGTCGAATTCTGGAAATTTTAATATGAGTGTGAACCTATAAGTGTTTTTAGGTTTTCAAATGAGTCAATAAACTTTCATTTCTATTTATTGTATTTCCTTTTTGTAAATATTTAATCATTGGGTATGCAATTTTTGAGTAATCTTTAAGTAATCTTTGATAATTATATCTTGTATCTTTTTCGGATTTTGTTTTATACCTTCTCTTGTGAGTACATGTCCCAAAAATTCAGTATTTTGTTTTCCATAAAAGAGCATTTATCTGATTGAATTTTTAAATTGTGGAAGTTTTCGAAATATATTTTCTAAAGCATTCTTATGTTCTTCTAAAGTTGATAAAAAGATCAATATATCATCTAGATATCACCTTATTTTGTTTATGTAGTCTCTTAAGATGTCATTCATTAATCTCTGAAAAGTTGCTGGTGCGTTTTTTAGTCCGAATGGCATTCTAACATATTCGTAAAGTCCCATTGGTGACACAAATGCTGTTTTTTCTATGTCTTCTTCAGCCATCAAAATTTGATGGTAGCCTTTTGCTAAGTCCAATGTACTAAAGTACTGTGCCCTACCCAGTTTGTAATATTGAGTCCATAAGATGTATTGGGTATTTGTCTTAGATTGTTACATGATTCAAACGGCGATAGTCTACACACAATCTATATTTCTTCACTCCTGAATTATCTATTTTTTTCAGCACTATGCATATAGGTGAACTATATTTGCTTCTGCTTTTCCTTATTACACCGTTTTTTTAATTTCTCTTACTTGTAATGAGTAGACATATTTTGGAGAACACCTATATTTATTTAGTGATCTTATAATTTTGCTTTCTTCTGTATTTAAGCCTATCATATTGAAGTCTTCAATTACACTTACTTCTGGTACACAAGTTTCTTCAGGAATCTTGGACAAGAATGGAATTTTGACATTATTTATTAAATTGTATTGTATTCTTAATATTATCTATTTTTTTATGTTTCTTTAAAAGAAGTCCATGCCCAATAGAAAATCATATGATTTGTCTAGGGGTAAGGCCCATCGTGAATGCACTTTTGGGGAATATTGAAATTCACTCGGTGCTTTGGTTTTTACCAGAAAAGTATTCGTTTCAAATTTTGTGTTAATAGTGTGAATGGTCTTTGTGTACTTTTCTATTTTTTCATAAACATTTTCCTGTACTCTCTTTGTATTCACTAAGCTAATTGTGGATCCAGTGTCTATTAAAACCAAAAATCTGCATCCCTCTGGATAAAAAATTCTTCGGGGCTCTCACTAATTGTGCTTTCATTATCTTCATCTTCAAGTTGTCTACACTCATTGCATCTTGAGGATTTTGTTGCTGTACGTTATTATTTTGTCGTGTATTCTGACTTTGGTTTCTGTATTGTTGATTGTTATTATAATTTCGATTTTGTTGCTGATTGTTAGAATTATGTTGGTTTTGTTGCTGATTGTTAGTATAATTTCGATTTTGTTGTTGATTGTTAGTATAATATTGTCTTGTGTTTTGGCTTTTTTGTGTATTGTGGTTTTTATAATTATTGCCTGTACTTGGTTGTTATCGGTATTTTGGCTCTACATATTGCCTGATCCATTATCAAAATTTTTTCGAATTAATAATTTTTTAATTAAATAACCCATGCTTAGACCAATATATTTTGCAATCTCATCTCTTACTGCTGGTACTGTAGTAAGAGGCATTAATGAAACTGCCATAGATCCTGAGGCTAATTTTTTTATTCTTTGTATTAAGAGTGCACCTAATATATTAACAAGATTTTAGTTGTTTTCAAATACCGCAAATCGGTTATTTCTTCTACAATGTATCTTACTTTAATATCTAAATCTCTAATGCTGCTTACTCTGAGATTGTTGATTTTCCTTGTGAGACCCATTTGGTCCATTCTTGGTCTATAGTGATGACGTAGTTTTTCCTTGCATTGCTGCCAAGTTGTCGGAGTGTTGATGTTTAGTACAGTCCGTGCTTGTCCTTGAATTTTAGTGTTGAAGATCACGCTGAATACCTGATCTGCATCATTAACGTATTCGTTTATTACTTGGTCCACCGACGCGATGAATCCATGCAGTGTTCCTTCTTCTCCCGTAAATGTAGGAAAATACCTTGTTTCTTTTTCGATGTTGTTTCGCTGCCTTGTAACTGGGTTTATAATGGCATTCCCATGTTGTTGATGAGCAATGATCTGGGTTAATGCTTGAATGCACCTTTGTATTTTACTATTATCGTTTGAAAACGATTTTTTTGAAAAGAATACAACGATCGATTTGTATTTATGATATTTATTTTGAAGCGGTTCGATCCAGGGTTGAGTATCAACTGAGGTTCTTGCTGTACAATCATTTTCTTATATTATAATTCTGTTGGAGGCCCTTAGTTTACATTATGGGTTTGTATTGGTGTGTGGTGGCCAAAGTGCTCTTTGGCCCAGCTATGTTTATGTTATTGGTAAATTGGTTCAGCTTCTGTTTACATTAAAGTGGACTGAAGTCCAGGCTGCATTATTGTTATTGGTGAGGGTGTTGACATCTTAGGAGTAAGTACTGGGGGAAAGGTAAGTGATGACACTTGTATCACTCGCGCAGACGTGCAGCGCATCATGTTCATACTTGAACACTTAGGAAAAGAGTGTATAAGTGTATTTTAGGGAGAGAGTCATGCAAATTAGGCAACTATAACAATTAATGGCAGTGTGCTCTAATGCATGCAAGTATTAAAAAATTGTATTATTAACAGAGTTAATATATATTGAAATTATATAACAAATTAGCAGACGATGTACCACAATCGGTAAGATAGTTTTAAATGGAACAAATTGATGATTTAAACACAAATAAACAAGTATTACAAGGATCACAAATAAAACACAACCGTCTACAACGAAGCACAGGTATCTATTGTTCCGTTCTCGCTATATACATATTTTCTTTGGTGCGCCCGACGTGCAATATGACGACGCACACCCATTAGACACGAGTTCGTACTTAGACTATAGACGATCTCGATGATTATTGCCCAAATATTGAGGCAAGCTATGAGCATGCCCCATCGTCAATGACTGTGAGCGGGCTAAAATAGTCGACTCCCACAAATGTAAATGCCGGCGTGAATGGTCCCAATCTGGCTTCTGGTAGTGTCGCCATTAAGCGTGGCACGGATTGAGAATTTAGCAGCTTACAGTGTTGATAGTTATGGTTAACACCTTTAACAAGTGGTTTTAATTCTGTAACTCTTATATTTTCCATCACCTCATTTGTGGGTGTTTCGTGGTTGTATGAAAATATATTTGTGATAGTGACGTACTCTCAGTTTCGTGACCCAATGTTCTGGTTATAATACGACTATGTCTTTGGAGGTGCTCTTGTGGCCCCACGCCAGTGTTGCCAAGTACTGAGCGTCTGCATAAACTAGATTTTTTGGAAAAAAAACCTAAAATAAGCTAAGACCTTATTTTTTGGATTTGAGCTATTGAGCTCATTGCTGATATATGTTTTTGGACGCCACATGCTGTTGAATATCAAAGAGCTTTGCTGATATAGCGGATTTATAATAGTAGCAGTAGGCTAAATTTTAAATAAACTAGATATAAGGCTGTAAGCCAGATGCAAATTTTCTAAGCAATTCCATTTTCAAATATGCCACATTTAGCCTGGGACTCGTAGTTCAGTCGTGCTAATACCTCTCGTATATGCAGGAATCGCCGACGCAACTCTTGCCTGACTTCCATATTGTCGATGTTTTTTTGCCGGTCAGGCTGAGAGCAGCAATTTTAAAAAATTGGAGCCGTCAAAACCATTTCTTGTAAACATCAGGCCCGCGTTGAGGTCTGATGGCGTCATCTGCCACGTTTAAGTTGCTCGGCACCCATCTCAAATCGTTGAGCTGATTTCGTAAACTCTGAACATTACATATTGTTGAAATCGACGGGGATCCCCTTTAAGCCATGCCAGGACAGTTTTTGAGTCCGACTATAGATGAAACTGCTGGATTTCAATCTCATGGTGGTTTGTTATACTCCTTAGTAGTGAAACGCCGGTGACCGCTGCCTTAAGTTCAAGTAATTGTAATACCGGTGTCAAATCCGCGTCCCAATCTATATTCATTCGCCAGATATTTTGAAGTAGAATTTTGAGGTACAATATGATGCATGAGACGAAACACATGGGGTCGAAAACAGACATTAGGACTTGTAGTACCTATGTTTTGATCGGCACAATGTTGGCCGATATAATGTTACGCTTTATGTGCACGAATATAAGTGCATATGTGAATGCGAATTGATTTGGGTTCTATTGCATACCCAATATTTTTGCTTGGGCGTGTAACTCTTCGCTGTTGCAAAAGTTTTTCTAATCTCGGCTAGTTATCTCGTCAAGCTCAGACAAGACTTATTTTGAGTTTGAACACCATTTACGCATGTGGAAGCCACCATGTGCGTGAACCTCTCGGATTTCTTTTGCTAGAGTGATAGCTTCCACTAAAATTTTTTTGAAGTCTATGTAGTCGTCCACATAGTGGTAGGGATGATGGCTTTGGATGCAGCATAAAACTCGTTAGCGTGATTTTTGGCATTCAAATTACACATAGTGCGCAAAGTAGCTCCAAATGTAAGGACGTTTAGCTAATAGTTTTAGACTATAACCGCTGTCTTCAAACTGAACCACAAAAAAGCGTTGTGCCTTGGCGTCTTCCTCTCGTATCGCAATATGTTGGAACATTTCGGCTATGTCTCCAGATACTCCGACGGCTCGCATCCTAAAGTTGTATATTATTTTGAGCAGTAGACAAATAGATCTGGTCCTTTCAGAGGATCCCTTTAGTGAGGATCCCGATGACCTTGCGGCATCCTTATCCTTCTTGGTGGTAGCTATGGCGCTTTCACTCAGCTTATTGGCGTAGCCTTTACCGTTGAAATCATTCATCTGCTTAGCGGCGAGCTGGGTGTCACCAGCCGTTTTTTATTGAAGACATTCTAGTCTCTTCATTGCCGTCGGCATGCTATCAGGGAACTGACGATGATTATCCTTCCATAGTAGATCCACGATGTACATATTTATTGACGTCGCGTCTAATTGATTTTTCCAGAATCTGCACGGCACGTAACTCTTCTAACGTTGTTATGGTATTCTGAGTAACGTGTTCCTCAGACAGTATACACTTCTTCACCAGGACGTTTGGGTCCTGGTCACATTGGAACCTGTGAAGGTTAAATCTACCATCTGATTGCGTGATTCTCCGAACATGGTCTCTGCAGCAATTGGCTGCTGTCATTTTCCCTCACGCACCTTAAGCGAGGAGAAGAGATTTGAATTATTGACTCTAATTAAGATTTAAGGGACTGCCTTTATATAGCTTGGTAAAATTAGTTTCTTAAGATGCAGATATTTAAGTTTTGTTTGCTCCGCATGCATTGTCTCAGCAAACGTGCCCAGATCTTTGACTGTGTGTTCGTCTTTAAGTTGGAACACTTTAGCTCCTTGGCACTGCTTTGAGATCTTCAAATTTAGCTTCCTTGATTGGGGCTCATGTCGTCTACTTCTTCAGTCCAGGCTATGCAGAGTGGACTTGCAACGACCTTTTCGGCGGCCAGGCTATCCTCCATGAGCGTCGATCCCTCATCCATAAATGCATAAACGTTGCTTTATGTTGACTTTCCATTCAGCGTTTCAGGGACAATTCTGAAGATAGTTTCTACCTCTTGAGATTGATGCTTACGATGACTGTAACGAACACTCATTGCTGGAGCTCTCTGCTACATATGGAGAAGAGAATGATGCTTTTTGTTACACCCATTTACATGGCAGGAATTTCTGGTCCAGCATGATACTTAGTGCCTGCGCGCGCTTTCGTATAGATTCCCCAACTTACCACCTGGATGCTACAGACATGCCCTTAATGCTGCCGCATTAAAAAAAAACCGTGGCAAAACGGTGTGGACCTTTGGATATAACGTAAGTACGCTCTCTGTAAGGTATAAAATAACTAGGATTTGTAAGAATACAATTAGTTTTGTAACAAATTTGAGTTCGGCCGCGATCGCGAGCTACTTTGCGATCCGGCACGCACCTCTGCCCCTTCGCAGTGAATGCAAGAAAAACTGCATTTACTTTGCCTCTTTACACTGCACTTTTTCTAGTATTGTTCCTATACCTGAGCACCAACAAAAATCTGCAACCGCTCGGCTAACTTAGCGAAGCGCCCACTGCACTACAAGATAAAATTCGCTACATTGGTGTCAGGTGTGGGGTTGAAAAGTGGCTTGACAAAAACCAAGCCTATAATGCATGCGGGAAACTTCATACCATGTGCCGATCCTACCCAGCCATCCGGACACTCTCAAGGTTGCGCTTGACATTGCCCGGCGTATTGAAGCCCACTGGCGACGGCGACCAGCCAGTACGGCTCCAATTTTGTCGGAGTTTACAGCTGAGAGCCACCAATACCCTCCGAGGAGCAACCGGCGCCGCCAGAGCAAAGGCAATCCGCGTCCTCCAAATTCTTTGGATTATGCGGGAAACTAAACGAAGCCCGTCTCCTGGGGCGGTGGCGAATAAATAGGTTCTGATAAAGTATCAGAATCTACAGCAACAAGGACACCACCTCCTATTAGCGACAAACGATCGCTTCTAAAAGATGTGTATTTATAGCAAAATAATGAAAAATCTGAAATTTCGGGCTTTAACCAGATTTCAGTAGTGATAATTATGTTAGATTCAAAAGAAATACTATCTACATAAATCTTATTTAGTTTAGAGTTCAGACCTCTAATGTTCTGGTAAGGTAAACAAAGAGTTAGTTTGGTCGTTAATTACTAGAAGATAATGCGCTAGTAGAGTTTAGAGGCAATGGAGGCCAATTTATTTTACTTGACTCAAATTAAATTACCATTAAGTCTTTCGGCCAGAAGGTTTTCCAACATATAGTGTTGAATGGCATAGCTAAATCTAAATTTATCAACAGATAAATCTAATAGTTTTAACTTCGCTTGGATGTATGACTTAACAACATTAACCGAAGTGTCAGGGCAAGCCTAGAGACGTAAATTGTTTACTTGATTGACAAGGGTAACAGGGGCTAAGCAGCCCTAATTGCTCGTAAAGGAATGGATTTGGACAAAGTCTGGTGTGCACTAAGAGCAGTATTGTTGACCGACGAATCAGTTGCAATCACATTCTTAGAGCCCTCCATAGGAGCAGGCGATTAAATTTCCTTAAGGAAATTGTACTTGGGGAAATCGGACAAGTTGCAGGTGAGTGGTGTGGTGTTATAAATTGTGGTGTTGCCGAAGAGACAACATCTAGTTTCGTGAATGCTGCTCGGAGGGTACTGAAACCCTGCCTTGTCTGTCTCATAAATTTTTGAAAACTCAATTCAGCTCCACGACAAGACTTGCAACACAACTAGACTTATCAAAAATATGATCTTTAACTTTGGTTGCATAACCAGCACATTTAACATGTGTTGAATTGTCAAACAACCATTTACAATTTCTGATACAGCAGACAGTAATGTTAAAATATGAGAAAAAAATAATATGATTCAAAATAAGTCTAAAATCACAAACGCCCTGCACAGAAGAGGGAAAGACAAGAACAAAAAAAATAAACGCTAGAATAGTCTTATAGGCAAATACACAAATCAAAAAAAAAAAATTTAGCTGAGACGCAGTATTTTTGGATTGATGCAAGCTGCATAGATCAAGAGCAAGACAGAAAAACCTGACAGAGAGCGGCATGCAAAGAAAACAGCTACAACAATCAGTGCTAGTATGTTAAGATTTTTGTTAACTTAGGAAAAAGAGTGTATAAGTGTATTTTAGGGAAAGCGTCATGCAAATTAGGCAACTATAACAGTTAATGGCAGTGTGTTTTAATGCATGCAAGTAGGAAAGAGCGCTTAAACGGAACTGTTAGAGAGCAAGAATACTGACAGTAAGAACAACTAACATCTGCGCGAGAATGCACTGACGCTAAGCAGAAAAACAAAAACGTACTGGCGGGAAAAATATTATTATTAACTGAGTTGATATGAGTTAAATCCTTTTCTTTTATTTTTATGAAAACAATTAACACTTTATTAGGTCCAATTGGACTGTTCTTTTAATTAAAATATTTAGACTAATTAACCTAAGCTAAACAAAACAAAACAAGAGAGCTGTGTGTGTTGACAGCAGTTGTATCGGCAATTCTGGAGCGCTTGCGTTATTGCCCAATGTTCCAGGAATTTGTCTTTTGGGTTGCGCGTGCGGGAAGTTATCCAGACGCTAACACAGCTATCTTGAGGTTGCTGTCGGATGTTGTTGCAGTTGCAGTTTTGAATGTTTTCATTCTTAACTCTTCCCCCTTTGGTTTACACTTTTCCTCAAGTGTGATTAAAAAAACGGGATGTTGTCAAATTGCGTGTTCGGCAACTGGTATAGGGTGGCGTAGGTGTTGCTTTGGTTATTTCGGAGTTAATGTCCGCAAGTTGTAAGTTTATGGTCTTCTTTCTGCGCTGACACCAATGAAGAGTAAGCATTAGGATGGCTATAGACGTTATTGATGTAATGAATGCTATGTTTACAGATGAGTGTGTTTGTAATTTGTGCAGTTTCTCTGTGTTGTCTATGTAGAGTCCTTCCAGGGCTTCCAGTGATAGTACTCGGAGTCGTTCGATCTCTACTGGCGCTATCTGGATAAGTGGTGTGCCTGGGTCAGCAATTGCTATCTCAGTGTTGCTGAACTCTTTACCATTGATGGTTATTGTCTCGTTCCAGAAGTTTATCAGGTAGGTCCCTTTTATCTGTTGCGCGTTGCCTGACCAAGTTATGTTGCCATTGAAGTTGTTGGCTAGGATGATTCCTTCGTCTATCTCTTCTAATGTGGATATGTGATCGGCGTTGGTGAATTCACACATTGCTTGCTCTCCTCTAAGTAGTTTTGGCAGACAGCTACTTAAATTTTCTATCTTATTTTTATTACATATGTTTATGTTGTTAAAGTATTAACATGGGCCCTTGATGCCGAATATGTTTTTTTTACTTTTGTTTTTAAATATTTCGCTTGCCGGAAGGCATACAACGCTTTTGGATTTTACAACAGGCTTTATTACGTAATTTTAAAAAGTTGTCGTTTCTAGGTTTGGTATTTTGATTAAGTATACAAGTGTCGTTCCATTATGCAAAATGGAGACATCTGAGAATTCTAGCATTTCTTCAGTAGTTCATGGTGGCATATTACCATTTTTAAATTGTTTATTTATAATGCTTATTTCGTTCTCATTCAACAGGAATGTGTTTATCATGTTTAGTTTCGCCCATTGGATGGCGTATTTTATGTACCCACTTCCTCCTTAATGACATCATTCTGTAATTTAATTTAGTTTTTAATATCGCTCATATGTACTGTTCGTCCCGATTCTGTTAATATGGTAGTGTTCTTGTCCTCCTTTACAATTTCCCTTTTGAATCTGTAAGATAGTTTTGAACCTAGTCTTGCATTTATTTTTAAAAATATCTCTTCTCCTATTTCGTAGGTTCGAATTGGTTTCCGTCTGCTATTGTGATCCAGTAGGTATTTGTTCTCTTTCCGTCTCTGTTGTTCTATGTTGTCCAGTCTTGCTTGCTCGTACTGTGTGGGGTCAGTGGTAACCCCTCAGCCAAAACTTCTAGTGGTATTTTTTTCGTTACCGAATGAATTGAGTAGTTATACTCGTAAACTGCTCTGTCTAAAAGAGTATATGTCGATGTGAACTATGTGTCCGGGGTGTTCTGGTATTGGGGTTTCTCTAATTTCTGGGTTAGGTGGATGTCGGTCATATTTTGCACTGTTTGACTATGCGGGCGATTTTCTGTTTCATCTTCGGAAAGTAGAATTTTTCCGACAACTGCATTTATTCTCCAAGGCATTTCGGTGGGCCCTATTATGCGTCTGTTCCTCTTGTTCTGTTGTGTTTGTCAGGTCCTTTACTTGTGTTTGGGTGAAACGTACTTTGAAGTTTTTGAAATGACTTGGGTATAATAATTGTATTTTCCCCATTATATCCTCTGTCGTAAAGATCCCATGGATTACCGAGGGATTAAGATGTTTTTTTAGGTCGGATAATAAATCGTCCTGATTGTATTGTTGTCTGTATATGTCATGTCTGTGAAAGCTTGGGAAGGGTTTACTAAACTTGTAGTCCGTCGTTTCTGCTTTGTGTAAGAAAATTTGGTTCCTAAAGGCGTTAATAGGGATTTCCATACTTGGTATCAGCCCTTTGCTTGAGCTCTCACTGCTGTGTTGCGTCGAAGCTATTGAATTTATCTGCCCTATAGATGGTATTCTGGATAAAGCGTCAGCTACTCCATTTTTATTCCCTGGTTTATAGATTATCTCGTAATCGTATTCCTCTAGATACGATTTTCACCTTTTTATTTTCGCATTTCCATTCCAGCTACTCAAAGAGTGAGTTAAGGGCTGGTGGTCTGTGAATATTTTCACCTTAGCATTACCGTATAGGTAATTTTTTAGGCTTTTTAGCAACATCTCTAACATCTCTTTTTCGTTAGCGGCGTAGTTCTCTTCTGCCTTGGATAGTGTTCTTGAGAGAAACGAGATAAGTTGGTTATTTTGCGATAAAACTGCTCCGATTGCGAAGTTGGAAGCATCGGTTGTCAAGTGAAACTCTTTTGCAAAATCTGGGTACCGGAGTATTATATCTTTATATTTAAGCTTCCTGAATGCTTCTAGAGAAGAAAAGATCTCAAATCCTTTAAAGTCCTCGGAAGAGGGTACTGGGCTATAGCTGCAACTTTATCTGAATTAGTTTCAATACCTTTGTCGGATAAAACGAAGCCAAGGAATTCAACTTTGGTCTTCATGAACTCGCATTTGTCCAATTGAAATTTCATAATGGCTTCTTGCAGAGTTCGAAAAATAGTGTCCAGATTTTCCAAGTGTGATTCATCATCTTTACTAAATATGATGATATCGTCAATGTAAATAAAACATATTTTACCAATATGTTCATGAAGTATTTCGTCTAAAGCGCGCTGGAAAATTGCAGGCGCGTTCTTTAGTCCAAACGGGAGTCGTGTAAACTCATATTTTCCGTTATTTACGGAGAAGGCTGTTTTCTCTATATCGGACGTTTTTAGTGGAATTTGGTGGAATCCACTCTTGAGGTCTAGTACGGAAAAGACTCTGTTGTCATCTAATTGGGCGAGCACCTCGTTTATTTCTGGTATTGGGTATTTGTCAGCTATAGTTACCAAATTTAACTTTCTGTAATCTATAACCATACGATATTTTTTTCTTTTGAGGCGTCTGTATTTTTTTGTACTATCCATACAGGTGAAATGTATGGTGACCTCGATGTTCTGATTATGCCGTCATTTAATTGTTCAGAAACCTGCTTATTAACTTCATCTTTCATGCACATTGGATATTGATAGAATTTGGAGTATACTGGTGTGTCTGAAGAGGTTCGTATTTCTGCCTTCACATTAGTTGTGTAGGTCAGTTTTTGATTGATTGATTTTCATTCTGCAAATGAAGTTGGGTATGACTGGAGAAGTTTATTTAAGCTGTCAATCTGAGCTTTGGTCAAGTGTTCAATTCAAGGTACTATGGTATTTACTGCTTCATATTTCTTTTCTTTAATAATTTTGTTTTTAATGATCATTATTTTTTTGCTGATTTTAATTTCTGCGTCCAATTCTTTCAAGCTATCATTGCCCAGAATGGCATCAAATGACTTCAAGGTTGGCAACAAAAAGAACTTGACATTTACGTCGGGGTGATAAAAGAGGTTGGCTATCTTATGATGGGTAACACGAACGGAGCCCCCTATGAACACAGCGTTAAATGGTTTCTGATTGGGTATTGGTTGAGTAACAAACTTTGGTAGAATGTAATTTATATTTGAACCTGTATCTATTTTTATTTTTTTTTAAATTTTCCCATTCCCCAGCTTGCATTCGAAGTATGGAAGCGAGGAATGCTCTATTCTAAAAAATTCATTGCAGAGTTGTCGTATTGTTCGGTTCCTTCGTTGTCGTACCTGTCAATGTATTCGTCTAAAGTCTTTTCCAATGTCTCTTGTTCTTCTTGGTCTGCGATTGCCTGGCTATATTCTGCCATAGTGGCGTACGTCTCTGTAGGCTGTATTTCGTTTTGCACATTTTGGTTGGTTTTTATGTTGAAGTTCCTCTGTATTTTGTAAGCGTCGAGGCATTGGTCCTGGAGGTCTTTTCCCTGTTTCAAACTGTGGCCGATTCATATAATTTACTACTCTTGACCTAATGCTCCGATCTACGTCCATAGGTTCTGGGTTTGGTAGTGGTTTTAGTGCAGTTGGTCTGGGTGGCATGAACTGTTGTTGCCGGTATTGGTTGGTGTCATATTGTCGCGGCATGGTGACTGGCCTTTGTTGTCCAAAGTTTGTGTAGTTCTGTTGCTGTCCGGTTTGTTGGTATTGTATGTTTCTGTGCGGAACCTGTGGCGGTTGTCTGAAACTTGAGCTAACGAATTGTATGCTTCGAGGGGCTGGTGTTGGTTTGTCATTATGGTTCTTATTGTTGGCAGATATCGCGTGCATGGTGCGATATTTTTTATTGTCCAGTTTTAAGCATATGTTCAGTGCCGAGGGTAGATCTGGTGGAGCTTGCGCACCCAGAATGCGAGCTAGATCTCCACGTAACCCACAAACGAATGTGTCTAAAGCTTTGTCACGGTACATTGCCTTTAAAAGTCGATGAGCCTCACTACCCAAATCCATACAGTTTGCCTTCTTCAAGAGTAGAGACTGATGTTGGTATACCACTTGATGGAATTCTTCCACCGATTGGTTATTACCCTGCCTAAGCATTGTCATCTGATACTCTAGTGTGCCAAGATCACGTTTATCTCCATAATGCATTGTAAGACACTTGACTATTGCTTTCCAATCTAATGGAACGCTATATGATTCAAGTGCCGTGTCGGCAATACCAATTATCTTGCTCCCGATTGAATGGAGTATGCCAAATTACCTTGGTGTCCCAGCTTCTCCTGCATAAGCCACCATGAGGCGGTCTACGCTTTTTTTCCAAGAACTGAACTCCGCCGTATTTCCGGAAAAGTCGCTCAAGCATTATACTACACCGGGGACTCTGTCAAGTCCACCTAAGTTTGCTCGATTCTCTGCATTTGTACCCTGATCTACTGCGTTATTAAAATCTTGCTCTGGGTTGTTTAGTGCCTGTACTATTGTCGGTACCTGTTGTGCGATCAATCGTCCAACTAGTTCAGTAATCTGTTCTACAGTCGCCACGTTCCTATTCTGTTGTTGCTCTAACTGTCTAAGTTCTTGTCTTTGTTGTTGTCGAGTTTGTTGTTCGTTGGTTGTGTGTTTTTGGTTCAGAATAGGGGGTCGTATTAAGTTATTATGATTGGCCATAAATTTTCAATTTGATGTTTAAGGGTATATTTTGTAAAAATGGTACCTAGTCGCAAAAAAAGTTGTGTGTAAATTATTTAAAGAGGAAACAATTTTATATATTTTTTTTGTTATTCACGTTAGCAAGTTATTTACTATTGGTATTAGTGAAAACCAGTAGCTGGTTTTTTCCTTCTATCTTGGAGGGTCTTATTTTGGAATCGCAAGACTGGAACTGGTTATGCTACTATTGAAGTAGTTAGTTTAGTTTGTTATCGTTTACGATTTTTTATATTATATTTGTTATGCCAAATTTCAAAAATATAATTTTTGTTTTTGATTTTGTTTGATTTATCTTAAGTGCTATTTTATGTAATAAAGATTGTTGCGGACTATCTTACGTAATAATGATTGTTGCGGCTACTCCTCCCGACTGTCCGGATTTCATCCTGTTTGATATCTCTACTAAGGATCCTGCGATCAGTACACGTTGAGGATGTTCTGCGAACGGATCATGCAGAACTGTAGTCCACCGATGAGCGAATGATCAATTAAGATCCACTGCTTGACTGATAGCACAATTAAGTTCTTCTCAGTTAGTAATGAAATATTGACCTCACGAGTTAACGCAAGGGAGTCTATTCAGTATATCACTTGGCCAACGGTTGGCAACCGTCGGACTTAACCCGTCCGAACCGAAAACTTAAAGACGGTTTTGCTTTATCGTTTATTCCACTGGTCTCTGCTCGGGCGCCAGTTAAATCCTTCTCTTTTATTTTTATTATAAATTAACACTTTATTAAGTCAATTGGACTGTTCTTTTTGATTACAATTCTTAGAGTAATTAACCTAAGCTAAAATCACCGACGCAACTCTTCCCTGACTTCCATATTGTCGATGTTTTTATTTGCCGGTCAGGCATACAGCAGCAATTTTAAAAAATTGACACGTTTAAGTTACTCGGTACCCATCTTAAATCGGTGAGCTTCGTGACCTCAGTGGTTTCGTCAACTCTGAACGTTACATATTGTTCATATCGACGGGGATCCCATTTAAGCCATGCCAGGACGATTTTGAGTTCGACCATAGATGACATGCTGGATTTCATGGTGGTTTGTTATGCTCCTTACTAGTCAAACGCCGGTGACCGCTGCGTGAAGTTCAAGTAATTGTAATTCCGGCGTCAAATTCTCGTCCCAATCTATATTCATTCGCCAGATATTTTGAAGTAGAATTTTGAGGTACAATATGATGCATGAGACGAAACACATGTTTTGATCGACACAGTGTTGTCCAATATAATGTTACGCTTATGTGCACGAATATAAGCGCTCATGTGAATGCTAATTGATTTGGGTTCATTGCATACCACTATTCTTGCTTGCGCGTGTAACTCTTCGCTGTTGCAAAAGTTTTCTCATCTCGGCTAGTCATCTACTCAAGCTCAGACAAGATTTCTTTTGAGTTTGAAGAAGACGCATGTAGAAGCCACCACGTGCGTGAACCTTTCTTTTGCTAGGGTGATAGCTTCCACTATAATATTTCTAAAGTCTATGTAGTCGTCCACATAGTGATAGGGATGATGGCTTTGGATGCAGCATAAAACCCTATAGCCCCTGTCTCCGAACTGCACAAAAAAACGTTGTGCCTTGGCGTCTTCCTCTTGTATCGCAATAGGTGGAACATTTCGGCTATGTCTCCAGATACTCCGACGGCTCGCATCCTAAAGTTGTATATTATTTTGAGAAGTGGTACAAGTAGATCTGGTCCTTTCAGAGGATCCCTTTAGCGAGGATCTCGATGACTTTGCGGCATCCTTATCCTTCTTGGTGGTAGCTATGGCGCTTTACTCAGCTTATTGGCGTAGCCTTTACCGATGAAATCATTTATCTGCTTAGCGGCGAGCTGGGTGTCACCAGCCGTTTTTTATTGAAGACATTCTAGTCTCTTCATTGCCGTCGGCAAGCTATCAGGGAACTGACGTTGCTCATCCTTCTACAGTAGACCCACGATGTACTTATCGACGTCGCGTCTAATTGATTTTTCCAGAATCTGCACGGCTCGTTACTCTTCTAACGTTGTAATGGTATTCTGAGTTACGTGTTCCTCAAACAGTGTGCACTTCTTCACCAGGACGTTTAGGTCCTGTTCACATTGACATCTGTGAAGGTTAAATCTACCATCTGACCTGCGTGAATGTCCGAACACGATCTCTGGCAATTGGCTGCTGCCATTTTCCCTCACGCACCTTAAGCGAGGAGAGGAGATTTGAATTATTGACTCTAATTAAGATTTAAGGGACTGCCTTTATATAAAGTAGTTTCTTAAGATGTAAATAGATATTTAAGTTTTGTTTGGTCCGCATGCATTGTCTCAGTAGACATGCCCAGATTTTTGACTGTGTGTTCGTCTATAAGTTGGAACACTTTAGCTCCTTGGCACTGCTTTGAGATCTTCAAATTTAGCTTCCTTGATTGGGGCTCATGTCGTCTACTTCTCCAGTCCAGGCTATGCAGAGTGGGCTTGCAACGCCCTGTTCGTCGGCTAGGCTATCCTCCATGAGCGTCGATCCGTCATCCATAAATAGATAAACGTTGATTGATTTCGACTTTCCATTCAGCGTTACTGGGACAATTTTGAAGAAAGTTTCTACGTCTTGAGATTAATGCTCATTTCTGGAGCTCTCTGCTACATATGGAGAAGACTATGATGCTTACATCTCGAGGGGACTTGATATGGTAACTGCTCTCCCCAGGTGTTGAGTGGAGACCAGAATGATGACATATGATACGGTGGTACGAACGAAGGTGTGCCCCTCCGAGTGTGAACCCATTCAGTTTTAGATATTCGTTGTGGGTAGCTTGGTAAATTAATATAATGAAAATAAGAATGTAATTATTAGAAAATTGTAATTCAAGTATGTATCTTCTGGAATATAATGGCAAATATCGATATTAATTTACTTTCTTAGATGTATTGTACATAACATAAATAAATTTTTTCATTGGGTTCCAACCTTTTTGTATAACTTTTGTGTAATACATGACTTTGCTTATAACTACTACAGTATTTATTATTTAACATATAAGGTCTTAATAATATAAAGAAATTAAGTTTGTGATCGCAAGTAAATTATAATATGATTTTTCTTAAACAATAAAAAAATCTGTTATTCAAACTGGTAATTAGTTTATAGAAAATTAAAATATTCCATTTTTTTTTTTTGATTTTAATTTCTCATTTTAAATATTTTATCTCTTTATGAACTAAAATTTAGGTGGACTAAGTTTCTTGTTTATTTTTTTGAATTCTTTTTTTACTTTTGATTTATGAATCTTCTGATTTTTTGTTGTGAGAAAAGTTGGACCTTTGTCTTGTAGTACTTGATGCTTTGTAAATCTTGGTGTTAGCTTGTTTCTCCTATTTTCTTTTCGGTAAATCACATAATGTTTTTCTTAATCTTTCGGTTCATTTCTGTCATTTTTCAACTTACTGATTCTAATCTTCAATATTTTTTTACATCCTCCCTAATTTTGGTATATATTACTCTTTGAAAGTTATTAAGTTGTTGTATATAATCACGTTCGTTATTGACAGTCGTCTTTTTATTAAATAAGTGTGGTCTTCCATAGAAAATCTCATATGGAGTATATTTGGCTGTCGAATGAATGGCCTTATTGTATGTAATTAATGTTTTGGTAAGAATATCGTTATGGTCGCAATCAAGCTTTTCATTTTTTCTTATTTGTTATAATGCGATATATTTCTTTTAAAGAAGAATGTAACCTTTCTACTGGTGAATTGCTAGAAGATTGTTGAAACCAAGTGGTGTGATTTTCAATGTTGTATTGCTGGCAAAAATCCTTTAATATTTTTCCTGCAAACTCTGCGCCTTGATCGCATACAAGTTTTTTAGGGATACCGAAAAGAGCAAGGAAGGCTCTCATGGCTTTCACTATGTTTAGGCTATTTCTTGCTGGAATCGTATATGCTGCAAATCTTGAAAATTTGTTGATAACTGTAAAAATTGTTTCTGCATTAATGGTGTATACGTCTGTTCTTGACAAATTAATTTTTGTGGTTGTCTATCATATTTCAAGGTTTGACAAACATGACAATCGTTAATTAATCGGGACGTTTGCGTTTTAAGCTGTGGAGAATAAATCATCAATGCCTCTATGGTTATTATTTGTATGATACTTTTCTATTTTCTTATTTAACTCTTTTATATTTGGTATGTCATTCAGTATTATAGTTACTCTCACAATTTTGTAAAGATTTGTTAGTAAGAAAAATTAATTAAGTACATTTTCAATGATGTTGAAAATGTCATCTGTAGCAAAATGGCGTACACTTTATTTGGTTTTAAAATAGTTTTAAGTATTTTCGTTAGTTTCTGATTGTCAAAAGAACTTTCTGTTACCACTCACCTTATTTTATTTTTGAAAGGGGTTGAGGTAATTATTTGAGATTTTGTATCGTTTGTAATCTGCTGGTTATATTCATTAATTGGTTTGTTTAATGTTAAAATCGTGTAGATGTTTTCATTACTGTTATTTTAAATATTTAAATAGACTTACGGTTTATGCGACTTAGTGTATCTGCGACTAACTGCAGCTTCCATCGAACCAATTTAGAATTAGGTTTTTTGAAATTCATTAGCCACGTTAGTGGTTTCTGATCGGTATTAATTCTAAATTTTTGGCCGTACAGATAAGGGCAAAAGTACTTTGTAGCGCATATTATGGCTAACATCTATTTTTCAAGGGTTGAATACTTTAATTCGGTATCTGTGAGTATGCGGCTAGCGAATGATTCAGGTTTTTCGTTGTTAGGTGTGCCTTGAGAAAGTACTGGTCCTATAGCCACATTAATTGCGTCCGTGAGAGTGAAAGGTTTTGAAAAGTCTGGATATTCTAACAAAGGATTATTGCATAATAGGTTTTTACAAATTTCAAATGTGGATAAAAACTCTTCGCTTATTTTAAGAGAATCTTTACCTTTTAGTTGCTGAGTTAAGGGTTTTGTGACCGTCGCAAAATCTTTTATAAATTTTCTTTAATAGCCCAGAAGCCCCAAAAATTATTTTATTTGTTTTCTAGTCTTTGGATTCGGAAACGGCTTTATAGCACTGATCTTTTTTGGATTTGGTTTGATTTCCCTGTTACGACTGCTAAATACTCGATTTCCTTTCTCAAAAACTCTGATTTTATAAGTTGAATTTTAAGGTTCGCATTATTTAGTTTCTTAAATACTGCTCTTAGATCATTAATATGTTCCTGAAGAGACGCGGAAAAAATTATTTTATCATCTAGGTATATGAGACAACAGTTGCCATTTAGGTCAGCAAGCCCATTATCCACAACCGTTTGGAATATGGCTGGGGCATTAGTAAGTCTAAATGGCATTCTTAGGAACTCAAAGTGTCCACATTCTGCGGAAAATGCTGTCTTGCTAATATCTTTCGGATGCATCTCGATTTGATGGTAACCGGTAGCTAAGTCCAATGCTGAAAAATATTTAGCCCTGCCAATTTTATCTAATACATCGTTGATGTTGGGCATGGGATATTTGTCTTTAATCATTTTTCTCATTTAATTTGCGGTAATCTACAACTAATCGCCATTTTTTTTTCTTTGGGGCATCCATTTTCCTTGATACCAAAAACGTTGGAGCACCCCATGGAGAATAACTATGTTTTGTTCCAGTAGGTTATTGATTTGTTTCCTCATTTCTTGTCGAACGTTTTGACTATAACGAAATGGTTTGTTGTGAATGGGAATTTCATCTGTTGTTCTAATTCTGTGTTTTATTAAATTAGTAAAAGATAAAGTGTTTCCTTCTTTAAAGAAAAGTTTTGGAAATTCCAGGCAGAGTTTTTTTAGTTGTAATTTTTCTTCATTATTAAGGTGTTGACTTCGTATATAAGTATTAAAATCTTGATAATCGAATGTCATTTCATTATTTGTCTCTTGAATTAAGTTGACTTCCAAATAATCTTGTTCACTACACCTTTGTACTTCTAAGTATGTATCTGAAAACAGATTTTTTTGTTTTCACTAGAAAAATTATTGACTTCCATGTAGCTCCGATTATTTTCTGCAAGATATACTCCTCCTGATATTACTATGTCTTCCGATATATTTATGGTTTCAAACCAGAATATTCCACTCCTAATATTTACATGTTTTTGATTGTTCTTCTATTATATATACGGTAAACATTACTTTCTCTTCTAATTCTATATTTATTTTTGAAGTTTTTGTTTTGATTATTTTTAGAGGAATGTTTACAATGCCTTTAATTTCTTGGAATATGTCAATCCCGATTAGCCCATCAAAATATGGATGAAAATTAAATAAAAGGAATGAACATTCTTATAAATCAGAGAATTCTTTGAATAACGGAATCATAGTTTTGTTATGTAATTGAAATTGATTTAATATTCTCTTGATGGCTATTGGTACCCCAATTTGATTTGATTTTCTTTCAAAATATATAGGATTAATAAAAGAAAAAGAAGCACCGGTATCCATAAGGAATTTAAGTGGTTTATCGAAACACTCGTTTACCATAATATATGGTAGTGTTGACTTATTGTTTTTATTTATTAGGTATCCTGCCTGTTGTCCGAGGCTTTTTTTGAAAATTTGCCGCCTCATTGTAATTGTGCACTTGTGCTTGTTGTTGAACACTATTTATCAAACCTCTAGGTTGATAGTTGTTAGTTTGTCTGTTGGTCTGTCTCTGTTGTTCAATGCTGTTACAATTATTATTGCTTGGCATAATTGCTAGCATATTATTTCTTTTGTATTTATAGTCGTCTCTGTCATTAGGCTCGTAACGATTACTCCTAAAGCTACGGTTTTCATCATTTCCTCTATGCTGATTATAATCTATTCTACTAAATGTAGCTTGTTGAGACTGATGTGCCTGTTTTCGGTCCTGTCGTTTCAGTTTCTTTTGAGCGAAATAGATTTCTTTTTTTTAAAAGATTCTCGCAGATTGGTTGGTTTCATTGATCTTACTGTAGCTCCTTATGGGCCCCTGATTCCTGTTAAAAATGAATTAAGGCATATATATGCAAACAAATTCTTTTTTGTCTTAACAAAGATAGGTTCCGTTTCTTTGGTTTCAGCTATTCTACATAATGCCAACTTAATCTCGCAAACTTTTTCATAAAATGAACGTAATGAAAGACCATCCTGTACAGAGTTGTGGAACTCGAACATAAGAGTGGGTTCATCTCTCTTGTCCGTGCAATGCAAGATAAGAGCGTCCTTAATCTCTTCCCAATTAAGACTGGCTCCTGATTCGATAATGCCTTCATTTGCCTTTCCTTCAATTTTATTTCTGATTGCTAAAAGTAGTTGGCCGTATGGCGTTCTACTCGTTCCACTAATCAGCGCAAGAATTTCTTCGACATTTGCTATAAATTCATTTAATGTTTTCGGGTTACCATCGTATGCGGGTAAAAAACGAATTGCGTCCGGTATATGTAATACGGACAAGATGTCACCTAGATTAGCATTTGCCTCGCCTTGATTTGAGGGGGATATACTGATGGGGAAGGCATTGATGAATTGTCGTCTTGTCTTACTAAAGATGTCTCCCTGTCTTCGGATAGGCTGGTGTTGTGTCTGGCTTGATTCCTTGTATTTGGGATAATTTTCTTTACTCTTTCAATGGTCGTCATTTATCTGTTGGTTAGACACTTATTATTAGTAATGTATGTATGCTTATTGTTTCAATACTCGCACAGAAATATAAGGACAACTGCCATTTTCTCAAACATGTTCTACCGACATGCTCGATAGCTCTGAACACTATAGGTGTCCTTGGTCTATGAGTCGCACTGAAACATAGAGCCAACTGCAACTGATTTGAATAGGTTCCAACGACGCTTTCGAGTAATTTAAATATATACAGTTATCTTTGATCTTAAGTCGCACTGAAATATGGCACAAGTACAACCGTTTTCAAATTCTCGTTCGTCGCGACGCGTCGTTTAGTGTCGTTGGTATATGTAAACATACCCACATATATACATGTATGTAGTTACATAGGCAAAATACGCGTCGTTTGAGATCGTCTGTTCGTACTGATCCAAACGGTCCCGTTGTCCTTGCGAATTTTTTTTTTTTTTATTTATATATAACACAACGCATAGATAAAAACATGTACATGTACATTATTTACTTTTTTCTTTTATTGATTCTGTTTTTTGCGGCATATACATTATATACGTTATACACACATACATACGTACAAACACATATACATATTTATTTGGAATCGTTTGTTCGTACTGAACTGAACGGTCCCGTTATTTCGTATGTGTTTGTTTTGAAATAATAATTTACACACACATGTACGTACATGTAATGTTGAATATCACTTACTATTTTAATATGGGATAAGAGGTAAGAATACGGCTGCGCCAGTTATCAATATGTGTCTTCAATATTGATCTCGATTGAGATCTATCATTCAAAAACACAAACAGGTCTTTTATTTATATATAAATAATCTTTTATTCGTTTTCTCCTTTTCTATTTGTTACACTTCCGTCTGCTCTCAGCGTTTCAATTTACCTGCCGACCACGGTTCGCCGCTTCGCAGTTCCTTCTTAGTTCTTCGTCGTTCACTAGTTTAACGGTAATTCCCGATCGTGTTGTCTCACAGCGCATAATTCGTGTCCGTCGGTGCACCGATTCGTGGTGGCTTCTGTGCTAACATCTCGATGGGAGTTGAGATGGTAACTCGCGCACATTCGTATAGATTTCACAACTTCCCACCTGGATGCTACAGAAATGCCCTTAATGCTGCCGCACGTGGTGAAACTCTGTGGACCTTTGGATATAACGCATATGCCGGGTGGTGTGGCTTCCTTTTTGACTAATGAATGTGTGTGTTTAAATTTATATTTAACATATTGTACATACTTATATATTCATAATTAAAGCAATTCACATTTATTTTAATGTGGATGCACATGTTGTATCATGTAAACACAACGCACCGTAATAAAAAAGATAATTTATGACCACTTGTATGCGGGTCAATATTACGGTGACCCAAGTACGTCCCTGTACACGAAATATGACCCGACCCTATCAGCGAGTTGCATCCCTTTGGTCGGATTAAAGTAGTGATAAAAATAGTGTAAGTTCGCTCTCTGTAAGGTATAAAAGAACTAGGATTTGTAAGAATACGATTAGTATTGTAACAAATTTGAATTCGGCCGCTCGCGATCGCGAGCTACTTTGCGATCCGGCACGCACCTCTGCCCCTTCGCAGTGAATGCAAGAAAAAGTGCATTTACTTTGCCTCTTTATACTGCACTTTTTCTGCCCAATTATTATCAATCACTATTGTACCAACAAGAAAAAATAAAACTAGACGGAATTCGTTAGCTGAAAATATACGTGACGCCTGCTCATTTATTAGTGACCCTGGTGTGGAGGGTAGTATTGTTTCTACACCTAGCCACCTACAAAAATCTGCAACCGCTCGGCTGACTTAGCGAAGCACCCACTGCGCTACAAAAAAATTCACTACATTGGTGTCAGGTGTGGGGTTGACAAGTGGCTTGCGAAAACCAAACCCAAAATGGCCCTAAAACGGTGAATGCGCCAACAACAGGCAGCTGCTATAGCGGCCGCCAACAGAAATTGGAGACTCTCACTAGCCGCTTACGCACGCAAGAATCAGTTGATACGCGTGCCGCTCGTTTGGACAATCGACTGAACCCACATTTCAAAGTTCGCGCAGATGTGGTCGTTGTTCTAGCGTACAGTGTTGATACAGACGCAGCTGTCAAGGCGATAGCCACGGGATGGCGTATAGTACGCCACGGACAGGAAGTCGACCCGCGTTGATGCCATGGCAGCACGGAATGGATAACCAACGGCCAGCCAAGGCTTTCCGAGTGGCCCAACAGGAGAACAGAGCCTCAACTTTGGAGTCAGCAAGCACCATCAAGCCCCTTCTCTGTTCCCGAGACTCCAAACGCGGACGGTGCGTATAGCGTAACAGCGGAGACAGCGCTGGGCAACCATTCGGCCGTGCAGTTGCAGCTCGTAGCGATTCAATAGTTGGAACCGCAACCTACGTACGACGGAGCTAGACCCTAGGTGGAATTCCAGAGGCTGTTCGACGACATGGCTGGGGACTATGGACGAAAATTGTACGCCAGTCTACGTGGCCGGGCGCAGCGATTCTACGCTACTGCCGGATACCGACTTAAGCTCGTATGCAGCCTTGACAGCCGCTTTACGTGAGAAATTTACGCCAAGCCCATACGTCGCATACCACGAGTTCCACAATCGTGTCAAAGGTTCGAGAGAATCCCTGGTAGACTTTGCCATGAACTTGCAGTGCTTGGGTCGCGCAGTTTTCAGCGAATTGCCGAACTCAACCTACAACAGCGTCCTGGTGCTGCGCTTCATCGACGCCATGCGAAAAACTTCGTACCAGGTGCCAATCCTACCCAGCCAACCGAACACTCTTAAGGATGCGCTTGACGTTGCCCGGTGTATTGAAGCCCAATGCCGACGGCGACCAGCCAGTACGGTTCCAACGGTATACAGCTGAGAGCCTCCAATATCCTCCGAGGAGCAACCGGAGCCGCCAAAGCAGAGGCAATCCGCGTCCTCCAAATTCTGTGGATTACGCGGGAAACTAAAAGAAGCCCGTCTCCCGGGGCGGAGATAGGCTTCCACTACCAACGGCCCCAATCCTCATCGAACCGCAGCAGGGATTTCAACTCCAAACACCTCTCCACGGATGTGCAGCCCAACAAGCCACCTACTGTCGCTCCACCGGCCTGCTGCCTGCCGGAGCATCCCCCTTTGAAATCGCCGCCATACGAAAAATCTGCTACCGGACTGTCAGACATGGTCGACGCAGCCCGCTACCAGTTGTTCCAAGGATCGCCGCCCGGGCAGAGTTCCCACAGGCCGCGGCCAGACGCGCCATGCGTCGAGAAGACGGCCCAGCTCAGTGCACCGCCCGTATGGCGCCGTCCACTGGACACTTGTTGGAGCAGCCCTCAGTGGATTCAGGAACGTGTGATCCGTTGGCTGATGCCAGCAGTAAGCGTGCCTCAGACGAGATTGTCACCGTCCTTGCTCTGCTGTTCGATGAGGCACTATCTGTACAGAGGAACTCGGCTACATCGACTACCTGTAATGAAACTATGGACACGGATCCTGGGACGCCTTTTACCGAACCAGCTGCAGCTGAGTATAACATTTCTGTGCCGACCGCCCAGAGCTTACATTGCTACATAATAGTAAATAAAAAGTCCAGTCCGTCTTATCGTCGATACTGTTGCCGCCGTTTCACTGATAAACCGTCAAGATCTTCCGGACCGGTTACCTGTCCATCCTTGTCAGGTAGTCTTGCATGGCCCATCCGCCGAAGAATTCATAACCACGGAAAAAATAGTAATACGATTGACCGCAGCCGGCCGAGCTCTAGCACGATTCTTGTTAGTGGAAGGCAACATTCCGACGCTTTTGGGTATGGACTTCCTTCTACGTTACCAGGCGGTCGTGGATCTGAAGGAGCTACGCCGAAAATTTACCTGGGTTTTCATACCCTCGCAAGTGCTGACTTCAAAACTGCCTAGCTTGGTATACTCCACGACGCCTGTAAGTACTCCACCACGCAGCCACGCTCACATCAGGATGGGATGTTCATCACAAGATTGCCTGACCCAAGCTGTACTCGAATGTGGAATCCAATCCCAGCTCCCATCCGATTTAACTCCAGGGAAGCTTCCTAGTGGACACCAATAGTGAGTCGGCCATATTGCACGTGCTAAATAATGGCACCCAGACATGCGATCTGGCACCGTTCTCTATCATCGGTCAATTGGAAACGGTAGAAGTGCTGTTTCGAAGAGCTGCATAAAGAGCTGCGCACCAAGCTTTTGCAACTCCTCCACAGATACACGCACGTGTTCCCTGCACAAGATGACGATACAGGCCGCACCAGTCTGACTCGGCACACCGTGGACCGGTGATATGCAGCATATATGTATCAAACCTGTAATACCAGGAGAGGACCCAGTTGCCGCACCGTTGGTTGCATACAACCAAGCTGCATCGGTGCCCCTTTTTAACGGTTGGCCATCGATTTTCTGAGGCTTCTGCCAACTATAACCCGCGGCAATCGGTTCATCGCTGTTGTCATGTGCTAGGGATGGATCCTTTCCCTGGTTCGGAATAGCTACCACGTCACCTATTTTCCACGCCACCGTTAAGTTAAACAATTTTCTAATACATTTAATTTATTTCTAGGGGATGTCGTGTAATGTGCACTCCGCTATTATGTATTAGGTTAGCAATGGGACTGTTTAGTTTGATGATGTTTTCAATTCTTAGTACATTTTGGACTCAGCTTTATCTATTACAAAAATAGATTGAGCGTGGTTATCAAACAACTTAAGTCCATTGTCTTCTAAAAGTCATTAGTGCAGACTGATACTGGGCATTAAATAAATAAATTAAAAAAAAAAATTAGAATTTGTACCGTGTCGTTGGAGAAATGTATTCATAGTAGTCAGCTACGATTTTTCTTTTATCCCAAAAAAAGTTGTTTTTACGTTTAATGATGATTTTTTCGGATTATAGGTGCTAGTAATGGTGTTGATATTGGAGCTGCTTGTTGGGGTAAAGTCGTTGGGGTGAATTGCTGCGCTTATTTTTGTAATGTTTCGTGGTTTTTTAGAGGAACATTCTGTATTATGTTTGAGTCGAGGTGGTCGCAGAATGAGTCTTTATCTGGCTTTCTATTATATATTGAAAATTCAGGAGCCCCTCTTTGTAGGTGTTATTGGTATGTTAGAAGGACAGGTAAGTGATCAAGTCAATTACTGCTTTGTCCTCAATTTGAAATGGTTGTTAGAGATTTAAAGGTCAATCAGGTCCGGGGTTTTGCTTGGAGCCGTTGGCCAGTATGTGGGCTTCCCAGTGCTTATATGTTTACCTTTTATTGTATTGATTGTGTAATATACCTTTATGGCACTGAAGCTATCAATCTCGATCCCCATGTCGTGTTTCTTGTTTTGAAGTGAATTTCAGATATAAATATTATCTTAAGATCTTAATTTATTCGTCTTTGTAATATGTGTCTAAGCTGTATAGTCAGCCGAGATGGTGAAAAAGCCATTCTTATCTTTTAATAGTATTGTTGTCCAATCTCTGCACTTTCACCATGATTCTTAAGATTCCGTTTTTGTTGAATTATAGTCACTACTTTTTTTAACTTTTTTTAAAACATAATCATTATTTTTGATCAACAAAAAATTTAACTCAAAGATAAAGATTAAAATTGATTTTTATTTTTTTTGCTCAAAATAAAACTCAACATTAATTTTCGGTACTTGTGGTAGATTTGTCACCAATATTTTTGTAACACAATATATACCTATGTTTTCCCATATATAAAATTACATTAATACAAACAAAGTATATATATATCCTCTTATATGCTGACCGACAATTAATACTTTAATAAATGAGAGATTAGATTTCGTCACCACTTAGGAGTTCTGCTAGATCATTGATTCAAATCTAAAAGACATATTGAGCTAACAGTCAATAAGGCGACTCAATCTCTTGGATTTATCAAACGATGGTCTAAGGAATTTGACGACCCTTATGCAACTAAACTATTCTATACTTTTTTTTGTTCGGTCCATTCTGTAATACGGATATTGTGTGTGGTCTCCACAATATTCGGTAACCAAGACAGAATTTTTTCTGTACAGAAAAGTTTTTCTGTTTCATCTTCGTGACTTCAACTGAATGCCAGGTACCGATTTGCCTTCATACCAAAGCTTATTATTACTAAGTATCCCATCTCTTGCTAATCGTCGCATAATGCTGGCAGTTTTATTCTTACGTAAATTAATAATTGGCAACATTGACTAATCTTTCTTATTAAGCCAAATTAACTTTTCTGTACCTATCGAGACCTACTCGTAAGTTCACACCACTTTCTCCAAATACTGTTACTAATAACTATTCTCTGCATGAACCTTTTCGAGTACTATGGGTTGTGATATATAACAGACATTTCCGAGCTTTTAGCTCAGAGTCCTATTAAAACCAAAATCTTAACTTTTTAGCATGATGTAACTAAAACAAAAGTTTTACTAATCGTAGTGATCTGATTGGGTTTTTCCCAATCCTCGTCACAAATGATGCATCATTTAATACATTTAT
Source organism: Hirtodrosophila trivittata (assembly GCA_035045065.1). NCBI lineage: Eukaryota > Metazoa > Arthropoda > Insecta > Diptera > Drosophilidae > Hirtodrosophila > Hirtodrosophila trivittata. The sequence goes on from JAWNNK010001019.1 coordinate 52,729, forward strand.
TTTTTACACTCCACTTGCCTTTCCTTTTTTAAATGATTGACTGGAGAAAACTCTACTGGGTCCTATTTTATTTTTGGGCTTCCATTAACTTCTCTAAGTGTTTTTGGTTTGTTCAGTTTTGTTCCAGTTTTATTCATTATTAATGTTTCTGACAAACTTTCATTTATCTTAGAAATCTTGAATTGGTTTTCATATATTGGGATTTAGTCTACCGTGATTAATGTCAATGAGTAGACTGATAATTCAAGCTTAGTAGTTCAAGCTGCTTAGTAATCATAAAAAAGCTTATTGATTCCTTTATACACATAGTAAATTCCTTAAGAAGGTCTCTTATACCCTTGACTCTTTTGTTCATGCTTTTAAAATTTGTATTTAGTTCCTCAGTAGTTATTTATAGAATATTTACTGTATGTAATTTTATATTATGTTCATTCTCTAATACGTTTTTCATATTTTCCCTATCTTTTGCGTCCATTATACCAAACAATTTATGATATAAGGATCCCAAAAATTTAAATGGCGCGTGTTTTTGTTTAGGCTTACTTGTTAGTATAAAAAGTTTGTTAGTCTCTTCTAATTATATTATTTGTCGTTGTGCGTTATCTAGGACTACGTTGTATTTATCCTCAAAGTTATGCAGTCTTTCGCAAACGATTCTTATTTTCTTTATTCATTCGTTGCCCTTTTCTTACCATTTCAAAATACGGTACGGTTGTAAAACATAACTAGATCCTAAGATGAGGTAATTATCTCAACTTCGCCCATTGGGTCTAAATGTATTGCAGTGCTACTATTAATCTTTTCTATATTGTAATTTTTCTTTAATGGATACTTCGCACAAAAGCGCAAGAGCTATAACTGCTATTAGAGCTCCTAGCTTTGATAATCTTGCTGAGACTCATTTTTGTTTCTGTTTGAATCCCAAAAAGAGGAATTATCTGTGCCACTGGCCGTATTATTAGATTTTATCGAGTTCTTATTTTTATTACTCTATCTTTGTTGTCTTCACCCATTTTATCTTCCTAAATTTTTCCCAATCGTCATCCGTCTGGATGACAATTTTCGCCTTTAACCAGTACTTTTTCTATTACTATTACTAGTACTTTTCTATGTTGGAAACATATTTTTTCCACTTATTTCTTTTTTGAAGAGTATATAAATATTCACTTTCCACCTTTGCCAAAATGTTGTCGCCAATTACACATTTTATATGAAGCTTAACAAATTTTACTCCTGCACACCAAATACCTCCAAAGTGAGGTCGTGCCGGCGGGATGAAGTACCATTACATTTTTTCCTGTTCTCTATCCGCAGCAATTCTGGTATTCTGTTGTATTGCTTTAACTACCTCTTGGTCTACTTTTCTAGCTGCACCTACAAAGTTCGTTCCATTGTCGGAATAAATATTGGTACTTCTTCTATTGTAGCTACGCATCTTTTTAATGCTGCGCGGAATGCATCAGACGTTAAATCGCTGCCTACTTCTAAGTACATTGCTTTTGTTGCCATACAAACGAAGACTGCGATATACGATTATGTGTATTTAATGTTTTTTGTCCACAATTTATTGAACATCGAACGTAAAATGACCCCGCATAGTTTACACCAGTAATCAGAAACGGGTATGCTGCATTTATTATACACTTATTTTACATGGGAGATTCCCATTATCTGTTTTCCTACACACTGTCGATACGCACAGCTAAACATACCAACATCCAATATCTTCTTTGAATATGGTTTCGGATTAGATTTATTTCCCCGTGTAAACTTTCTATGTGAGCGTTTTTAACAATTAATTTCAATATATGACATTTTGCTAATATGATTGGGTGTTTGACCTCAAATTATGTATTGTAATTTTCTAGTCTTCCACCTACTCGATGAATGCCATCATCATTTAAGAATGGATGGAACATTTTAATTTTTGACTCGATTTATTTGCCTTTCATAAAGCATTTAATTGCATTAAGTATTTACTGTTGTTTAATAAACAAGGTAGTTGATTTTTTCAACTCATTCATAGTTAATTGTGAATGGTATGACTTCTTCTTTGTTTTTACTTCAATAAACCTCCATAAAAAAGCGACTATTCTGCTAGCCAAAGTTTTTGTATGAATAATTCTCCCACAATTGTGATAGGAGATAACCATCCCAATGGATCATATATTTTTGCTAGTGTTGATAATACTAGTCTTTTGTTTTCAATCTTTGTACATGGTTGATTAACTATAAATTTAAATTCGTCTTGAAAAGGTTCTTATTAAATCCCTTAAGTCTTAACTAATTATTTTTATCGATGTTTGATGTTTTTTTTTCATTAGCATCTACTATCGATTCAAATATATCTGACCTATTTGATATCCATTTCCTTAAATTCAGTCCCACCTTATCTAGTTCGAATGAAATTTGCTTAACAATTTCTTTGGCATTAATGGTTTCAATGGTATCGGCTCCTGCCATAACATCATCCATATAAAAATTAGTTATTAGTTATTAGTTGAATTTCAACT